>CM033800.1:28346500-28846160 GCA_019656835.1 Rhododendron ovatum
TTACGGTACCAACCACACCAAACGGTGCAATACAGTACGAGTAATACATACGGTACCAAACCACCCCAAAAATGGTACAATACCGTACCAGTACATCCATACGGTACCAAACACATCAAAACGGTACGAAACCACACCAAAATGTACAATACCGTACGAGTAAATCCATACGGTACCAAATCACACAAAACGGTGCCATACCATACGAGTACATCCTTACGGTAACAAACCACACCAAAACGGTGCAATACCGTACGAGTACTTCATTACGGTACCAAACCACAGTAAAACGGTTGCAAAACCGTGCGAGTACATCCATACGGTACAAACCCACACCAAAATGGTAAAATACCGTACGTGTACCTCCATACGGTTCCAAACCACACCAAAATGGTACAATACCGTACGAGCACTTTGTTACGGTACCAAACCACACCAAAACGGTGCAATACCGTACGAGTACTTCCATACGGTACCAAACCACCCCAAAAATGGTACAATACCGTACGAGTACATCCATACGGTACCAAACCACACCAAAACGGTGCAATACCGTACGAGTACTTCGTTACGGTACAAAACCACAGCAAAACGGTGCAATACCGTACGAGTACATCCTACGGTACCAAAAGCACATCAAAACGGTACGAAACCACACCAAAATGGTACAATACCGTACGAGTAAATCCATACGTACCAAATCACACCAAAACGGTGCCATACCATACGAGTACATCCTTACGGTACCAAACCACACCAAAACGGTGTAATACCGTACGAGTACATCCTTATGGTACAAAAACCACACAAAAACGGAACAATTCCGTACGAGTACCTCCATACGGTTCCAAACCACAACAAAAACCATACAATACCGTACAAGTACATTCATACGGCACCAAACCACACCAAAAAGGTGCAATACCGTACGAGTAAATCCATATGGTACAAACAACACCAAAACGGAACAATTCCGTACGAGTACCTCCATACGGTTCCAAACCACAATAAAACCATACAATACCGTACGGTACATTCATACACACCAAACCAAACAAAAAAGGTGCAATACCGTACGAGTACATCCATACGGTATCAAACCACACCAAAACGATAAAATACCATACGAGTATACCATCCGTACCAAACCACACCAAAACGGTACAAATACCGTACGAGTAAATCCATACGGTACTAAACCACACGAAAACGGTACAATACCGTACGAGTACTTCATTACGGTACCAAACAACACCAAAATGGAACAATATCGTACGAGTACATCCATACGGTACCAAACCACACCAAAACGGTGCAATATCGTAAGGGTACATCCATACGGTAGCAAACCACAACAAATCGGTACAATAACGTACGAGTACCTCCATAGGGTACCAAACCTCACAAAACGGTACAATACCGTAAGAGTAAATCCATACGATACTAAACCACACCAAAATGGTGCAATACCGTACGGGTATTTCATTACGGTGCCAAACCACACCAAAACGGTACAATACCGTACGAGTACATCCATACGGTACCAAACCACACCAAAACGGTGCAATACCGTACGAGTACATCCATACGGTACCAAAACACACCAAAACGATACAATACTGTACGAGTACTTCCATGCGGTTCCAACGACAACAAAACGGTACAACACAGTACGAGTACTTCGTTAGGGTACCAAACTTCATCAAAACGGTAAAATACCAAACGAGTACATCCATACGGTACCAAACCACTCCAAAATGGTATAATATCGTACGAGTACCTCCGTACGGTACAAACCTCACAAAACGGTACAATACCGTACGAGTAAATCCATACGGTACTAAACACACGAAAACGGTACAATAACGTACGAGTACTTCATTACGGTACCAAACAATATCATAATGGTACAATACCGTACGAGTACATCCATACAGTACCAAATCACACCAAAACGGTGCAATACCATACGAGTACATCCTTACGGTACCAAACCACACCAAAACGGTGCAATACCGTACGAGTACTTCATTACGGTACCAAACCACAGTAAAACGGTGCAAAACGTGCGAGTACATCCATACGGTACAAACCCACACCAAAATGGTAAAATACCGTACGTGTACCTCCATACGGTTCCAAATCACACCAAAATGGTACAATACCGTACGAGCACTTCATTACGGTACCAAACCACACCAAAACGGTGCAATACCGTACGAGTACTTCCATACGGTACCAAACCACCCCAAAAATGGTACAATACCGTACGAGTACATCCATACGGTACCAAGCCACACCAAAACGGTGCAATACCGTACGAGTACTTCGTTACGTACAAAACCACAGCAAAACGGTGCAATACCGTACGAATACATCCATACGGTACAAAGCACATCAAAACGGTACGAAACCACACCAAAATGGTACAATACCGTACGAGTACTTCATTACGGTACCAACCACACCAAAACGGTGCAATACCGTACGAGTACAACCATACGGTTCTAAACCACTCCAAAACGGTGCAACACCGTACAAGTACATCCATACGGTACCAAACCACACCAAAACGGTGTAATACCGTACGAGTACATCCATATGGTACCAAACCACACCAAAACGGAACAATTCAGTACGAGTACCTCCATACGGTTCCAAACCACAACAAAACCATACAATACCGTACGAGTACATTCATACGGCACCAAACCAAACAAAAAAGGTGCAATACCGTACGAGTACATCCATACGGTATCAAACCACACCAAAAAGATAAAACACCGTACGAGTATTTCCATCCGGTACCAAACCACACCAAAACAGTACAATACCAAACGAGTAAATCCATACGGTTCTAAAGCACACGAAAACGTACAACACCGTACGAGTACTTCATTACGGTACCAAACAACACCCAAAATGGTACAATACCGTACGAGTACATCCATACGGTAGCAAACCACAACAAAACTGTATAATATCGTACGAGTACCTCCATAGGGTACCAAACCTCACAAAACGGTACAATACCGCATGGGTAAATCCATACGGTGCTAAACCACACCAAAACGGTACAATACCGTACGAGTACATCATTACGGTACCAAACCACACAAAACGGTGCAATACCGTACGACTACATCCATACGGTACCAAACAACACTTAAACGGTGCAATATCGTACGAACACATCTATACGGTACCAAACCTCACAAAAACGGTGCAATACCGTACGAGTACCTCCATACGGTACACAAACCACACCAAAATGGTACAATAGCGTACGAGTACTTCGTTACGGTACCAAACCGCACCAAAAAGGTACAATACTGTATGAGTAAATCCATACGGTGCTAAACCACACCAAATGGAACAATTCTGTACGAGTACTTCATTACGGTACCAAACCACACAAAATGGTGCAATACTGCACGGGTACAACCATACGGTACAGAACCACATTGAAACGGTGCAATACCGTATGAGTACATCCATACGGTTCTAAACCACACCAAAACGGTGCAATACTATTGTACATCCATACGGTTCCAAAGCACACCAAAACGGTGCAATACCGTACGAGTACCTACATACGGTTCCAAACTACACCAAAATGGAACACTACCGTACGAGTACTTTGTTACGGTACCAAACCACACCAAAATGGAACAATACTGTACGAGTACTTCATTACGGTACCAAACCACACCAAAACAGTGCAATACCGTACGAGTACATCCGTACGGTATCGAACCACACCAAAACGGAGCAATACAGTAGTAGTACATCCATACAGTACTAATAATCACACCAAAACGGTGCAATATCCTACGAGTACATCCATACGGTACAAAACCACACCCAAACGGTGCAATACCGTACGAGTACATCCATACGGTACAAAACCACACCAAAACGGTACCACATCGTACGAGTACCTCTGTACGATACCACCTCACATAACGGTACAATACCGTATGAGTAAATCCATACGATGCTAAACCACACCAAAACGGTACAATACCGTACGAGTACTTCATTACGGTACCAAACCAATCAAAAACGGTGCAATACCGTACGAGTACATCCATACGGTACCGATCGACACTTAAACGGTGCAATACCGTACTAGTACATCCATACGGTACCAAACCACACCAAAAGGGTGCAATACCGTACGAGTACATCCATACGGTACCAAACCACACCAAAATGGTACAATACTGTACGAGTACTTCATTACGGTACAAAACCACACAAAAACGATGCAATACCGTACAAGTACAACCATACGGTACCGAACCACACTTAAACGGTGCAATACCGTACGAGTACATCCATACGGTACCAAACCACACCTAAACGGTACAATACCGTACGAGTACATCCATACGGTACCAAACCAGACCGAAATGGTACAATACCGTACGAGTACTCCATACGGTTCTAAACCACAACAAAACGGTGTAATACCGTACGAGTATTTCGTTACGGTATCAAACCACACCAAACGGTAAAATACCGTACGAATACATCCATACGGTACCAAACCACACCAAAACGGTGCAATACCGTACGAGTACATTCGTACGGTGCAATACCGTACGAATACATTCATACGGTACCAAACCACACCAAAACGGTACAATATCGTACGAGTACCTCCTTACGGTACCAAACCTCACAAAACGGTACAATACCGTATGAGTAAATCCATACGGTGCTAAACCACACCAAAACGGAACAATACCGTACAAGTACTTCATTACGGTACCAAACCACACAAAACGGTGCAATACCGTACAATACCGTACGAGTACCTCCATTTGGTACTGAACCACACTTAAACGGTGCAATACCGTACGAGTACATCCGTACGGTTCTAAACCACATCAAAATGGTGCAATACCGTACGAGTACATCCATACGGTACCAAACCACACCAAAACGATAGAATACCGTACGAATACCTCCATACGGTTCCAAACCACAACAAAATGGTACAATACCGTACGAGTACTTCGTTACGGTACCTAACCACAGCAAAACAGTGCAATACCGTACGAGTACATCCATACGGTACCAAAGCACATCAAAACCGTACGAAACCACACCAAAATGTTACAATACCATACGAGTACATCCATACGTACCAAACCACACCAAAACGGTACAATACCGTACGAGTACATCCATACGGTACCAAACCACACCAAAACGGTACAATACCGTACGAGTACATCCATACGGTACCAAACCACACCAAAACGATAGAATACCGTACGAATACCTCCATACGGTTCCAAACCACAACAAAATGGTACAATACCGTACGAGTACTTCGTTACGGTACCTAACCGCAGCAAAACAGTGCAATACCGTACGAGTACATCCATACGGTACCAAAGCACATCAAAACCGTACGAAACCACACCAAAATGTTACAATACCATACGAGTACTTCCATACGGTACCAAACCACACCAAAACGGTGCAATACCGTACGAGTACATCCATACGGTACCAAACCACACCAAAATGGTACAATACTGTACGAGTACTTCATTACGGTACAAAACCACACAAAAACGATGCAATACCGTACAAGTACAACCATACGGTACCGAACCACACTTAAACGGTGCAATACCGTACGAATACATTCATACGGTACCAAACCACACCAAAACGGTACAATATCGTACGAGTACCTCCTTACGGTACCAAACCTCTCAAAACGGTACAATACCGTATGAGTAAATCCATACGGTGCTAAACCATACCAAAACGGAACAATATCGTACAAGTACTTCATTACAGTACCAAACCACACAAAAACGGTGCAATACCGTACAATACCGTACGAGTACCTCCATTTGGTACTGAACCACACTTAAACGGTGCAATACCGTACGAGTACATCCGTACGGTTCTAAACCACATCAAAATGGTGCAATACCGTACGAGTACATCCATACGGTACCAAACCACACCAAAACGATAGAATACCGTACGAATACCTCCATACGGTTCCAAACCACAACAAAATGGTACAATACCGTACGAGTACTTCGTTACGGTACCTAACCACAGCAAAACAGTGCAATACCGTACGAGTACATCCATACGGTACCAAAGCACATCAAAACCGTACGAAACCACACCAAAATGTTACAATACCATACGAGTACTTCCATACGGTACCAAACCACACCAAAACGGTACAATACCGTACGAGTACATCCATACGGTACCAAACCACACCAAAACGGTGCAATACCGTACGAGTACATCCATACGGTACCAAACCACACCAAAACGATAGAATACCGTACGAATACCTCCATACGGTTCCAAACCACAACAAAATGGTACAATACCGTACGAGTACTTCGTTACGGTACCTAACCACAGCAAAACAGTGCAATACCGTACGAGTACATCCATACGGTACCAAAGCACATCAAACCGTACGAAACCACACCAAAATGTTACAATACCATACGAGTACTTCCATACGGTACCAAACACACCAAAACGGTGCAATACCGTACGAGTACATCCATACGGTACCAAACCACACCAAAATGGTACAATACTGTACGAGTACTTCATTACGGTACAAAACCACACAAAAACGATGCAATACCGTACAAGTACAACCATACGGTACCGAACCACACTTAAACGGTGCAATACCGTACGAATACATTCATACGGTACCAAACCACACCAAAACGGTACAATATCGTACGAGTACCTCCTTACGGTACCAAACCTCTCAAAACGGTACAATACCGTATGAGTAAATCCATACGGTGCTAAACCAAACCAAAACGGAACAATATCGTACAAGTACTTCATTACGGTACCAAACCACACAAAAACGGTGCAATACCGTACAATACCGTACGAGTACCTCCATTTGGTACTGAACCACACTTAAACGGTGCAATACCGTACGAGTACATCCGTACGGTTCTAAACCACATCAAAATGGTGCAATACCGTACGAGTACATCCATACGGTACAAACCTCACAAAAACTGTGCAATACCGTATGAGTACCTCCATACGGTACGAAACCACACCAAAATGGTACAATAGCGTACGAGTACTTCGTTATGGTACCAAACCACACCAAACTGTACAATACCGTACAAGTACTCCGTTACGGTACCAAACCACACCAAAAGGGTACAACACCGCACGAGTACATCCATACGGTACCAAAGCACATCAAAAACGGTACCAACAACACCAAAACGGTATAATACCGTACGAGTAAATCCATACGGTACTAAACCACCCCAAAACGGTACAATACCGTACGACTACTTCATTACATTACCAAACCAACCAAAATGGTACAATACCGTACGAGTACCTCCATACAGTTCGAAACCACAACAAAATAGTATAATACCGTACGGTGCTTCGTTACGGTACCAAACCACACCAAAACGGTAAAATACCAGACGAGTACATCCATATGGTACCAAATAACACAAAACGGTACAAATATCGTACGAGTACGTCCGTACGATACCAAACCTCACAAAATGGTACAATACCGTATGAGTAAATTCATACGGTGGTAAACCACACCAAAACGGTACAATACGGTATGAATACTTCATCACGGTACCAAACCACACCAAAACGGTGCAATACGTGCGAGTACCTCCATACGGTACCATACCACACCAAATGGTACAATACCGTACGAGTACTTCGTTACGGTACGAAACGACACCAAACTGTACAATGTACAAGTACTTCGTTACGGTACCAAACCACACCAAAAGGTAACAATACCGCATGAGTACCTCCATACGGTACCAAAGCACATCAAAACGGTACCAACCCACACCAAAACGGTACAAAACCGTACGAGTACATCCATACACTCCAAAACGGTACAATACTCTACGAGCACATCCATACGATACCAAACTACACCAAAATAGTATAATATCGTACGAGTACATCCATTGGGTACCGAACCACACCAAAACGGTACAATACCGTAAGAGTACTTTCATACGGTGCCAAACCACAACAAAACGATACAATACCGTACGAGTACTTCGTTACAGTACAAAACCACACCAAAACGGTGCAATACCGTACGAGTACATCCATACGATACCGAACCACACAAAACAGGTGCAATACCGTACGAGTACATCCATACGATACTAAACCACACGAAAACGGTACAATACCACAACAAAACGGTGCAATACCGTAAGGGTACATCCATACGGTAGCAAACCACAATAAAACGATACAATACTGTACGAGTACATCCATATGGTACAAGCCCACACCAAAACGGTAGAATACCATACATGTACCTCCATACGGTTCCAAGCCACACCAAAATGGTGCAATACAGTACGAGTACATACATACGGTTCCAAACCACAGCAAAACGGTACAATATCGTACGAGTACCTCCGTACGGTACCAAACCACAAGAAAACGGTACAATACCGTACGAGTACTTCATTACGGTAGCAAACAACACAAAAATGGTTCAATACCATACGAGTACATCCATACGGTACCAAACCACACCAAAACGGTGCAATACCGTAAGGGTACATCCGTACGGTAGCAAACCACAACAAAACGGTACAATACCCTACGACTACATCCATACTGTACCAAACCACACAAAACGGTGCAATACCGTACGAGTACATCCATACGGTACAAAACCACACCAAAACGATAGAATACCGTATGAGTACCTCCATACGGTTCCAAACCACAGCAAAACGGTATAATATTGTACGAGTACCTCCGTACGGTACCAAACCTCACAAAACGGTACAATACCGTACGAGTAAATCCATACGGTACTAAACCACAAGAAAACGGTACAATACCGTACGAGTACTTCATTACGGTAGCAAACAACACAAAAATGGTTCAATACCATACGAGTACATCCATACGGTACCAAACCACACCAAAACGGTGCAATACCGTAAGGGTACATCCATACGGTAGCAAACCACAACAAAACGGTACAATACCCTACGAGTACATCCATACTGTACCAAACCACACCAAAACTTTGCAATACCGTACGAGTACATCCATACGGTACAAAACCACACCAAAACGATAGAATACGTATGAGTACCTCCATACGGTTCCAAACCACACCAAAACAGTACAATACCGTACGAGTACTTCGATACGGTACCAAACCACACCAAAACGGTGCAATACCATACGAGTACATCCATACGGTACCAAAGCACATGAAAACAGTACCAAACAAAACGAAAACGGTACAATATCATACGAGTACATCCATACGGTACCAAACCATACCAAAATGGTAAAATACCGTACGAGAACCTCCATACGGTTCTAAAGGACAACAAAACGGTACAATACCATACGAGTACTTCGTTACGGTACCCAACCACACCAAAACGGTAAAATACCGAACGAGTACATCCATACGGTACCAAAACACCAAAACGGTGTAAAACCGCATGAGTACTTCATTACGGTACCAAACAACACCAAAACGGTACAATACCGTACGAGTAAATCTATACGGTACTAAACCACACCAAAACGGTACAATACCGTACGAGTACTTCAAGACGGTACCAAACTGCACCAAAACGGTACAATACCGTACGAGTACCTCCATACGGTACCAAACCACATCAAAACGGTGCAATATCGTACAAGTACATGGATACGGTACCAGACCACACCAAAACGGTACAATATCGTGCGAGCACTACGTTACGGTACCAAACCACACCAAAACAGTTTAATACCGTACGAGTACATCCATACGGTTCTAAACCACACCAAAACGGTGCAACACCGTACAAGTACATCCATACGGTACCAAACCATACCAAAACGGTGCAATACCGTACGAGTTCCCCATACGGTACCATACAACACCAAAACGGTGCAGTACCGTGCGAGTACCTCCATACGGTACCATACCACACCAAAATGGTACAATACCGTACGAGTACTTCGTTACGGCACGAAACCACACCAAAACTGTACAATAATGTACAAGTACTTCGTTACGGTACCAAACCACACCAAAAGGTAACAATACCGCATGAGTACCTCCATACGGTACCAAAGCACATCAAAACGGTACAAACCCACACCAAAACGGTACAAAACCGTACGAGTACATCATACACTCCAAAACGGTACAATACTCTACGAGCACATCCATACGATACCAAACTACACCAAAATAGTATAATACCGTACGAGTACATCCATTGGGTACCGAACCACACCAAAACGGTACAATACCGTACGAGTACTTTCATACGGTGCCAAACCACAACAAAACGGTACAATACCGTACGAGTACTTCGTTACAGTACAAAACCACACCAAAACGGTGCAATACCGTACGAGTACATCCATACGATACCGAACCACACAAAAAAGGTGCAATACCGTACGAGTACATCCATACGGAACCAAACCACACCCAACAGTGCAATACCGTACGAGTACATCCATACGGTACCAACCACACCAAAACGGTACAATTCCGTACGAGTACCTCCATATGGTTCCAAACCACAATAAAACCAAACAATACCGTACGAGTACATTCATACAGCACCAAACCACACTAAAAAGGTGCAATACCATACGAGTACATCCATACGGTATCAAACCACACCAAAACGATAAAATACCGTTCGAGTATATCCATCCGGTACCAAACAACACCAAAACGGTACAATATCGTACGAGTACTTCATTACGGTACCAAACCGCCCCAAAACGGTACAATACCGTACGAGTACGACCATACGGTACCAAACCACATCAAAATGGTGCAATATCGTACGAGTACATGCATACGGTACCAAACCACACCAAAACGGTACAATACCGTACGAGCAATACGTTACGGTACCAAACCACACCAAAATGGTTCAATACGGTACGAGTACTGTAACGCCCCGGAATTTGGGTACGTTAAATAAAACATTTTATTGAAATAAAAGCTGAGTCTGGCTCTTTATTACAAACAAAACATAAAGGAAGTACTTTTATTACAAACGGGAGGGAACTAAGGTTCCTAACTACAGCTCCGCTTGTTCTTCCATCACGGCTAGCTCCTCGGCTCCAAAGGCCTCCAAGGTGTACAGCTCGCCCTGCTCATCTATGAAATCTGACACATTATACCCGCGTCGCCACCGGTATAATATGCCAGGGTCACCAAAAAGGCAACACCGTGAGCTTAACGCTCAATAGAATATCCAAACCCTTCTAACCCTTAACTTATGAACATAAAGGCATAATAACAACAATTCAACTTAAATCATGCATATAGTCCAAACAAGTATTCAAATCCACGTTCCTTACTCAACTAACGTTGTGTTCATCTTTTAGACTCATCGTAGACCATGTTATTAACTCACTTTCCTTTTTACCCAAAAACTCATTTTAACTCACCCAACCTCGGTTCCGCCGCGCCGGGTTCCCGAGTATCCTCACAATGGTTCCGCCGCGCCGGGTTCCCATTGGCACACAACCGCATTGGCTCCGAACCGCGGATAACCAAGCACACACCCTACCTCGGTTCCGCCGCGCCGGGTTCCCGAGTATCCTCACAATGGTTCCGCCGCGCCGGGTTCCCATTGGCACACACACACACATCTAACTCACATAATGCACCCAAAACCGGTCATTATGTAGTTTCAAAATCATTTCCTTTCTCGAATACACACTTTTTCATCTTTATTAACACACCCTAGGTGCCATGTCTCTACTATCTTGTTTCTCGTGTCACGTTCATCATGCATAGACTCCGTAGTGTGAAACATTCCATGCATCAAGTACTTTATCAAATCTCAAAATGAAACCAACAAGAATATACCACTCTAGACTACGTACTCATGCTTGAAACTCAATAACCATATCATGCATCTCATAAAATCTCACAAAGATAACCTCATCTATTTCTTATAAAACTTTCAAAGTTACTTTCAAATGAACTTTGTTTGATACAAAACTACTTGGAATGAAATTTAAGGAAATCTACTTTATACGTGGGGTGGAAGATAAAACATCCTACTATACGTAGAGATAGGGGACAAGGAATTCTAACCGTGCTTCTTGGCGGTAGTAGAAAACTAAGAAGATTCGGTCGTCGGTTTTGGATTTCGGCGGCGTAACGTCGTCGGTTTGCTTCGAAAGGAAGAGATATGAACTTTTCTCTTCCTAGAAACAACTTCTAACCTATCTAATCTACTTTTAAAGATCTAACGGTGGTTTTGGAAGGTGGTTTGGTGTGTTCTCTCAAGAACACTCAAGAACTCAAGAAAAGAAGAACTTTGGAAGCAAGAACATTAAGAAATTCTAGAGAGAAGTTGGAGCAAGTGAAAAGGTGTGAGTTTAAAGCTTGGAATGAGCTTCTATTTATAGGCAAGGCTCTCCCTCTCTCCCTCTTTGGCCGGCCCTCTCTCTCTCTCTCTCTATGTCAACTTTATTTCACATGTCATGCTTGATTGAAAGGTTGGAAGCTAAAATGGTAGGCTTGCATGGCTATGTTAGTCCTTGGATTTGATCTTTGGAAGATTTGTTGGCAAGGAGGAGACATGGGTACAAGATTCTTGATGTAAACAATTGAATTTGGTACAATGGAGGTTAATGGGGTCAAGATTTGGCTAGGAAATGAATCACCAAGGATTTTGAAGTACTTTGGAAGATCAAGGTCAAGTCCACATCAAATCCTTCTTCTTCTTCCTCCTTCTTTCCCTCTCTCTCTCTCCCTCTCTCCTCTCTCTCTCTCGCCTCTCTCTCCTCTCCTCTCTCTCTCTCTCGGCCTCTCTCTCCTCTCTCTCCCTCTCTCTCTCTCATGTACTAACTATATATGCATATATATGTATGTACTAACATGTAAGACTACAAATAATATAGGGTACTTTTAGTACTAAGGGTAATTTAGTCTTACAAGGCTCAAGATTTCCCCAATAAACAATTATAAAGTACGGGTACTTTAATTAATAAAATAATGTACTTTTTGTACTCCGGGAATCTTAACAAAACATTAGTTTAATGGGAAAAGTACTTTGTTTGGAAGATGAGCCTATTACCCAATGGTTAATAGAATCCCTAATGGTTATTATCCAAGGGATAATAAGGTACTAGTACTTTAAATACAAAAATAAGTTTTTGGAAAGACTACATGTACTTTTTATAAAATCCCATGTTTATATATATATATGTACTTAACCATTTAAATAAAGAAAAGGCTTTTGTCCAATGGGTAAAGATTACCCTAATGGTTATTAACCAATGGTCCAAAGGTACTTGGGTACTTTTATTACAAAAAATAATCAAATTACTTTTCAAATGTCAATCATGGTACTTTTATTTTAAATCTTTCAAAATCCTTTTATTATAAAGAAATGGGTTTCTTTTATCCAATGGGTAATAATTCCCCTAACATTTATTGTCCAATAGAATAAAACCAAAATAATAAAAGAAAATAATAATCAATTTCTAGTCTAGGGTTCAAAAGGTTCAAAAAGTTCAAGAAGGGCAAATGGTCATTCTTGGTTAGGGAAAAGTAACTAGATAACTTTCTAGTTAGGTTACTCCATCAAGCCGGTTAGAAGCTAACTAGGCTTGCTAAGTCGGACTAAAGAGTCAGAAAATGATTTTTGAGGGACTAAAGTGCGATTAGGGTTTCGAGTCGGGAAATACGATAATAAGGCATTTGATTTCTTAAAGACTAACCGTAAGAAGATTTAAATAAGAAAACAAACAAGCAGTTAAGAGAAATTAGGAAATTTCGAATAACAACGAGATTTTTATTGAACGAAAAATCGGAGTTGTTACAAAATTAGTATTTGATGTGTATAATCAACCTAATTTTTTTATATGAATAATGAAATATCGGGAGTTGCAAAAGAAATCGCTCGGATCTGAAATAAAACCCTAGTGCATATCATTTTGTGTCACATTGGAAATCCGATCGTTTCTCCAATTCGTAAAGATGAAGCGAATTCGGGAAGGGAAGAAGTACTAGTGGATTATGGAACTGATGAGCTTTTCCTTTCTTTTTCATTTCTCTTCTGTCTTGTAATTCTCTTAATTTTTATTTTTCTTCTGTAAAACTTACCAAAAAATTGCACATTTTTTCCTCCAAATTTCCTACTTCTTTCTGCTCTTATTTTCCCAACATTCAAACACAATGTAACACTATGTTTGGAACTTGAGCAAAATGAGAGAAATGAAAGGAAAAGAAAAGAAAGTGGAAGGACAATGGAAGGGAAAAGGGAGGAAAATTTCACCGTGTATGATACCTGAATTTGCTATTTTCTTTTCTCTCTTTCTCTCTAAACCAAACAATGGGAGAGAAAGATAAATTTTTTGTAATTTTCTTTGGAAATTGATATTCGCGCTCTTTTTTTTTTTATGTAAGCGTTTCACTTTCAATATGAAGTTACTAGTAATTTCATAAATAAAGTGGAGCGCTTGTATTAAAAAATGAAGCGCGAATACTAATTCTCTTTTCCTTTCGATAAGTTCTAAACAAATCCTGTTTAGTTTCAGCTTAGGGGTTGGATTGTTTTCACATGCGGACTAGATCCTTGCTGTTTGGGCCTTTTGGAGCCCAAAATGGTCTTAGGGGTTGGATCCTGTTTGGTTTCATTTCGGCCTCTCAGATCATTCCTTCACTTTTTTTTTTTTTGGAAAATGACGGCCCAGGCGAATATTAATTATCAAAATACGTCATAGGCGGTCATTTTCCCTCTTTTTTTTTTAACAAAATGGAGAAAGATAATATGAATAATAGCCCAACAACACTTACATAACGGAGCTATTACAAATACATTGAATAAATCCAAACTAATCATATAAATGCGAAACTAGAACACACAAAGCAATCGATGTCTTTCACTCTAACTCAAACATTGAGTTTGAAGCAAACATCGACACTTACAATCTGCCATAGATTCATACCTAGAATCAATAGTCTCAAAAAAGAAAAAGTGATGGCCAAAGATAAAAGATAACAAATACTCAGACGATCAAATGGACTCCAACAAAATGAACACACCAATAAACTTTCCAAAATCTACATAGCGGACAAGTCACTACAAGTTGTCACCACAAAAATATCATATAGGGTAAGAGCACTGTTGGCACGACATCACTGTTAAAGCAAAATCGTCTCTAAAAGAACCCGATGTGCAACGAACACTCTTCCAAAAACAAAATTAACAAGTCTCGAGAAGACGATGAACACAAAATGATCACAACGATATCCATTTTTTTGGCTAAATGATCACTTGATTCACATGAACACAAAAGATGAATGGACTGGATTATCAGCGAGCTAGCAAAATGGGCCGAAAAGCCGAACCACGAGAAAATGGGCTGGAGACAACTTCTTTTTCTTTTTCTTTTTATCTTTATTTTATGTACTTTTGTGTATTCTGTTTCAAGTTTGTCAAAGTTTGGAGCATACTTTCTAGGAGTAGTTTATTTGTTTGATACTAAATTATACTTAGATCTAACGATTTCTACCCTAAATGGTACCAGTACGTACACATAGGGTCGCGGCTGCAAAGTACAATATTTGTTCCTTACGAGCATCTAGACTATTTACGATTATTATGAGTAGTAGCATTGTGCTCAACTGTCGCCGAAACGCTTATTTTGTTGGGCTCGTCAATTAAAACAAGTCGAACCTCAATAGTTGTGTGATCGCGATACATTTACCTTGCAAATTAACATCTTGAATGAACAATAAACTACGATAGAGGAGCGGGGTTCATCTTGGCTCTTGCTTAAATTCAATACAGAGAAAATTTGGGTGTGTGTGTGAGGGTGGGTGGGGGAGGAAGAATTGACACGGTAGAACCGTTCCCAAATCTGGTAGAGAAGCAGTGAACCATATGTGGGAAATCTCAAACTACTTACTTAAATTCAAAACTTCCCCCTCCTCAATTATCATACAATATGTATTTGTGCTTTTTTGCCCCAGCACCATAACAATATTTAGGTGCCCATTCCTTCTTGTTGGGCGTTCAAACACTTGCCCGATTGTAAAGTGCTAGGTATTCAAAAAAAATATACTCCAAAATTATCTAGAATAGACTTTTAGAAATATTTTTGACCGCTAATAAGTTTTTATTAGCGATATAAAAAAAACATGATCCGAATGATTTCGGGGTACCTAGCATTGCTCTTCCCAATTTCTCCCAATTCATGGGGGTAGTTTCTCCACATGTCCACTCGAAAAACAAAAATTACTACCATAATCTAAAGAGAGAATCTTCACAACAAACACATCTCATATAACTAGGTACACTTTGTATATACTAAAATAGGAACATACCGATTAATTGTTCTATGGCCCTGGATATCACGTGGCGGTGTCGCAAACTCTTCTCGACATCGTATTTATGTGCGCTCCTCACATTTTATTGTGGGAACTACACAAATGTGTGGTGAAAAAAGAGTTTAGAGCACCACGAGACAATGCCCTAAAAACATTGAATAATTTATCGGAACATATCATCATCGCAAACGGTGGGGTTGGTCTTCAAAATTAATTAAGGTGCTGTGTATATTGACGAGGACACCTGAAAACATATCGTCATGAGCAAATTGGCTCTTCTGCTATTGTCTCCAGCAACGGCTTCTTAGACCTGCACATAGACAACCTGTGCCTAACCTCCAACGACGAAAACTCCTCGATATCGTCCAAATTCAGCTTCGGCGTCACCACCGCCTCCTTCACCCCCGGCGGTTCCGGCAACACCCTGACGTTACCGGCCGCCACCCTTCTGGAATTAGCCGTCAGAAACAGGGCGCCCATGTCGGCCGCAGTGACGACGGAGCCAAGCCTCTTCATCGGGAACATGACGTAAGCGGAGGAGAGCTCGAGGTCCTCGTCGGCGCCGAGGGCGGAGAACCGGCGGCCAATCTGGAGGGACTTGGCGTTGACGAGGAAGAAGTTGGGGGCTTCCATCATGACTTCGGCCGCGTTCGTGGACTCGTGGAACTGCTTGATCTCCCCCGTTGGGTAGATTACTCTCGCTGCGGAGTGTTTGGATTGTGGGGTTGAGAGGGCGCAGGAGATGTAGTTTCCCATCAGATAGAGAGAGATTTTCTTTGAGCAAAGGGAGAGAATCTCCCACCAGTGGATGGTAAATTTATGCTTTCCAAATTAGTCGAGGTGTGCGTAAATTGACCAGATTACGAGAATTTGTTTGGAATCATGGGAAATGGGGAGTTTAGATGGAGGTGAGTTTGAGAGGAGAAAGAATTGATCGGGGATAGAAGAATAATAGTTGAGGGTTGAGCAGATGGTGGTTAGAGAGAGAGAGAGAGAGAGAGAGAGGTTTTTGTGTTCGAAACTCGAATGTGTTTGGGGGGAAGTGGATCTGGGTGTTTGGGAAGGCGTATACTCCATAAAATAGGATGGGAAAGAGGACTCGTTCGAATTGGAGAGAAAAGTAGAGAGAGGAGAGAGAGAGAGAAGAATCGGAGAAAGCTGGATGCATGTTGTGAGACAAAATAAAGAGGACTTGTCTAGGTTGACAATATGGGGCTGATTCCGCGTCTGTGTCCGGTAAAGCAGGAAGAATTGAGGAGGAAAAAGCAAATAGTCTCCTGTAGTATATACCACGTCTAATAACTCTATAGTTCGGGAGCACCAAAATTGAGGGATAAGGTCCCGTTCCGCGAAGGTTTTCAACTGTTTGGGTAGGCTTGTACGCATTCGGAGAAATGCTTTCTCGAAATTAAGGGATAATTTGGCTTTGCTCTACTAAGTTTCTTATTTTTTAAATATTAATATTTATTTTTCATTTTACGAGACAGATCATTGTCTAACAATATTATATTTAATTCAAAAAAAATTATTTATTTTAATTAGTGAAACACACTCTAAAAATACAGTTCCCCGTTTCAACCTTGAAGAAGCTAGCACCTCTGTTTTTTTTTTCCATCTTTAAAAATATATATATTTTACACTTACTATTCTCAATAACTTTTGCATTTCCCGTTTGAATTATCATTACGCATAAGGATTAAAAAGACGACTACATATTTTCGACCAACTACTATCTTTACCCTCGTGTATGCGCACACAACGCATAAACCTAGCTTTTGCGTCCTCATTTTGATTCTAACTTTTTCCCTCGTGAAAAGATCAATTTATGTTAAGGTGTTATTCCGCTTTCTTTTTAAATCTTTTTTAAAAAAAGAATGTAATTTTAAGCTCAAATATATTGAAAATGAAAAATATTTTTTGCATCGTTTAAAAAATCTCAATAAGATCTATATTGCTAGGAAAATTATTTGCGTAAACACATATTTTTTGGGCTTGAAATTACATTCATTTTCTAAAAGTTCTTTTTTTAAGAAACTGAAACACACCCTAAGTAGGTTAACCAAATTGCCACCTTTCATATTAGGCAAATTTTCATAGTTGTCCCTCTAGTTTTACGGTTGCCTCAATTTCATCTCTCTAGTTTCAATTGCTATCAAATAAACCCTGTAGTTTGTTTTACGTTTCAAATTGGTAAAATCGTTAACATTGTTAATGAAACTAACGGAAAAATATGATTAAAAAATTAAGTGTTCCAATTTTCAATCCGGTTGAACTGTTGTGAATATCTTATTTTTTTGATTATTTTATCCTAAATGGTCGTAATGAATTTTTGCTATAAGGCCTTTCAATAAGCACTCGTAGACTCTTTATTTAATTTCAAGGCTCTCTTAAGGTGCTCATTGAAAGGCCTTAGAACCAAAAGTCCATTATGACCATTTCAGATTAAATGATCGGACAAATATGATCTTCACACCAGTTTAAACGGATTGAAAATTAAATCACTTATTTTTTCACTTCGTTTACATATTAAAAAATATAGTTAAAAAATTAAGCATTCCAATTTTTAATCTGTTTGAACCGGTGCGAAGATCTTATTTTTCTGATTATTTTATCTTAAATGGTCATTAGGGATTTTTGGCTCTAAAGCCTTTCAATGAGCACACTAAGAGAGCCCTGAAGGTTTTGTAAAGGGTATTTTGGTCTCACCAAAACTAGTTTTTCCCTTTGCCCAATCCTTCAGCTAGCCTATTTCCTGATTTCACTATTCCCCGTGTTGGTGGGGTGGGTTAGTTTCATTAAATGATGGTTAACATATGTCTTAGGGCATATTAACAAAAGCCGTAAATAAATAAATATATATACACACGCACAATATGTGTTTAAACATGATTTTAAGGATACCCGCAAGAAATCGGCAAAAAATATGACCAGAAAGGGCTTGATCCGAGCAGTTTTTCGTAAAAACACTATAAATGCTTTTTTTTGATTAACTGTTTGGATCAAGTCATTTCCGATCATATTTTTTGCTGATTTCTCGATTAGACCCATAAAATCATGTTCTTATCACATTGAATAGTTCGGATCGAAAAAAATGGAGGTCCTTAACTTAGCAAGTTATGAAATCCCTCAGTGGAAGCTCACTGTGTATCTTATTAACTTGTTAATTTAATTGTTTCTTTCAATTAGCAATCAGAAAAAGTGAATTGCACATAGTTCAAATTTTCGACTCCCTCTTATCAAAAATTCTTGCACCAGGCCTGTAGGCGAGTCTACAGGAATTAGTTTTTAGTTTGCACAATTTGATCCGAACATCTTGCATTCAAAAAAAAAAAAATTCCAACATATTATTATACAGTACTACTTTTGAGCCGACGTTAGTAGGACCAATTCGTTAATTATGAAGGTACTTTATGTCTTGCTGTATTTGATTCCTATGTTCAATCCGTGTGGAGCCTATCAACTAAACATGTAGTACGTGGAATGGAGTGTGAATCAAACAACTTACGTGGCCAAAATCATCGCCTTGTTCGTTTGCGAGTTTTGAGTATTTTATTACTTGTTCTCGTCATAATTCAAAAAGAATTTTTAAATTTTTTTTTCCTACTTTCAACATTTCTCTCAACTTATTATCCCTACTATTTTTCAAAAAAAATTTCAAACTTCAATCCAAACAAAGCATTAGTTTTGGTAATAGGTAGAGAGAGAAATAGAATAATGATTGAAGGGCTTCGGATCCACTGTCCGACTTTCCTCTGTCTGACTCCCTGTCCCACTCTTGTGAATGTGCCACGTTATCTACTCCCTTCTCCCCTTTAGTCTCCGTTTGGTGGTGCCTCTAATGTTTGATGAGTGCCTATAATGTTTAATGATTTTGTGGGATCTATTTCGGATCCCAAAAAAATAATTCAAACATCAAGTTATTCTTAAAAAATATTTTTCTATCTGTTATTATAAAAATTTAACTCAATTCGATATTCATTAGGGCTTTATCAGCATCGGTAGGGTTGCTACGAATTTAGGAACAGTCAAAGATTAACGGCCAAATACTCAAATTTAAATTATTGATTGATTATCTTTTAGGAAAAAATTCACGTAGGCACCTGATTTTTGACACAAATCACACATAAATACCTGACTTTTCTTAAATTTCATATAAACACTTGAGCTTTCTAAAAACTCATCAATTCTACACTTGCCATCACTCCTCCATCTAAAACCAAACGGGAAAAAAGTTAAGTACTCCAATCTTCTTATTCTAATCATTTTATCCTAAAGAATTATAATTAATTTTTGACTCTAAAGCTCTCGTTAGTCAGTCCCAAGAAAGTCATAGAATCAAATATCTGTTAAAGCTAACTAACGAGAACCTTAGATTCAAAAATTAATTATGACCATTTAGAATAAAATGATAAGAGAAATAAGATTTTCACATCAGTTCCAACGAATTGAAAATTTGAGCAATTAATTTTTCAACTATGTATAGACCATTTATATATTAAAAAATATGATTAAAAAATTAAGTGCTCCAATTTTTAATATGTTTAAACCAGTGCAAATATCTTATTTCTTTGATCATTTTATCCTAAAGAATTATAATTAATTTTTGACTCTAAGGCTCTCATTTGTTAGCCCGAAGAAATATTTGATTGTACGACTTTCTTAGGGCTGACTAACGAGAGCTTTAGAGTCAAAAATTAGCTATGATTCTTTAGAATAAAATGATCAGAAAAATAAGATCTTCACACTGGTTCAAACAAATAAAAAATTGGAGCACTTAACTTTTTTTCCGTTTGGTTTTAGATGAAGAGGTGACGGCAGGAGTTGAATTGATGAGTTTTTAGAAAGCTCATGTGTTTATATGAATTTTAAGAAAGGTCAGGTATTTATGTGTAATTTGTGTGAAAGGTGAAGTGCCTACGTGAAATTTTTCCTAGAAAATAATCAATCAATAATTTAAATTTGAGTATTTGGTCGTTAATCTTTGACTTTTCCTAAATTCGTAGCAACCCTACAGATGCTGAAAAAGTCCTAACGAATATCGAATTGAGTTAAATTTTTATAATAATAGATAGAAAAATATTTTTTAAGAATAACTTGATGTTTGAATTATTTTTTTAGGACTCGATATGAATCCCACAAAATCATTAAATGTTATGGGCACTCATCAAACATTAGAGGCACCACCAAACGGAGACTAACGGGGAGAAGGGAGTAGATAACGTGGCACATTTAAAAGAGTGGGACAAAGAGTCGGACAGAGGAAAGTCGGACAGTGGATCCGAAACCTGATTGAAGAGAGATATAATGAGTAGAGAGAGAAATAAAAGTAATAATTAAAAAAATAAGATAATGATTAGAGAAAGATATAAAGTAATGATTAGAAAATAAAGTTAAATACAGTATCAAAACGAACAAAGTCATTGTTCCTCTCTAATGTAAACCAAGCCTTTTTTTATTTTCTTATTATGCTAAAAAAAACATTGTTCATTTCTTGCGTTGCCAACATTCTTGCCCCTTTTACGTGGACGTACGGTGCACATGTACATGAATTTGGACTTAATTAATCCCGATAATTAGTCCGGTTAGTTAATGGGTTGCGCCCTACACAATTAATCAGAATTTGATTCTTTGGCCCCGTTCCGCCAAGAAAAATATATTATGAATTAAATGTGATATATTAGGAGAAAATGATCTTTCTCGTAAAACGAAAAATAAGTATTCAAAAAATAAAAACTTTAGCGGAACGGAGCCTTAGAGTCATGTCCCAATAAAGTAATTTCTTGTGAATTCTTTAGTCACGGCATAGACGGTATGCCTTTGAACAGACTGGCGATGTGATTAGTTGAGACATGCGTAAATTGATCCGGACACTTCTGACAGTCCACGAAAAAAAGAAGAAAAATTTGCACCTAAGTAATCTGCGTGAAATGGTTTAATTATTTATTGTGGCCTTAAAGGAGAGGCTCGGTGGTGGGCTGGAAATGAGCAAGCTGCCGCGTCACCAGATCATTACGGAGTATTTGTGCCACAGTTTTGAGTGGGTAGGAGAAAGTCTATCCACCGCTCTGTTTTATTGTTTTATGGCTGTGTTCACCACTTTCAATTTTATCGTTTTAAAAGTGTTTTGAAAGGTCCAGACTTTAAACGACTCTTTTAAGGAAGAGTTAAGATGAATCTTTTAATTCAAACTATTAATTACCGTAACAAAAAATGAAATTAAGTGCTACGGAAGAATAGTAAGCGTAGAATCGCTGAGTAGCTTTCACATTCTCCCCTGTTTATCTGGAGTATTTTTCTATAACGCATTAAATTGCGAAGTTTGTTTCCGAAAGGAGAATGATGATGACAGATCTGTTGAAGTCAAAACTTTAGACGGTGGGTCTGAACGCTCCCCACGAGGAGAACTCTGCCAACCCTCTGCAATCAAATTGTTAGTCGGGGCATATATGCATTGGAGAAGGCAGGATTTCATAGGGACAGCGCTCTTTCATGGAAGTTTACAATTTCTTCCGTTCCAATTTAATTGTTATTTCTAGAGTTTGTGTTATTTTTTAATTGATTATATTATATATTATAATTTACTGTATAATATTTTAGGTAATTTCAAAAATATTATATTTTAGAACAAATCGAAATCTATCAAATAAGATCCACATTAAATATAAAATTTATTACCAATTTAAAGATATTATTAGTTTTTTTATCCAATTAAAATAGAACTGAAATAAGTAAAGTAGAACGGAGGGAATAGTATTTGTTGTAAGTTGTTCGTTAAAGTAAAGGAAAAAGTTAGGCGTATAAGGCCCCGTTTGTAAAAGGGAAATAAATACTTATTTTTTAAGAAGATCATTTCAAACTCAAAAATCATGTGCTTACGTAAATAATTTTTCTATTAATATGGATCTTGTTTTATACGGTGCAAAAAAAATTAAAAAATTATTTTTTATTTACATTAATTTTTAGTTTGAAAATATGAAATGAGTATTTATTTTTTAAGAAGGCGTTTTGAAACGGGGCCTAAGAAGACTACGTTGTGGGTTTTGCTTTTTGTTGAAAAAGAATAAATTAGAGGATTGGTCCAACTATCTTGTACTACTCCTTGGTTCCTTAAAATAACAAAATATCCATGTTACTGTTCCTGATATTTTAAAAAATTATTTATATCTTTTAAAGTATATTATTTTTTTATATGCATTATGGATCTTGTTGATCTCAATTGATTTGATTAGACAAAGTTTTCAAAATTATAAAAAAGGTATAAATTAAAAAATATAATTGATTTAAAAATAATATGAAAAAGTGCAACTAGACACTTATTTAGGGATGGATGGAGTATTAGTTTTTACGTGGAAGTCTTTGAGATATTGAATATTGTTACGATCTGGACCTTTTATTTTCTAAATTATTGGTTTCTCATATTTGGATAAAAATTAAATTATTCAAATATCATTAAGTATTTAATTGACTTGACGTATAATTTTTTATTTTTTTATGTAAAACTGGGGCGGCATGTGCTACATTCTCCCTGCACCTCCACCCTGAGGGCATGTACGCATGCTCAGCCAATAAGGATTATAGAACGCGAACCTTCCCAACATGTGGTATCGCGTAATATACAGAAATGGTCCCCAATCCTGGAGAGTATATAGTTGGAGTCGTTGAGCTAGGTTGTATATTGGAGTACTTACTTTTTCTTTTTTCTTTTTTTCCATATTATGGGTTGAGATTATGATTTATTGAATTGGTTTTTTCCATCATTTGTAAATATGTAGTTTGACTTTCTTATTAATCCCTGTATCGACTATGTACGTGTTGACGCCGTAACGGACTTCTAGATGCTTCCATATACAAATCGCAAGTGTATTTATGTGGTGATATTATTTTGTATATATAAAGCTGGAAGACCAGTTAGAGTTGGCAGTCAATTTGGGGCTGGAAAGTATGCTTCAAATTCAAATGTATAAACAAAGAAGAAACATCTATTGACAGCTTCTTTTCATTAATGGAAAATATTGGCCCGGTTCGGTCTGGGTTTTAAACTTTTGAGGGAGGTTTTTCAGAGTAATAAGTGGAGAAAAATAGATAAAAAAATTTATTAGAGACCGTGCTCAGAAATTTTAAGATTTCAGCGAAAGCCAGTATGTTAGTTGTTGTCAATAATATTTAAACTTACGTCAAATTCACGGGTGTACGTGATGTTTTCTTTCATTCATCTCCCTTTTGTTTGACCAATAAAAAATGGAAAAAAATCGAAATGTTCATTGTAGTTTAGTGTTTGTGTTAACTTAGTCCCTACAGTTTGAATTGGCTCAATTTATACTCAGTAATTTCATTTTGTTCCAACGTGGTCCAATTATTAACTGTCATTAAGCTCCGTTAACCCCAGACATGAATGGGTCCCTTTTCTAGGGTTAAAACTGTAATCTGTTATTCTTCTCTTACCCTAATATATCTCTGAACCAAAACATAGAGCTTCATTGTTCCCTTCTACATTTTTTTTACGGCTTCCATTCTCCATTTATCATGCCAGGGATTTTACTTTCGATCGAAACGTGTCTCGTTCGCCTTCGGGGGGAAGGAGTGAGAGGGATTAGGGCCTGAATAAGTGATTCGATTCCTATGGATTGTGACGTGGTTCTTGAAAAGAAAGGAAAAATGAGGAGTTTTATGTTCTATACATAAAAGGGGTTCGAATATTTTTGAAAAACGTTTGAATTTTAGAAAATGAGGTGGGTTTTATTTTTAAAAAAAGACCGAACTTTCATCAAGCTGTCTACATATCTCCGGGTAAAGAAGAATCAGGTCCGGCAATAGTTTGTGCCACAAAAGGGGTTTAGAAAAAAAACTTAGCGTCTCCACCGATGATAGAGTTTAGGTGTGCCTGGTCCCCTCTCGAATATCGGAAGAATAATTCAAGTATTTTAGAAAAAAGAACATGGGCCAGAGAACCTGATTTTTAGAAGAAAATGACTTCGTTTGCTCTTTAGGAAAAGATTTTAGGTCTGTGAGGTTAGAGAAGAAAGGGTTCGGTAATTCTCTAGAAAATAGATCCATTTGTGTTTGGAAAAATGACGGCTCAGGACGTGTTTTGATAATTAATACCCGCCAAGGACATGCTGAGAACATTTGTTAATGCTGAAAATGTTCTGGAGGGTATTAATTATTAAACACGTCATTGACCGTCACTTTCCCTTTGTGTTTAGGATTAATGGAGGCTAATGACAGTTAGTAATTAGACCAAGTTGAAACAAAATAAAACCTACAGAGTGTAAATCGAGCCAATTTAAACTGCAGGGACCAAGTTGACACAAATACTAAACTACATGGACCATTTCGGTTTTTTCCTTAAAAAAAATTTCTCATGAATCTTTTCTTATTCGAAAACTTACACTGATGAAAAGATACTATTATTAAGCTATTTTCATTGATACAAAATGCATGTTTTCCAACAAAAAGAGACAAAACAAAAGCTAACAGAGGAGTACATAATATGTTCCAGAAAACTCCAGTTAATCTTTGTGATAGGGTGTTAAATCCATAATTGTGTTTGCTCGTTAAAAGCTCATTCGACATCGGTTTGTTGAATAACCAGCAGCTTAAACATATTTTCAAAGCTCGTTAAGCTTTCGAACCAAACTAAGAAAACGGGTATTTTCGGATTGGGAGAATCGAGAAGTTGGCTTATAACCACCTAGGGTACAAAAGCTACCACCTTTATTCTCTCTACTGTCTAGAAAATCTTTCTGGAGCTATGATAGAGGGATTCGTCGAGGATAACTTCCGGGAAGTCATTGGAGGGACTGTTTGATCATTTTGCCAAGAAACTTCAATGGAATATGTTCATATTCGACGAAAAACACCACCAAGAGGCTCTGTGACTCGCGTTTCTCAACCGCAAAGCCACCAGCTAGCATCTCAGCATTTTCCGCTTGTTGTTGAAAATGTATTTCTTTCATTTCATTTTGAGCGTTGCAATGGTGTATCAATTGATAACCAAAATAACGTGCGAAGGAACCTAGGGTCTAATGTTCAGTCGCGCTAGGATCTCCTATCCTCATGGCGGGTTAATCTCCGATGGATATCTTATCTAAGTCGTCGAATGGTAATAATTTATAGCTGCTGCGAAACAGATGATAGGGTTCGAATTCCTTATCTGTCACAATCCGGTTTGATGTTGATTCTTCTGCGTAAGTTAACACAGCAATTCCTACTACTAAAGCTTAGGCCGAATCCAGGACGCTTAGTGTTGAAAATTGAAAACCACCAGAAAGAGGGTGAAAACCGATGGCCAGACTCGATAACAGCAAAAAAACACGGTAATATGGTATGTATATCTATATTATAAAATAGAGCGGTTTTTATGTACACATACAAACAAGAGTAGCTCTCCAGCCGTCAGATCAAATTTTCAATAGGTTATAGCCATCCAATCAACTTCTTTAATAAATTTATCTTCTCCCTCCCTCCCTTTTTCCTTACTTCTTTGACAATGTTGTCATTTCTAGGGATAAACATATTTTTTTATATTTAACAATGAGCCTTTTATAATCAAAATGTTTTCTTTTCCCTATCGTCAATCTTTAACTCTATTATTGGGATGTTGTGCATTGTCCACTCATCTGTTAGAAAACTCTATTTAATTTTTTTCTTCCATCAACTGAGGTAACAATAGAAAAATATTATAAAAACTTTATTCATACAAAAGAATAAACTTAATTTTTTTTTTGTAACAAGTTGTTTCACCTATTTCTTGGACGCATGATTGAAAGTAGTAGTGCTTGATAATTTGTCTCAGTTATAGGCCTGTAGCATTCCTTTGATTTGGAGGGGGAAAAAACTCAAGTTGTGGCATTCCATTGCAAGAATTATTTTCAATATAAAAAAAAAAAAACAGCATTCATTAACTTACGGGAAGTGGAGTTTTAAAACTATTTTCATTTTTTTTTTGGATTAGTTGTTGGTTGAACTATATTAGATATGGGTGTGATATAAGTATTGGTTGATCGTGATAGCTGTTAACAAATGGTTGTGCATAAGTTAATTACAATTTTCATTTGGGTATGTGCTCCTACTTTTTCAACGAGTGTGGTATTATTTGTTGTGAAACTATTCTTAGAAGAAATTAGTTCAATTTATACCAGTTGTTTATTTGAAGAGAATTTTAAAAAATAAATTATAAAATTTTTCATTTGGGTTTTTTAAGATTACTAGAAGGGAAGGATAATTTTTATTTTAAGTTGTAATAAAAAAGTGTTGTGCCGTATCTTTTTTTTTTTGATCGGCGTATTGTGCCGTGCCTTTAGGCACGGGTAATCACTATGAATGAATGTTTCCTAATGTATTAACCTACATCTCTCTCTCTCTCTCTCTCTCATAAATTGCTCCCAGTAAGGCATTGTATTTAAAACCATCCATTAAGGCATTATTCAAATGAAAATCAAAGTCATATATAACCTTTGTACAAAATCGAAATCAAAACCACTGAGATCACCAAAATCAAAACCAACATTCTTTTTTCTATTTCTAAGCTGTCAAATGTATATCACGAAAATCACCGAAAATAGAATTTTCTATACATCGTTCATATTATTTTCACATTTTTCTTCTTTACTTTCTTTACAGAAACACATACCACCCCCCCCCCCCCCCCCCCCCCCGGTGCTCTCTCTCTCTCTCTCTCGAAAAGTTCAATATCACCAAAATCTACTTCACTGAAACCACTGAGGTGAGTTCTTCAATCATTCTTTGTATATTTGCTACCCATATTTCCTTTTCATTAAGATAGTGATGTTTATCAATGGATATATTGCGTTATTGTTTATCGCATAGTTGAATCTGTTGGACACGAGTTTGTATATTGCAAGCAAGTTTAGTATTATTTTGTGTGTAGTGATTATTTGAGCTGTATATTACACGCAAGTTCAATATTTATTTCCGTGTGCTGATTGTTCGAGCTGTGCCTTCAGGTACGGGCATACGCTAGTATGTAATATGGTCGGGCGGGTCGGACCCGACGGGTCCATTTGACATGGACCCCGAACTGAGACCCCATTTTTTACCAAAACCCAACCCGTGACTGTCCAATATACTTGTTCGAAACCGATCGGGACCCTTTGGGTCGGTTCAGGTCAGACCCGCGGGTTCATAAAAATTTGATCGGAAACTATAAAATTGAGATTAGGGGTATTTTTTTAGGTATCTCCGGAACCGCTCCGTATATATAACTGATATATATATAAGGACTTCAAAGTTTGATATTATTCCTGATCAAATTTTGATGATCCTAATCTTTTTAATGTGGAGTACCCGTGAGAAATCAACAAAAAATATGACCGGAAAGGACTTGATCCAAGCAGTTTTCCGTTTATATAACACACACACACACACACACACACACACACACACATATATATATATATATATATATATAAGGACTTCATAAGTTTGATATTGTTCCTGATCGAATTTTGATGATCCGAACTGTTTAATGTGGGGTATCCGTAAGAAATCAGCAAAAAATATGACCGGAAAGGGTTTGATCCGAGCAGTTTTTCGTAAAAATGCCGTAAATGCATTTTTATGATTAACTGTTTGGATCAAGCTATTCCTGGTTATATTTTTTGCCGATTTCTCGAAAAATACACATAAAATTACGTTCTGATCATATTGAACGGTTCGGATCATCAAAATTTAATCAGGAAAAGGGAGGTCCTTAACTTAGCAAGTTAGGGGATCCCTTAGTGGAAGCTCATTGTATATCTTGATTAACTTGTTAATTTAATTGTTTCTCTCAATTAGCAATTAGAAAAAGTGAATTGCACATAGTTCAAGTTTTTGACTTTTCTACCCTTTTTATCAAAAATTCTGGCACTGGCCTATAGGAATTTGTCTTTAGTGCGCGCAAACTAGCACGGACATCTTGCATTACAAAAAAAAAAAAAATTCAACATATTATTATACAGTACTACTATTGAGCCGACGTTAGTAGGACCAATCGTTAATTATGAAGGTAATTAATATATTGCTGTATTTGATTCCTATGTTCAATCCGTGTGGAGCCTATCAACTAAACATGTAGTACGTGGAATGGAGTGTGAATCAAACAACTTACGTGGCCAAAATCATTATTTCTCTCTAATGTAAACCAAGCCCTTTTTATTTATTTATTATTATGCTAAAAAAACATTGTTCATTCTTGCGTTGCCAACATTCTTGCCCCTTTTACGTGGACGTACGGTGCACATGTACATGAATTTGGACCTAATTAATCCCTATAATTAGTCTGGTTAGTTGATGGGCTATGTTGCTCCCTACATAATTGACCAGAATTCGATTCTTAGGCCCCGTTCCGCCAAGGAAAATATATTATGAATTAAAGAGGATATATTATGAGAGAATGACTTGTCTCATAAAGCGAAAAATAAGTATTTAAAAAATAAGAATCTTAAGAGAATAGAGTCTTATAGTTATGCCCC
Organism: Rhododendron ovatum; assembly: GCA_019656835.1. Lineage (NCBI taxonomy): Eukaryota > Viridiplantae > Streptophyta > Magnoliopsida > Ericales > Ericaceae > Rhododendron > Rhododendron ovatum. The sequence continues at coordinate 28,376,369 of CM033800.1, forward strand.
AATAAAGTATTTAAAATAATTCTTGTAAATTCTCTAGTCTCAGCATAGACGGTGTTATGCCTATGACTGGACTGGGGATGTAATTAGTTAAGACGTGCATAAGCTGATCCAGACACCTCCTACCGTCGACGAAAAAATGTAAAATTTGCACCTATAAGTAATCTGTCGTGATTTGTTTAATTATTTATTGTGGCCAAAAAAAAAGAAAAAAGAGGCTGGGTGGTGGGCTGGAAATGAGCAAGCTTCATCATCATATGCTGTGGCGCGTCACCAGATCATTATTTGTGCCACAGTTTCGAGTAGCTTTCACATTCTCCCCGGTTTTTTTGGATATTTTCCTATAACCCCTAAATTACGAAAGTTTGTTTCTGAGAGGAGAATGATGATGACAGATCCTCTGAAGTCAAAACTTTAGACGGTGGGTCCGAACGCTCCCCGCGAGGACGTGTCTGCCAAGTCTCTGCAATCAAATTGGTCAAGGGCGTTCCGCTTTTTTAAAAAAAAGAAATTAATTTTAAATTTAAATATTTAAAATATTTTTTATAGCGTTTAAAAGATTTTAATGAGATCTATCAAATAAGATTCATATTGATAGAAAAATTATTTGCGTAAGTACAAAATTTTTGAGCTTAAAATTATTTTTTTTCTCAAAAAGTAACTTTTCTAAGTTACTAGAACACCCTCCAACTCAGGGCATATATGCATTGGACTTATTGTGGATTTGGATAGGGACAGGGCTCTTCCTTGGAAGTTTACTACGGAGTTGTATTTGTTGCAAGTTGTTCGGTTAAAGTACGAAGAAAAAAGTTATACGTAGAGGTAGGCTACGTTGTGGGTTTTGGTTTTTGTTGAAAAAGAATAAAGGATTGGTCCGATCAGTGGCGGAGCAAGCTTCATCATCATATTCTGTGGCGCGTCACCAGATCATTATTTGTGCCACAGTTTCGAGTAGCTTTCACATTCTCCCCTGTTTTTCTGGATATTTTCCTATAACCCCTAAATTACGAAAGTTTGTTTCTGAGAGGAGAATGATGATGACAGATCCTCTGAAGTCAAAACTTTAGACGGTGGTCCGAACTCTCCCCGCGAGGAGGACTCTGCCAACTCTCTGCAATCAAATTGGTTAAACTCAGGGCATATGCGCATTGGAGAAGGCAGGATTTGGATAGGGACAGGGCTCTTCCATGGAAGTTTACTACGGAGTTGTATTTGTTGCAAGTTGTTCGTTTAAAGTACGAAGAAAAAAGTTATACATACGTAGAGGTAGGCTAAGTTGTGGGTTTTGGTTTTTGTTGAAAAAGAATAAATTAGAGGATTGGTCTAACCAGTGGCGGAGCCAGAATTTTGTTACCGACCAGTGACATATTTTTTATAAGAACTTATAATTATTATATCATAAGATTTTTATTTTTCAGTTCATTACATTTGTACATTGAATTGATTTTTTAGGTTATTTAAACTGAAATTGAGAAATGAGAATGTAAAATAACCAGTCTTTTATCAAATCGAAGCAAAATTATTAAGATTATAAGTAACTATACACGAATAATTATCAATAATATTTAAAATCAAGTATATATAAAATAAAAAATTTTAAAACTAGGCCGCCCGGAGAGCCAGGGCCCCCCGGGCCCTTACATACCTCCGCCCCTTGGTCCAACTATCATGTACTTCCTTCGTCTCTTTATAAATGTCCATGTTACTATTTCAGATATTTTAAAAAAATATTTATATCTTTTAAAGTATATTGCCTTTTTATATGCAATATGGATCTTGTTAATCTCAATTGATTCTATTAGACAAAGTTTTAAAAATTATAAAAAATAGTATAAATTGAAATATATTATCAATTTAAAAATAATATAAAAAAGTGTAACTAAACACTTATTTAGGGATGAAGGGAGTAGTAGTTTTTCAAATGGAACTCTTTGAGATACTGAATATCGTTACGATTCAGACCATTTATTTTCTTAGAAAATATATATTGCTTTTTTATATGCAATATGGATCTTGTTAATCTCAATTGATTCTATTAGACAAAGTTTTAAAAACTATAAAAAATGGTCTAAATTGAATATATAATTAATTTAAAAATAATATAAAAAAGTACAATTAAACATTTATTTGGGGATGGAGGGAGTAGTAGTTTTCAAATGGAACTCTTTGAGATATTGAATATCGTTATGATTCGGACCATTTATTTTCTTAATTATTGTTTTCTCATATTTGGGTAAAAATCAAATTATTCAAATATCAATATGTATTTAATTAACTTCCCTTGACGTATAAAATTTTTTTTAAAAATTAAACGGGGGCAGCATGTACTGTATTCCCCCTACACCTCCACCCTGAGGGCATGTATGCATGCTCAATCAATAAGGATTATAGAACGCGAACCTTCCCAACATGTGGTATCGCATAATATATAGAAATAGTCCCCAGTCCTGAAGAGTATTTGGAGTTGTTGAGGTTTTATATACTTTTTTCCATGTTATAGGTTGAGATTATGATTTATTGAATTGGTTTTTTCCATCATTTGACTCTTAATCCCCGTATGAACTATGTACGTGTTGACGCCGTAACGTACTTCTAGATGCTTCCATATACAAATCGCAAGTGTATTTATGTGGCGATATTATTATATATATAAAGCTGGAAGACCTTAGAGTTGGCAGTCAATTTGGGGCTGGAAAATATGCTTCAAATTCAAATGTACAAACCAAGAAGAAACATCTATTGACAGCTTCTTTTCATTAATGGAAAACATTGGCCCGGTTCGGTCTGGGTTTTAAACTTTTGGAGGAGGTTTTTCAAATTAATGAGTGGAGTTAAATAGATAAAAATAATAATTTATTAGGAACTGTGCTCAGAGATTATAAGACTTCGGCGAAAGTTAGTATATTAGTTGTTGTTATTAATATTTAAACTTTACGTCAAATTCACGGGGGTACGTGATGTTTTCTTTCATTCCTCTCCCTTCTGTTTGACCAATAAAAAGAATTTCTCATGAATCTTTTCTTATTCGAAAACTTACACTGATGAAAAGATATTATTAAGCTATTTTCATTGATGTATTATTTTTAGAGGAATAAATCTATGAAAATATAATTTCTATTGTGTACAAAATGCATGTTTTCCAACAAAAAGAGACAAAACAAAAGCGGACAGAGGAGTACCTAATATGTTTCAGAAAACTCCACTTAATCTTTGTGATAGGGTGTTAAATCCATAATTGCGTTTGCTCGTTAAAAGTTCATTCCACATCGGTTTGTTGAATAACCTACCGCTTGAACATATTTTTAAAGTTCGTTAAGCTTTCGAACCAAGCTAAGAAAATGGGTATTTTCGGATCGGGAGAATCGAGAAGTTGGCTTATAACCACCTGGGGTACAAAAAATACTACTACCTTTATTCTCTCTACTGTCTAGAAAATCTTTCTGGAGCTATGATAGAAGGATTCGTCGAGGATAACTTCGGGGAAGTCATTGGAGGGACGATCAAATTGATCGTCTCACCAAGAAACTTCAATGGAATATGTTCATAATATTCGACGAAAAACACCACCAAGAGGCTCTGTGACTCGCGTTTCTCAACCGCAAAGCCACCAACTAGAATCTCAGCATTTTCCGCTTGAAGTTGCCTATGTTCTTTCATTTCATTTTGAGCGTTGCAATGGTGTATCAATCTATCCACACATATCAATGTACATAGATTGTCCGTCACAAGTGAGGCGACAATTGATAAACCAAAAGAACGTGTGAAGGAACCTAGGGTCTAATGTTCAGTCGAGCTAGGATCTCCTATCCTCATGGTGGGTTAATCTCCGATAGACATCTTATCTAAGTAGTCGAATGGTAATAATTTATAGCTGCTGCGAAACAGATGATATGATTCTTCTGCGTAAGGTAACACAGCAATTTCTACTACTAAAGCTTAGGTGAATCCAGGACACTTAGTGTTGAAGATTGAAAACCACCAGAAGAGGGTGAAAACCGATAGCCAGACTTGATAACAGCAATTTCAATTTTGATATGATCATTTACCTAACATGGCATCTCACCAAAATAGTTGAACTAAGTAATCTGTACGTCGGCGAAGGGGAAAATGTGGAAGGAAAAACTGAAAGCAATACCACTCCAGTAGTAATTCAAGTAACTGGAATGGGGAAAAACTTCCAGTACTGTACTGTCATGATAGCAAGGAAAAAAACAATGAAAAACTAAGCATAAGAAAGAACACTGAAGATAATCTCACCCTGTTCGTATCGCTCCCCTACGAACTACATAGTACATAACTTAACAGAATAATGAAAAAGAGGCATGGGGGCAAACCCAGTGCATGAGGCTCCCGTCATTGCGGGTTTGGGGAAGGGTAAAAAAAAGAGGGCAAAAAAGGGTAAAATCATCACTTATTCTCGGTGGCAATCTTGTCGGCCTTTGCTAGGACTTCGTCAATTCCCCCAACCATGTAAAATGCTTGCTCCGGGAGGTCGTCGTACTTCCCATCCAAAACAGCCTGCCCAAATACGAACAGAAAACCTCTCGTGTCATAAGGCCAATCGCAAAACAATGGAAATTAGTTGTATAGATAGCCAGAAACAGAAGCTTCTACCCAATAAAGGTACGGTTCCAGTAATGTTTAAATGGCCTGCGGTTTAGTAAGATTACCTGGAAACTTGAGACAGTATCTTTCAAGTCCACGTACTTTCCAGGGGCACCGGTGAACACCTCTGCAACTTGGAACGGCTGGCTCAGGAACCTCTGCATCTTACGAGCACGAGAAACGACGAGTTTGTCATCTTCGCTGAGCTCGTCCATTCCCAGAATGGCAATGATATCTTGAAGATTCTTGTAATTCTGGAGAACCTTTTGTACACCAAGGGCAGTGTTGTAATGTTCTTGTCCTAGGATATGAGGAGAAAGCATGCGGGATGTTGAATCCAACGGATCAACGGCAGGATAGATTCCGAGCTCAGAAATCTGCAGTAACAACAACGGACAAAACTCACCAACAGCCGAATATAACATTTTCGATTCACCGATACGATTTGCTTCGTGCAAATTTGGATACAAATATACCTGTCGAGACAACACGGTGGTTGCGTCGAGATGGGCAAAAGTGGTTGCAGGGGCAGGATCCGATAAGTCATCAGCTGGCACATACACGGCTTGGACAGACGTAATGGATCCTCTCTTGGTTGTAGTGATTCGTTCCTGAAGGCCGCCAAGATCTGAAGCCAAAGTTGGCTGATAGCCAACAGCAGACGGAATGCGACCCAGCAAGGCAGACACCTCGGAGTTGGCCTGGGAATAACCAAGAAAACATCATTTACACTCCATTTGTTTGGGACCTAGAAACATTTTTTGAGAAATATTTTTTGGTGAAGATTGTTCTCCGCGGAAAATGGTTTCTTGTGTTCGGTTGCAACCATGAAAACGACGAAACTAATGATGTATCTGGCCATGGTAACGATGGCGGTATATGGTGGCTGGCCGGGTGGCGCATGTGGTTTGTGGTATTGGTGATGGCCAAGGGTGTGGTAGAAATGCAAATCTGGAAAACGTTTTCCGCTTCTAAAAACTCGAAACATTTTCCTCTAAAATCAACTCATTCTCGTAGATTAAGGGAAACATGTTCTAGTGACTCTCATGTTCTGGTCGAACCAAAAACTAGGAAACACGATAATCGTTTTCTGCCAAAACAAAGGGAGCGTTGAAGAAACTTGCTAAGCAACATTACTTGAGTGAAGCGGAAGATATTGTCGACAAACAGAAGCACATCCTGCCCTTCAGCATCTCGGAAGTGCTCAGCGACTGTCAGCCCAGTTAAAGCAACACGAGCACGGGCACCAGGAGATTCATTCATTTGACCATATACTAGGGAGCATTTGCTTTCACCCTAAAGACATTGGACATTCAAAATCCAGTAATCCATCGCAACAAAACAGAACGCACGTTCAAACGACAGAAATGGAAGCACATTTACCAGCTTGTCGCCAAGCTTGATAACACCGCTCTCAATCATTTCTCTGTACAAATCATTTCCCTCTCGAGTGCGCTCACCAACACCAGCAAACACAGAGAAACCACCTGATTGGAAAGGGAAATAAGCATTTGGATAAAGTTAGCCGAAAGAAGTGAACAACTCATTGAAGTGGAGACACTAGTAAATCTACCATGAGCTTTGGCAACATTGTTGATTAGTTCCATAATAAGCACTGTCTTCCCAACACCTGCGCCTCCAAACAGCCCGATTTTTCCACCTTTTTGATATGGAGCAAGTAGATCCACAACCTGTGCGAAAAAATTACAAAATATATCAAGCTAGCAGAAGATAGAAGCATCAGATTATAACCTTTGAAACGCATAGGAGATTGACTATAGCGACTTGGACCAATTCTTGTTTGTTAACGACGGGCTTACCGTTTACTATAAAATGCTCTATACGAAGGCAATAACAGAAAGAAATGTCGTCGAAATAGTGAAAAAACAACAACTCGGTGAATAGCTAACCTTGATTCCAGTGACAAGGATCTCTTGCTCGGTTGACTGCTCAACAAAGGCCGGTGCTTCGCGATGGATTGGAAGATGGTGGTCGGACTCTTCGGGATAGGGGAAAAAAATTAGAAGTAAGAAGAGAAAGAAGAAGGATTTTAACAAAGCGACCAGGAGCCGACCATTCCTAATTCCTTTTACGAAAAAACCAAGACACTATGCAATTCTAATTGAGAAAGAAAAGAAAACGAATGCGAAGTTTAGAATGATAATCTTACTTAGTTCATCATTCCCGTCGATGGGTTCTCCGATAACATTCATGATGCGACCAAGGGTAGCCCTGCCAACAGGAACCTGTAGGAAGAACACAGAAGTACAGTACCCAAATATGACTTGACATGAGTACAGTACCCAAATATGACTTGACATGAATATGCCCGCGACAATCTAGTAATAAAACTTGAAATGGTTCGATTTTTATTCCGTTTTTTCACCGACTCTTCGCCTTCCTTTGGTGGTTATAGTACTCTCCGAACTTGTATCAGATCGTTCCTGAGCTGCATTTCGTGACTTGAATCGCAATAAGGAAACCGTCTCAAATAGTTACACAGAACTTGTTAACAACTGGTGAATTGGTGATGTATAGCTAGTTTACAGGCACTCAATTCCTAATTTTACAATCTCATTTTTCTTTATCATGAGATTTTCACCCTTTTAATGAGTCACATTGATTTTATCCATAACATCACCCTGTACCGTTACAGTCTACAGATCATAGTTTACTCGTCCCCATTGTAAAAATTCACTATTTTTTTTCTAGTTGCCATTGTTTGGTTAACAATGTAAATTCTACCAGGAATGGGAGATGCTGCCAAGCATCTCCATGAAGAGCGGTGCAGAACAGTCGATTCGAATGCTTATCTCGGCAATAAGAACAAAACTCTCGAAAAGCCCAAAAGGCTTAGCGGAATTTAGCCTCACTTCAACCCTTGACTCAAACCTAAATCAAATTATGTTTTACTCACATTTTAAACCAAAAATCAAGCTTTACTCGACCCTTACTCAAACTTTGAAGGCCATTTTCTCCCTCACTACGCCATTAATGAACATTTTACTCAAATCTATGCCTAGATTCGAACTTGTTAGTGCTTCATACCAAATGAAACTTTTACTCAAAATTGGGTAAAAAAATTAAGGACGGTCTTGAAATATTTTCATTTACTACTATTTTATAGCCCACACTTTATATCTTGTTTTTATCATGTAAAAACAGGAGATCCGACACTCATATCCGGTCAAACAAAGGCCCAACAAGAAAATGTACTATATAAAGAATCAACAATTTACCATTATGGGAGCACCAGTATTGAGGACCTTTTGACCTCTCACAAGCCCTTCAGTCGCTTCCATAGAAATGGTCCTCACCATACTCTCCCCCAAATGCTGCGCCACCTCAAGCACCACCCTCACCTCATTATCCAAAACCTCCAGTGCCGTCAGTATCGGCGGCAACTCCCCCGCCTCGAACCGGACGTCCACCACGGCCCCGATCACCTGACACACCTGGCCCACGGCCCCGGCACCGGTGAACTCATTCGTCACTTTCCCGCCGCTCGGTGACGCCTTCTTCTGTGCGGATGGCGGCGGCGGAGCGGATGGAGCTGCTGCGGCGGAGGTGGCGTAGTCCGCCAACCGGTTCAAGAAAAACCCGGTTGGGGAAGGGCGAGGGGGTTTGATAGTAATCGAGGGCTTTAAGGCGGAGGAGAGACGGAGGTAAGGGCGGAGGAGGGAGGAGAGGAGCTTTCTTGAAGCCATGAGTGAGGTGCGTCAGTGGAGAAGACGGGAAGGGAGGGTATTATTTTTTTTTTTTTATGGGGGTGGAGAGTGGTTGGGAGGGATCCGAGTTTGTAGGAGGGGAGGAGAGAGAGTCATGGGGATGAGAGAGAGTTGGTTAGTGGGGATAGAGGTTGGGTGACGGGATACATGGATGTTTTTTTGGGTGGGGAAGAGAGGAGAGTTCCGGTAAGTTTGGAAGTCTTGCATGTTTACCGGTGGAATCGGCTCGGCTTCGGACTGGTTCAAACAGAGTTGATCTCTCGTATACTTGTGTAATTATTTTGTAGTTCGAGAGTACGCTCTTAAATACTACAAAACCATAAATTAATGTGAGGTTCATACAAACCTTCCCAATAGAAGTAGAAACTGTGTTGTGCTGTGCACTATATAGACTGTCTGTATCGGTAATCAATGATTCGGATTAAAATAAAAATTTTTCGAAAAAGTTTTTTAAAATCTGAACTATTCAAAACACTTTTAGATTGTTGAGATCGCACAACACCATGTTAGTACACAGCACGCCCCCAACTTCCCAACATGTGATATTGTGTAAAATTTATAATCCCTCTGCCCCAAAATATTTGTCGGTCCGCAAAACGACAACGTAAAATAATACAATATTTGCAAAAAAAAATTTAACAATTTGTTAGATATCGACAAGTTCTATTAATTTATGAAAAAAGTTTGAATTTTTTCTTAAAAAAAAATGCATTATTTTTTAGATCTCATTTTGCATACTGAAAAAATATTTTGGGACGGAGAGAGTAAATATCACTATGATCATATCTGTAGATACCATTTCAGTGACAGCTAGGTTTTTTTCCATATTATGGGTTGAGAACGGTAAATCTGTCCACACAAATAATCTGTGTACACAGATTTTGTTGTGGGGCCCACCACAGGTCCCACACAAACGATTCGAGTTGTTCATTAAATGTAAAATATTTTTTCAAGGGTTCCCGTCAAAAATTAGCTCAATCCAATACCGATAGGTGCTTGATCTAAGCATCTAATTTTTCATTACCCGAAAATCTGAATCAAAATTTTGATGATTGGATCGAGCACCTATAGGTATTAGATTGAGCTTATTTTTTATGATGACTCTTGAAAAAATATTTTACATCTAATGAACGGCTCGGATTTGTGTGAGACCTGTGGTGGGCCCCACAATAAAATTTGTGCACAAATGTATTTGTGGTCAGCAGGTTGAGTTGAGAATTGAGATCATGATTTATTGAATCGGTTTTTTCTATCATTTGACTCTTTAATAGTTTGACTTTCTTTATTAAGCTATTTTCAATTGGTGTATTTTTTTTTAATAGAGGAATTAATCTATGAAAATACAATTTCTTTTGTGTACAAAATGCATGTTTTCCAACAAAAATATACAAAACAAAAGCGGATTGAGGACTACGTAATATAATAGTTGGTTATTGATATGTTCCAGAAGATTCCACTTGCCGTGATGAAACTTCCCGCTAGTCGAAAAAAGTAGTAACACGAATAATCGTGATCAAGCCACAAAATTTCCTCCTACTGACAATACAAATATTCAAGGGAGTTGCCTAATCTTTTTGATGAGGTGTTAAATCCATACTTGTGTTTTTTGGGTAATATCCTGCTTGTTAAAAACTCATTCGACATCAGTTTGTTGAATGCTTGAACATCTTTTTAAAGCTCGTTAAGCTTTCGAATCAAGCTTGGAAAATGATATTTCGGATTGGGAGAATCAAGAAGTTGGCTGATAACCACCTGAGGGGGGACCAAAAATGCCTTTAATCTCTCTAATGTCTACAAAACCTTTCTGGAGCTATGATAGAGGGATTCGTCGAGGATAACTCGGGGGAAGTCATTGGAGGGACTGTTTGGTTCTCACCAAGAAACAACTTCAATAGAATATGTTCATATTCGACGGAAAACACCAAGAGGCTCTGCGACTCGCGTTTCTCAGCCGCAAAGCCACCAACTAGAATCTCAGCATTTTCCACTAGAAGTTGCTTATGTATTTCTTTCATTTCGTTGTGAGCGTTGCGATCGTGTATCAATCCCCACATATGTCAATATACAATTGTACGTAGATTGTCCGTCAAGACCGTCACAAGTGAGGCAACCATTGACAACCAAAAGAACTTTCGGAAGGAACCTAGCTAGGGTCTGATGTTCAGTCGCGCTAGGATCTCTTATCCTCATTTAAAACTTGGCTTCTGTATATGACAAGTCCAGTGATTGTGTGATACTCCGATGGATATCTTATCTGAGTTGTCGAATGGTATTCATTTATAGCTGCTACGAAACAGATGATAGGGTTCGAACTCCATATCTCTCACAATCCGGTTTGATGTTGATTCTTCTGCGTAAGGTAACACAGCAATTCCTATTGCTAAAATTTAGGCGAATCCAGGAAGCTTAGTGTTGAAAATTGAAAAGCACCAGAAGAGGGTGACAACCGACAACCAGAGTCGATAACAGCAATTTCAATTTTGATACGATCATTTACCTAACATGGCATCTAACCAAAATAGTTGACCTAAGCAATCTGTACGTTGGTGAAGGGGAAAATGTGGAAGGAAAAACTGAAAGCAATACCACTCCAGTAGTAATCTAATATCTAATATATAAAGGGAGAGCACCACTTTGGTGTCTCCCTTTTTTTAAGCCCTGTCATGTAATGCCCTCTTAAAATAACAACACCACAATACTAAACAGTTAACTATAGGGATGTATTGGACACTATAACACCAAAAAAACACCCAAAAACAGTTACCACCCCATTACGTATGTGTCCTCCAACTCCACAAACTTCACACCTCCAGTGTCATGCTAGCAGTTTGTTAAATCCAATTAAAGCAAGGAAAAAGACAATGAAAACTAACCATGAAAGAACACTGAAGCTACTCTCACCCTGTTCGTTTCGCTCCCCTACGAACTACATAGTATAACTTTACCAGATTAACGAAAAAGAGGCAGAAAAAAGGGAGGTAAAATCATCACTTATTCTCGCTGGCAATCTTCTCGGCCTTTGCTAGGACTTCATCGATTCCCCCAACCATGTAAAATGCTTGCTCCGGAAGGACGTCGTACTTCCCATCCAAAACAGCCTGCCCAAATATGAACAGAAAACCTCTCGTGTCATAAGGCCAATCTCAAGCAGGAGTAGTACGATCCAGGACACCCAAAACAGGAAACCCTCTAGGAAAACAAATCAACGGTCCAGAACTCTTCCCTGGAAGAGTTTCTTTAAATCTGGACCGTTCATTTGTTTTCCTGGACCGTATCATTTCTGAATCACAAAAGGATGGAAAAGCTGTATAAATAGCCAGAAACAGAAACTTCTACCAGATGAAGGTAGGGTTCTAATGTTTAAACAGCTTGCAGTTTAATAGGATTACCTGAAAACTTGTGACAGTATCTTTCAAGTCCACGTACTTTCTGGGGGCACCGGTGAACACCTCTGCAACTTGGAACGCCTGGCTCAGGAACCTCTGCATCTTACGAGCACGAGAAACGACGAGTTTGTCATCTTCGCTGAGCTCGTCCATTCCCAGAATGGCAATGATATCTTGAAGATTCTTGTAATTCTGGAGAACCTTTTGTATACCAAGGGCAGTGTTGTAATGTTCTTGTCCTAGGATATGAGGAGAAAGCATGCGGGATGTTGAATCCAACAAATCAACGGCAGGATAGATTCCGAGCTCAGAAATCTGCAGTAACAACAACGGACAAAGCTCACCAACAGCCGAATATAACATTTTCGATTCACCGATATGATTTGCTTCGTTCAAACTTGAATACAAATATACCTGTTGAGACAATACAGTGGTTGCGTCGAGATGGGCAAAAGTGGCTGCAGGGACAGGATCTGATAAGTCATCAGCAGGCACATACACGGCTTGGACAGACGTAATGGATCCTTTCTTGGTTGCAGTGATTCGTTCCTGAAGGCCACCAAGATCTGAAGCCAAAGTTGGCTGGTAACCCACAGCAGATGGAATGTGACCCAGCAAGGCAGACACCTCGGAGTTGGCCTGGGAATAACCAAGAAAACATCATTTACGCTCCATTTGTTTGGGACCTAGAAACATTTCTTGAGAAATATTTTTTGGTGAAAATTGTTCTTTGCGAAAAATGGTTTCTTGTATTTGGTTGCAACCATGAAAGTGATTAAACTAACGATGTATCTGGCCATGGTAACAATGGTGGCATATGGTGGCTGGCCGGGTGGTGCATGTGGTTTGTGGTATTGGTGGTGGCCAAGGGTGTGGTAGCAATGCAAATCTGGAAAACGTTTGCCACTTCTAAAAACTCTAAACATTTTCCTCTAAAATCAAATCATTTTCGTAGAGCAAGGGAAACATGTTCTCGTGACTCCCATTTTCTGGTCGCACCAAGAACTAGGAAGTACGATAATCGTTTTCTGTCAAAACAAACAGAGCATTAAAAGAAACTTGCTAAGCAACATTACTTGAGTGAAGCGGAAGATGTTAACAAACAGAAGCACATCCTGCCCTTCAGCATCTTAGAAGTGCTCAGCGACTGTCAGCCCTGTTAAAGCAACACGAGCACAGGCACCAGGAGATTCATTCATTTCACCATACACAAGGGAGCATTTCCTTTCACCCTAATTTTATAACATTGGACATTCAGTAATCCATTGAAACGAAACAGTACACATGTTCAAATGACAGAAATGGAAGCACATTTTACCAGCTTGTCGCCGAGCTTGATTACACCGCTCTCAATATTTTCTCTGTACAAATCATTTCCCTCTCAAGTACGCTCACCAACACCAGCAAACACAGAGAAACCACCTGATTGGAAAGGGAAACAAGCATTTGGATAAAGTTAGCAGAAAGAAGTGAACAACTCATTGCAGTAGAGACAGTAGTGAACCTTACCGTGAGCTTTGGCAACATTGTTGATTAGTTCCATACTAAGCACTGTCTTCCCAACACCGGCGCCTCCAAACAGCCCAATTTTTCCACCTTTTTGATATAGAGCAAGTAGATCCACAACCTGCGCAAAATAACAAAAATATATCAAGCTAGCAAAATATATACAGAAGCATCAGATAGCCTTTGAAACACGCAGGAGATCAACTATAGTGACTTGGACCACTTCTTGTTTGTAAACAAATGCTCTAAAAGAAGACAATAATAGAAAGAAATGTTATTGAAATAATGAAAAAAAAAACTCCTTGGTGAATAACGTCTAACCTTGATTCCAGTGACAAGGATCTCTTGTTTGGTTGACTGCTCAACAAAAGCCAGTGCTTCGCAATGGATTGGAAGATGGCGGTCGGACTCTTTGGGATAGGGAAAAAAATTAGAAGTAAGAAGAGGAATTAGAAGGAGTGACTGGGAGCCGACCATTCCTGATTCTTTTACGAAAAAACCAAGACCACACTATGCAATTCCAATTGAGAAAGAAAAGAAAACGAATGCGAAGTTTAGGATAGTAATCTATGTTAGTTCATCATTCCCGTCGATGGGTTCTCCGATAACATTCATGATACGACCAAGGGTAGCCCTGCCAACAGGGACCTGTAGGAAAAACACAGAAGTATAGCACCCATATATGACTTGAGACATGAGTATGCGCAACAATCTAGTAGTAATAAAACTTGAAATGGTTCGATTTTTATTCCATTTTTTCACCGACTGTATCAAATTGTTCCTAAGCTGCATTTCGTAACTTGAATTGGCAATATGGAAACCGTCTCAAATAGCTACACAGAACTTGTTAACAAGTACTGGTGAATTGGTGATGCGTAGCCAGTTTACACGCACTCAATTCCCAATTTTACAATCTCATTTTTCTTTATCATGACATTTTCACCCTTTTAAGGAGGCACATTGGTTTTCTCCATAACATACTCTGTACCGTTACAGTTTACAGATCATAGTTTACTCATCCCCATTGTAAAAAGAGAGGTGCTACTGGTACTAGTGAGTACATACCCCTTTTACGCCCGTTTTGGGTCTCCAAAAAATAATCGGAACCGCTCATTTTGTTTAAAAATATTTTGTTTATGGACTCTTCAAAAAATAAGCTCAATACGGTATCAATTAGGGTGTGTACGAAAAATCCAACTTTGTCCCATAATTCAAGCTTGAATTTTAAAGCAAAGTTGGAAGTTTAGTAAATGTTCTTATCGATATTGGATTGAGCTTATTTTTTAAAAGGACCGTTAGCAAAATATTTTAAACAAAATGAGCGGCTCCGATAATTTATTTGGGACCCGAAACGGGCCCAAAATATGTATGTACGTGATGTATGTACATAAACATATGTGCTCATAGACTTTCTGTTGTAAAAATCACTCTTTCTTTTGTAGTTGCTATTTTTTGGTTAACAATGAGTGTTCTACGAGGAATGCCAAGCATCTCCATGTAGAGCGGTGCAGAGCAGCCGATCCGGACGTCTATCTCAGCAATCGATGCGCGGCTCGGATCTTAATCGAGCAATAGACAATTCAGATTTTATGCGATATGTATGCGCTCAAATTCGATCTAAGCCGTCCGTATGGAGATGGGTGAGCCGGATCGGCCTCTTCATTCCTGACATATGTAATCTCCAGTTCAGTAGTAACTACTGTAATACCCATAAAAAAATTTAAAAAAAAATCCCATAACGAAAGGAAATGCACAAAAGTCTCATTTGTTTCACGAGACTGCTATATATAATCTCATTAATGTTGAAAGGATAAACTTGAGCAGCCGAAACACATGGGTGAACTGTTCAAATATCAGGCTTGAAGATTTTTGACTTTGGAGCTTTTGTGATACATTTTGTGATTTGCAAATAAATGAGAGATTATCTCATGTTTGTTTCTTCTTATTGTTCTGCCTATAAATAGGCTTGTAATCTGTATTGTAGAAGCATAGAGTGGAGTAGAAGAGAATCAGAGAGAGAGAAATAGAAAATTTCCTCTTCGTTTTTTTTCGATTGAGTGAAATACAAAATTATGAGTTTGTGTGTTCAATTCTCTTGCGAGTTTCATACATTGTAAGTGTGTGATTTATACTTCTCCACCCAACAAATTGGTATCAGAGCTTTAGGCTCATCTGAAAAATTCTCTCACAAAAAAAAACATACCTCTCTCAGCGAATCCTTGCTGTCTGTGTACTCACTCTCTGCCCCGAAATCAATTTGGTCAACTCCCAGTTTTGAAAAAAATCAAAATCTGGTTCTCCTTCCTATCCAGAAACAAAAACTCTGGAGGTCTTTCACCATTCCTCCCGACCACCGTTCGCAGCTGTGTCTTTTTTTTTACCCAGAAATCGAGTTGATCTCCAAAGCTGATCCTCCACGCCAAGACGATTCCAAGTTCCAATGCCACCAAAATCAAGTTATTCCGATCGACGGCAACGCAACTCCGGCAACCACATTTCAGCGAGCAAAAAAAAAAAATTCGGTATTCCAAGAAAGGATCATCAGACCCACGGACAGAATTGTCTGATGAGTCCTTCTACTACCACACACATTTACACTTCCATCCTTGTTGTCAGTGTGAGTGTGTGAATGAATGTGTAAATAGGTGTGGTATTAGAATTATTGTTGTCTGATCTCATTTATTTTTTCCCACTACTTTCCATAAAGTTGGGCCCACTTTAATTAGTACATCTTGGTCCTATTTTTATTATCTATTATTCTATTTAGAGGCCGTTTCATTTTTTTTGTTTTTTAAAAAAACTTTAAGAAAAAGAACATAATTTCAAAGTAAAAAATAATGTGTTTACGCAAATAATTTTTTTATCAATATGGATATTGTTTAATAGATCTCATTGAAATCTTTTAAACGGTGCAAAAAAAATTTAAAAATTATTTTTCATTTTCGTTATATTTGAATTTGAAATTACCTTCTTTTTAAAAAAGAAAGTTTTGAGAGAAAGCAAAACGGGGCCTTATCTCTTTTATATCTTTTGTCTAATTCAAATTCCAAAGGTAGAGGCGGCAGAGGACTCTCCAAAGGAGGGAATCAGAACCATGCTCCAAGAGGAGGTGGTCGAGGACAATAAAACCATGCTTCAAGAGGAGGTGGACGAGGACAACAAGGTCATAATCTTAGAGGAAGAGGACGAGGTAGAAGAGGCGGTCACCAGAAGTGTTTAAAACGTTGACAAAAACAATGTTCAATGTTACAATTGCGAAAAGTATGGCCATTACAGCAACAAGTGCTGGGGAAGACCAGCATCAGATCAAGTTGGCAAAACAGCCAATTATGCAGTTAAGAAGCCAGCAGGAGGAGATTTAATGAGTCTCATGGCACACAGTCATACCGAGCATGATCAAGGTACATGGTTTCTTGATTCTGGAGCCAGTAATCATATGACTTGCGCAAGACAGCTTTTTACTGAACTTCATGATAAGGTTCAAGGAGATATCTCTCTTAGCGACCTTTCTAAAGTCCAGGTTCGAGGGAGAGGTGATATTGTGATCAGATGGAAGAATGGAGATCATGCATTCATCTCCAATGTCTACTATGTTTTAGATATGAAGACTAATATTCTTAGTCTTGGACAACTCCTCGAGAAAGGCTATAAAATTAGCCTGAAGGATATGCAGCTGACGATTGCAGATGCTCGAGGGAAGTTGATTACTCGAGTAATGATGGCGAAGAACAGGATGTTTCTGCTAATTGTTCTTCATGACACGCCAAAGTGCCTGAATGCTATTATCAACGACAAAGACTTGATATGGTATCTCAGATATGGGCACCTTAACTTTGAAAGCTTGAAGTTGTTTGCAAATAAGAAGATGGTCAAAGGCTTACCTCATATTCAACATCCAAATGAGGTATGCAAAAGTTGCATTCTTGGCAAACAACACCGCAACAACTTTGGAAAGCAAGTTTATTGGAGAGCTCCATGCTGCTCGATCTAGTACACACAGATGTGTGTGGTCCATTGAAGCCAATCTCAAACGGACAGAACAAATACTTCCTCACGTTTATCAATGACTATAGTAGGAAGACGTGGGTATACTTTCTCAAACTGAAGTCAGAAGAATTTGAGAAGTTCAAAGAATTCAAAGTCCTTGTCGAGAAAGAAAGTGGCTACTATATCAAGACCTTGCGGTCAAACCAAAGAGGAGAATACACTAGAGATTAGTTCGAGGCATTCTTTAGCCAACAAGGAATCAGGCACCAGTGTACACCAGGTTACACCTCTCAGCTAAATGGTGTAGCTGAAAGAAAGAATCACACCATACTTAACATTGCCAGGAGCATGCTGAAAGATAAAGACATGCCCAAGAGATTTTGGGCTGAAGCAGTTCAATGTGTAGTCTATCTACTCAACAGGTGTCCTACGAAGAATCTAAAGTCAAAGACACCACAAGAAGCCTACTTGCTCAAACACTCCAAGCCTTGCCTATAAATAGAGGAATTCCCATCTAGGTTCGTGATCTCTCTTAAGCAAATACTTTCCCTTCTTCATATTCAGACTTGTACATCAGAGGCTTTTCCTGGAGGTACACCCCCCTTCAGTTTTCAGGTATCCAGCTCATCATTCTGTCCAAACACCATTCAACAGAAGGAAGAAAAGGTTCAAGTGAATTTCACACCCTGACAATTAGCGACTCTGGTGGGGAAGGTTTTCTTCTGAGCCCTCAATGTTGTGGAACTGAGCACCTCATTGTCCTTTCCATTTTTTCCCTTTTTCTTTCTTCCACTTTTTAACTTCCGACATATGTCAAGGCACGATTCTCCACCTTGTCCAAAAATTTTAGCCTCGGCTTGGTGGGGTTCAGGTCGATAAATCACCAGTCTACTCAGGACGGTCGAACTGCTCTCCCAATTTCTCGTCGACTTGACTTCCCTTCATCTGAGCTTGAGCAGAAGTGTCAGGCGGCAGTAATTGCTCTACTACAACAACGATTGGAAGATACGGACCAGGGCGTACTAGTCACACTAGCTCTCTGCGTAAACCTAGGCAAAACCAACAAACTTAGGAAAGCTCGAAAACATGGAAGGGGGACCTATCTGGCTCACGCCTCTGAACTTGAAGCAATAGGGCGTCTCCCTGCCTTTGAGCGTGTCGGAAATGTCTAAACTGGAGCGCATGGGCATAGGGGCACCAAGCAAGCAATTCATCCAAAATGTTTGTTAAGCGTCGTTTACGCAGAAAGTTCAACAAAATCTTCCACATCGGGTTCCACCACCAGAACAGTCAGAATTGAAGCGTCAGGCCGAACACACTGCGTTTCTTTGCGACATGCAGGCCCTTTGAGGGGGAAAGGACCACTGGAGATCGACATTAACCGTAAACCTGTGCATACAGATGGCCATTCTAAGCATGCACGTCACGGGCCACAAATTGAAGGGTCCAGGGGTCACTGTCAAACATCAAACAGGGATACACACTCGAACCAAGGTAAGACAATTGTTCTGTTTGACCAGTTTACAGGTGAACCTGTCACTTATCAGCTTGTTGCTGAGCTAGAGGCATTGCAGCATCATCATAACGAAGTGCCAAGAGAGGCAGCTCCACGTCCTTCGGCTAGGGGAGGCTCGCGACGGAAGGAACAAACCAGAACTTCCTCGGCATCATTACCGAGTGCACGTCGTTGTGCCCCATCCCGAAGTCCCCTTACCAATGTTGGACATTCTTCCACAACCCGCCCTAGTTGATGACTCCAAGCTAGGGAAAACAAAGGCTTCCCCTTTTACCGACGCCATCCTGACGGAGCATCTGCCGGCACGGTTCACCTTGCCGAAGATCAAGCCTTACGAAGCCAAAAAAGATGCCGTCCTATTTGTAACTCACTTTCGGCAAACGATGTCCCTTCATAACTTCACTGACGCCATCATGTGCAAATCTTTCCCTTGACTCCCAGTCAGCTAACAGCCGATCATGATGTGGTATAACCAATTGAAGCCCAAGTCCATCAGATGTTTTGTCGAGTTGGAACTTGAATTCATGAAGTGGTTCATTACGAGTAGCATCCAGCACGAAACGGTCTCCGCGCTCATCAACATGCGACGTTTGACCAAGGAGACCCTTTGGAACTATACCGAGCACTACTGGGAAACTTACAATCTGATTCTGATTGTAACCAAAATGTTACAGCTGAGTCCTTTGTGAATGGGTTGGATCTTTCATCAGCAATGTTTCGGGATTTGCCGAGGACTCCGCCGAAGACCATGAGTGAGGTCATCATTGAGAAAGATTGCATGCATGAAGAGGCGTTCACCGAACACCTTAAACCAAAAATCACTAATCCTTCCAAAGCCACGACGAGCATTTCGTCAGCAAAGAAACAGGTGGCAACTGTCAAGAATGGTAACAGTGGCGGCCAAGGGAATGCTAGCACTGGCCATCCAAGACCGAATAACAAGCCTCCCTAAGCACAACAATAGTAAGAACAACAGTTTCGATAATAGCCGAGGTGCGAACCGCGATCAGACGAATATGTGGCCAAGCGTACAGTCTTCACCATGCAAATTTATAAGCTTTTAAGCATTATCGGTCGGCTGCCATTCTTTTGATGGCTGATTAATCTCTTAGGTACAGCTTGCTAAAAGTATAGCGTGTTGAGGTTACCGACGATCCCATTCTTAAAGATGTTGGGATGCCTACGGAAGATCGTTCGGTGGAGGAGCTTATCAAAATGCCAATTACTGAAGATGGCAGTCGTTTCTTTCTTGTCGGCAGCACCTTGACACCCACCGAGTGTGACGACATGTTCCAATTCCTTCATGCACACATGGAAGTATTTGCCTGGACACCTGCCGAGATGCTTGGTGTCGATCCGTCATTTGCCTCTCACCACCTCAACGTTGATCCATCCAGGAAGCTAGTGGTATAGAGGGTACGACGTTTGATGGCCTTGCACGTGGAAGTAATGGAGGAAGCCAACCGATTACTAAAAGCAGGGGTCATTCAAGAGGTTCTTTAAGGGTCTGCTTCAACTACACGAACCTTAATGACGCCTACCCGATGGATCGGTTCCCTCTCCCTCAAATCGAATAAATGGTGGATGCCACGACCGATTACGAACGGTTGAGCTTCATGGAAGCATACAGGGGCTACCACCAAAGTGCTATGGCCAAGGATGACTAGGAGAAGATGGCGTTCATCACCTCCCGTGGTATGTTCTATTATAATGTTCCGTTCGGGCTGAAGAACGTCGAGGCTACTTACTAAAGAACGATCACTAAGATGTTCAAAGGTAAGCTAGGAAAGATTATGGAGGCATACATTGACGATATGGTCTGTAAGAGCAAATTTGGAGTGGACCAATTGACAAATTTAGGGGATGTCTTCGCTATTCTAGCATTGTACAGGCTTCGGCTAAATGCTGAAAAATGTGCATTCGAGGTTGCTTTTGGCAAGTTCCTCGGCTACATGGTTACTCGCCGAGGAATCGAAGCAGATCCTAAGAAGATTTTTGCCGTAGGGAACCTTCGAGCACTAACGACGATCAAGGAGGTATAACGACTTACTGGGATGGTCGCAGCTTTGAACCGATTCATTCGACGTTAGGGGGACCTTTGTCGACTCTTCTTCCAGGCAATCACGATCAGTCAGCGGCAGTTCAGTGGACAGAGGAGTGCGAGCAGTCTTTGCAATCTTTAAAAGAGTACCTCTCCTAAACTCCCCTCCTTGTCATTTGGGGATGAAGATCTCAACCTCTACCTACCTGTCTCGGATCATGCCACCAGTTTGGTCCTTGTTCGAAAAGAAGAGATGGAGCATGAACTAATCTTTTACTCTAGCAAGACGATGACGGATTCACAGACGAGGTATCTACGTGTGGAGCAATTGGCGTTGGCTCTCATTTCGTCAAAAATGAGCCTTCTCCCTTACTTCCAATCCCATAGGATTGTGGTCCTTATTGAGTATCCTCTAAAGACTGTACTTCAAAAGACAAGCTTTAAGGCGAGGGAGAGGCGAAGGTAAGGGCGGAGGAGGGAGGAGATGAGCTTTCTTGAAGCAATGAATGAGCTGCATTAGTTAAGAAGCATGAAGGGAGTGTGGATTTTTTTTAGGGTAGAGAGAGGTTGGGAGGGATGTACATGGGAAATGGAGAGAGAGAGAGAGAGAGAGAGAGAGAGAGAGAGAGAGAGAGAGAAAGAGTGTGTGTGTGTGTATGTGTGTGTGTGTGTGTAGTGGGGGTCTATTGAAAAGGGTGAAGAGGTTTGATTCGAGTTTATAGAATGGGGGAAGGAGAGAGAGTAGGTTAATTGGGATAAAGGTTGAGTGATGGGATACATGGAGATTTTTTGGGTGGGTGAGAAAGGAGAATCACGGTTAGTATGGAAGTTTTGTACGTTTCCTGGTGGAATCGGCTTCAGACTGGTTCAAACATAGTTGATCTCTCATGTACTCGTGTAATTATTTTGTTGTTTAGGAATACCGTCACGTGGTGCATTGAAGCACCCCATAATCACAGATTGAAATGAGATTCATACACATAGTCATGGATTCTACGAGAATGTGTGCTTGTGAGTGGTCCGGAGTACCGTGTGGTTGTTAGAAGTTCAAGAGAGAGCTGGAGAGTGGTTGTGAGGGATGTACATGGGAAATGGATAGAGAGAGAGAGAGTGGTGAGGGGAATATTGAAAAGGGTGAAGGGGTTTAGTCTGAGTTTGTAGAAGGAGGGGAGGATAGAGTCATGGGGATTAGAAAGAGTAGGTTAGTTGGGATAGAGGTTGGGTGACGGGATACATGGAGATTTTTTAAGTGGGTGAGAGAGGAGAGTCACGATTAGTTTGGAAGTCTTGTACGTTTCCCGGTGGAATCGGCTTTGAACTAGTACAAACAGAGTTGATCTCTCATGTACTCGTGTAATTATTTTGTAGTTCGGCAGTACCGTCATGTGCTGTTTTGGAGCACACATAATCATAGATTGATATAAGGTTCATACATTTATTCATGGATTTTACGAGAATGTGTGATTGTGAGTGGTCTGGAATATTGTGTGTGGTTGTTAGAAGTTCAAGAAAGAGCTGGAGAGTGGTTGAGAGGTGGAGAGTGGTTTGGAGGGTTGGGCATGGGAAATGGAGAGAGAGAGAGAGAGAGAGAGTGGTGAGGAGAATATTATAAAGGATGAAAGGGTTTGATCTGAGTTTGTAGAAGGAGGGCATGACAGGGATAGGCATGGGAAATGGAGAGAGAGAGAGAGAGTGAGTGAGTGACTGAGTGAGTGGTAAGGAGAATATTGTAAAGGGTGAAAGGGTTTGATCCGAGTTTGTAGAAGGGGGGGATGACAGAGTCATGGGAAGAGAGAGAGTTGGTTAGTTGGGATAGAGGTTGGGAGACGGGATACATAGAGATTTTTTTGGGTGGGTGAGAGAGGAGTGGCATGGTTAGTTTGGAAGTCTTGTACGTTTTTCGGTGGAATCGGCTTTGGACTAGTTCAAACAAAGTTGTTCTCTCATGTGCTCGTGTAATTATTTTATAGTTCAGGAGTACCGTCACGTGGTGCTCTAAAGCCACCCATAATCACAGATTGATATAAAGTTCATACACTTAGTCATGGATTTTACGAGAATATGTGCTTATGAGTGGTCCAAAGTACCATGGTTGGTTGTTAGAAGTTTAAGAGAGAGCTGGAGAGTGGTTGGGAGGGATGTGCATGGGAAATGGAGAGAGAGAGAGAGCGTGTGTGAGTGAGTGAGTGGTGAGGAGAATATTGAAAAGAGTGAAGGGATTTGATCCGACTTTGTAGAAGAAGGGGAGAAGAGAGTCATGGGGATGAGAGTGAGTAGGCTAGCTGGGATAGAGGTTGGGTGACAGGATACATGGAGATTTTTTGGGTTGGTGAGAGAGGAGAGTCACGGTTAGTTTGGAAGTCTTATACATTTCCTGGTGGAATTGGTTTCAAACTATTCCAAAAAGAGCTGATCTTTCAGGTACTCATATAATTATTTGTATTTCGGGAGTATCGCCACGTGGTGCTCTGGAGCACCTCATAATCACATATTTCTATGAGGTTCATACACTTAGTCATGAATTTTACGAGAATGTGTGCTTGTGAGTGGTCCGAAGTACCGTGTGTGGTTGTTTAAAGTTCAAGAGAGAGCTGAAAAGTGGTTGGGTGGGATGTGGATGGGAAATGGAGAGAGAGTAAGTGAGCGAGTGGTGAGGAGAATATTGAAAAGGGTGAATGGGTTTGATTTGAGTTTGTAGAAGGAGGGAATGAGAGAGTCATAGGGATAAGAGAGTGTAGGTTAGTTGGGATAGAGGTTGGGTCGGATACATGGATATTTTTTGGGTGATTGACAGAGGAGAGTCACGATTAGTTTGGAAGTCTTGTATGTTTCCTGGTCGAATCGGCCTCGGAATAGTTCAAACAAAATTGGTCTCTCATGTACTTGTGTAATTATTTTGTAGTTTAGGAGTATCGTCATATGGTGCTCTGGAACACCACATAATCACAGATTGATGTGAGGTTCATATACTTGGTCGTGCATTTTACGAGAAAGTGTGGTTGTGAGTGGTCCGGAGTACCGTGTGTGGTTGTTAGAAGTTTAAGAGAGAGTTGGTGAGTGGTTTGGAGGGATGTGTATAAGAGGGAGAGAATGAGTGAGTGAGTGTAAGGAGAATATTGAAAGGGTGAAGGGGTTTGATTCGGGTTTGTAGAATGAGGGGAGGAAAGAGTCATGCGGATGAGAGAGAGTAGATTAGTTGGGATAAAGGTTGGGTGACGGGATACATACAGATTTTTTGTTTGGGTCAGAGAGGAGAGTCATGGTTAGTTTGGAAGTCTTATACGTTTTCTAGTGGAATCGGCTTCGGACTGGTTCAAACAGAGTTGATCTCCCATGTACTTGTGTAATTATTTTGTAGTTCGAAAATACCGTCATGTGGTGCTCTGGAGCATCCCATAATCATAGATTCATGTGAGGTTCATAAATTTAGTCGTGGATTTTATGAGATTGTGTGGTCGTGGATTCTACGAGAATGTGTGGTTCTGAGTGGTCTGGAATACCGTGTGTGGTTGTTAGAAGTTTTAAGAGAGATCTGGAGAGTGGTTGGAAGGGATGTACAAGGGAAATAGAGAGAGAAAGTGAGTGAGTGAGTGGTGATGGGAATATTGAAAATGGTGAAGGGCTTTGATCCGAGTTTGTAGAAGGGTGGAAGAGAGAGTCATGGGGATGAGAGACAGTAAGTTCGTTCGAATAGAGGATGGGGGATGGGATGCATGAAGATTTTTTAGGTGGGTGAGAAAGGAGGGTCACGGTTAGTTTGGAAGTCATGTACGTTTCCTAGTGGAATCACTTTCGGACTGGTTCAAACATAGTTGATCTCTTATGTACTTGTGTAATTATTTTATAGTTCGGCAGTACCGTCACATGGTGCTCAGGAGCATCCCATAATCACAGATTGATATGAGATTCATACACTTAGTCATGGATTTTACGAGAATGAGTGCTTGTGAGTGGTCCGAAGTACCGTGTGTGGTTGTTAGAAGTTCAAGAGAGAGGTGGAGAGTGGTTGGGAGGGATGTGCATGGGAAATGGAGAGAGAGAGAGAGAGAGAGAGAGAGAGAGAGAGAGAGAGAGAGAGTGTGTGTGTGTGTGTGTGTGTGTGTGTCTGTGTGAATGAGTGGTGAGGAGAATATTGAAAAGGGTGAAGGGGTTTGATCCGAGTTTGTAGAAGGAGGGGAGTAGAGAGTCATGGGGATGAGAGAGAGTAGGTTAGTTGGGATAAAGGTTGGGTGACGAGACAGATGGAGATTTTTTAGGTTGGTGAGAGAGGAGAGTCACTATTAATTTGGAAGTCTTGTACATTTTCGGGTGGAATTGGCTTCGTTCTATTTCAAATAGAGTTGATTTCTCATGTATTCGTATAATTATTTTGTAGTTCGAGAGTATCGTCACATGGTGCTTTGTAGCACCTCGTAATCACAGATTTCTATGAGGTTCATACACTTAGTCGTGGATTTTATGAGAATGTGTGCTTATGAGTGGTCCGTAGTACAGTGTGTGGTTGTTAGAAGTTCAAGAGAGAGCTGGAGAGTGGTTGGGAAGGATGTGCATGGGAGAGAGAGAGAGAGAGAGAGAGAGAGAGAGAGGTGAGGAGAATATTAAAAAAGTTGAAGGGGTATGATCCGAGTTTGTAGAAGGAGGGGAGGAGAGAGTCATGGGGATGAGAGAGAGTAGGTTAGTTGAGATAGAGGTTGGGTGGGATACATAGATATTTTTTGGGTGGTTTAGAGAGGAGAGTCACACTTATTTTGGAAGTCTTGTATGTTTCCGGTTGAATCGATTTCGGAATGGTTCAAACAGAGTTGATCTCTCATGCGTATAAGTTGGTTGTGAAGTAGTGTATAAAGTAGTGTGCATGGGTATTGTATCAGTGTGCGTGGGGATCATATTAGAGAGAGAGAGAGAGGGAGAGAGAGAGAGAGAGAGAGAGAGAGAGAGAGTGTGTGTGTGTGTGTTGTGAGAAGTCATAGAAGAGATAGTTGTTTGGTGATCATATTGTATTTGCTTTATGCTTGTGATTTGTGATTCAGTAAAAGTAAGTTGAGTGTTGTGTGTGATGTCTCTCCGTTCTGTTATTGAATTTCCACGACCAACAAGAGAGATTTTGTCTTGCAGTGGACGGTAGTTGTCTGTGTTTATTTGTTTTTTGCACGTTCAGTTGGGATCGAGGATGCACGTTCTGGGTTATGATGGCTTACGTGTAAATGGCTTACTGATCTGTGATGATTGTCATTAAAAATGAGCTTGATCCGCGCAGCGATTTGGTCACCCGAGGATGCAAGTTTTGGTTTAATGGCTAATTGAACTATATTGACCGCTGTTAAAAATGGGGGCGATCCAACCATCGGTTTAGTCGCCTCTATTACGGTTTTGCTTGTTGCCAATGGTTTGCTTGTTGTCGGCGCTTGTAGTTCTATCTAGTTGCACTAATTTTAGTTTTGTTATTTTGTTTCTAAGTTTTCAGTTGTAATGTTCTGGGTGTTGGGGTGGGTAGAATAGTCTTTGCGGTGGCGGTTCATTTGTTTTTAGTTGTTCATTGTAAAATAAGCATGGTTGCGGTGTGGTTCTGAATTTTTCCTATCGATTCTGCGCTGTGATGGCTTCTCACCATTTAGTTGCATACGGCTCTACCATGCACGCAGTGCTCTCTACCGAAAGTGAAAAAAAAAGTCATTAGTTTGGCATCGGTCGGTCTTTGTAGAAATCATCATCCATTGTGGAACAATTGTGACAGTTGGACATCGACAAGTAGCATGCATGACTCTGATACTTGGCCATCTGATCAATTTATCTCTGGACTCGAATCCTTCATTTGTTTTAGATGTGTTATTTGTCTCTCAATGTGTAATAAGTTCTTGTAACTGTTGTATTAAATATCAACACGGTAGCATGTAATTATCATTTCGGCCATTATCAATGAATTTCTAACTATTTCCTCAAAAAAAAAAAAACGTATAATCATGATTCAAACGAGATTTTGGAAAAGTCAAAGGGGCAACAATCTTGTGTTTGTCACTGATGTAACTATTGTTCCAACTTATTCTCTCAATCCCATTTTATTTGTCGTTTTTCGATGTTCGTATTAATTTTCAATCGCGTATATCTTTCAATATGAATATCAAAAAACATGCAACATGAATCTTGTTTAATAGTTCTCTATTAGGTCTATAATACAAAATTATAAAAAACATAATAGATTGGGACAAATAAGTGTTTAAAGAACGGCACGAATAATGAAAATTGACAAACAATAACTCAATTACAACCAATAAACAAAATTTCATTTTTATCAAATGCAAACGATAATACTAAACACGCGATTTCGTGGGGAGCATGACACGTAAATACTAGTTTGAAATAATGACTTATCCTTGAGTTACTTGAAAAAAAAAACTTATGCTTGAGTTTGAACCGGCGCTTTATCCTTATCGGTCTCACTTTGTTTATTTTTTTTTTACACGAATCCTTATTAGTCTCTATTGTCTACGGTGTATAAATCCCATGTAGTATTAACTTTAGCATAAAGAAACCATTCCCAACTTTTATTCGCTTTCCGAATTAAATTAGAAATAGATTAAACTTAGCGTAACTGGTTTGAATTCCCTGCAGACGATCTCAAGTTCAACTACTATTTTTCAGAGTAATAGTTTTTATTTTGATATTTCAAAAATTTCGAAGTAATAGTTAACTCCGAGTTTTATAATGGTAAGATAAACGATATACCAAGTCTAACAAATTGATTGAAATAGTTTACGTGCAACAACCAAATTATAGTATATCAGTGTCTGGATCTGTACACTTGTACGTTTGTGCGGTCCTGATTTTACTATTATACTTCCAGAAATGCTACATACACAGTAAAAGTGCACAGATTTTGTGCACAGATTTTTTGTGGGGCCCATATGGGTCCCACACAAATAATCCGAGCCGTTCATTAAATGTAAAACATTTTTTCAAGGGTCTCCGCGAAAAATCAGCTCAATCCGATACCTATAAGTGCTTGATTCAATCATCTAACTTTTCATTATCCTGAAATTCGAATGAAAAGTTAAATGATTGAATCGAGCACCTATAAGTATTGGATTGAGCTGATTTTTTGCAGGGGCTCTTGAAAAAATGTTTTACATTTAATGAACGGCTCGGATTATTTGTGTGAGACCCGTAGTGGGCCCCACAAAAAATCTGTGCACAAAATCTGTGCATTTTTACTGTGTATGTAGCATTACTCATTATACTTCTCTCTCCAACTACCAGTTTTGAACGTTAACAAACTAACGGTCCATTACGTGTTCTATCCCTAGAAGCTTCCCTCTCAGCTCTCACTATATGTTCACTCGATTCTCCGTTCCAATCCAAATTCATCTTCCATCTATCGGGCACTACAAAATGGCACCCAGAAGACACCCATATCCGCCAACGGACCCTTACGGTCCGCACCACCCACCACCACCACCGCCCCCGGGTTTATCCGGCCCACTGCCTGCGCCACAGCCACATCACCTACGTCAAGATTACTCTACCCCTCCTCCTCCACCACCACATGACCCCTGCCCGCCCCCGCCGCTTAACTCACCACCTCATGGTCCTCCAAGCCCACCTCCACTGCCATACTTCGACCTCGACAGACCCAGTAATTATTCAGTACTTTGGAAGTACACTCCCTCCTCTCACATAACATGTGGTGGGACTTCACATGTAATGTGAGAGGAGGGAGTCTCCTCTCACATAACTGGACCACCCACAAGTTATGTGAGAGGAGGGCGTTTACTCCCACCACCGCCCCTCCACCACCGTACTAATTATGCACGCCTACGAAGTACAATAAGCAGAAGGAGAAGGTGTTTTTTATTTCCATTCCCCTGTCGTTAGTTTTGAATGTAAATAATTTTCTGTCCTTTTTTTAATTGTGAACTCTTTTCAAGAAGGATAGAGTCATAGTGATTATGTATATTGGTGATCAAATGAAAACAAAGTGAATATGTGTGTAAGTTCCTGTTTTTATGTATATATATATAGCAAGAGATTTAAGGTTTGTGGCTTGTGATTCCCATTCTTGATGCAGTGTTTCTTTCAAAAAGTCTAAGTCGGCCTTTTTTAGGAAAACTCAATTTTAGCAAACAGATATCTCTCACGTACACATCTTTTTTAGCGAACACAAATCTTTTTTTTTGCGGTTGGGGGGTTGGGGGGAATATTGAAAAGGGTGAAGGGGTTTGATCTGAGTTTGTAAAAAGAGGGGAGGAGAGAATCATGGGAATGAGAGAGAGAGAGAGAGAGAGAGAGAGAGAGAGAGAGAGAGAGAGAGAGAGAGTTGGTTAGTCGGGATAGAGGTTGGGAGACAGGATACATGGAGATTTTTTGGGCGGGTGAGAGAGGAGAGTCACGATTAGTTTGGAAGTCTTGTACGTTTCCCGGTGGAATCGGCTTCAGACCGATTCAAACAGGGTCGATCTCTCACGTACTCATGTAATTATTTTGTAGTTGGGGAGCACCCTCACACGGTGCTCTGGAGCACCCTCACACGGTGCTCTGGGGCACCCCAGAATCACATATTGATGTGAGATTCATATATATACTTCGTTGTGGACTCTACGAGATTGAATATGTGGTTGTGAGTGGTCCGGAGAACTATGTATGGTTGTTAATTAGAAGTTTAGGAGAGAGATGGGGGAGGCGGAAATGTGGGTGGTGGTCTGTGGAAATGGTCGATGATGGTGGGGCAAAGGTTTCTTAATTTATTTTTTTCCGCCAAAGTGGGCAAAGATTAAGTAGGGGACAATATTGAAATATTTTATCACTTTTGACAGGAGTTAAGTGATAATATTAACGGTTCTAGACGGAACCTTGACGGAAGGGGTTTACGAGACAAAAAACTTTTATTGAGTAGGTCTGTCATTAGACGAAATTCTTAGAGGGGATGAGCGAGAAAAAAAAAATATACTTGAAGAGGTGTCTATGCAATTAACCTTTCTGAAACATATGAATTCTTAGCATATGTATGCGCATATTGGAAGCTCTTTGATGTGTGAATTAGGTAGGGGAAAGTCTTAGTGCTGGAAATGTGTTAAGTGCTTTTCTTTGATTTGACATGGTGAATTAGTTGTGTTTTTTTTTGAAGTTCTTTGATATTTTCATGTTCCTTTGAAAGTGTTCTGTAATTCAATTCAATTTCACCAAAGTGTAAATTTGGGGTGGTGGAATAATTTATGGGACGAAGTTTTAGGTCACTTTGTGGAATTGTGTGAAGAGATTTCTTTGATTTTGTTTGGTGAAATAGGGTTTTCTTGGGAAAGTTCTTAATTTGATACTAAATTATGTTCCTTGCCTTGTTGGCATGCCTACTGTATTTATCTTTAATGACGTATGAATTAGAAATGGAAATGGAGGTTTTGGAATGACTTGTCTCATAAAGCGAAAAATAAGTACTTAAAAAATAAAAATCATAGCGAAACGGGCCTTTTTTATGAGATGTTAATCTGTGTGAAGAGATTTTCCTTGATTATCGTTGGTTGGAAATGTCAAAGGGCTGGGTATAATCATGATTCAAACAGAATTTTGGAAACGTCATTGGGCTTGCAACAATCTTTTGTCATCCATTACTCCTACTTCCTATGAATATATATTGCTTCGAAGGATAAGTAACTCAGCCCGCAACCAATAAACGAAACTTCATTGTTCTCAAATGCAAACGATAATACTGAGCACGCGGTTTCGTGCAGAGCACGACGCGTAAACACTAGTTTGAACTAATAACTTATCCTTGAGTTTGAGCTGGCGCTTTATCCTTATCCACCGCTTTTTTTTTTTTTTTCACTTCTTTTAATTGCTTTCTGAGATTAACTTTAGCATAAAAAATCCATTTCCCAACTTCTATTCACTTTCCGAATTAAATAAAAAATAGATGGAATGGGTCTTGTCCAAAATATTGGATGGCGTTTGGTTATGGACCAAGTAGGATGGGATGTGGATAGTTCGAGGACGAAATAGGTGATTTTGATAGTTCAAGGATGAAGTAGAAAAAAAAGTGATAATTTGAGGGATGTTTTCATAAAAAACTCTAAATACTTATGATAGATTGTAATTTTTTTTTTTTTGGTTTTTTACAGGGACGGCGTTTTAATGGAGTATTGTGCAGGATATTGGTTATTGACTATGAAGATCGAAGTTGGATTTTGGTTGTGGACGTGCTTGGATTTTTTTTGGCTATCCGTTTGTTCAAGTTGAGTGTCCACGAGGTTTGGATACATTTTGTTACTGAGCTTGGATTTTTTTTTTTCCCCTCGTGGTGGACGTGTTGTTATTTTGCACTCTAGAAATTTGGATACAAGTTGTTTTTTTAACTACTTGGTGGATACCTCTATTTATGAAAGTTTGTATTTATTTCTTGAAATTTTTATTTTGTATTAATTGCATTAGATTGGCAATTTTGTGGATTTAATGATTGTTGGCTAAAATTTACAGGGAATAATAATGTGGAAAAAATTTGTAGAATATTTTGAAATGACAAATTGGTATGAAACATTTACCTACTAAATAATTAGGCGGTGATAGCAAAAATACATCTCCCGACTAAACTTTGGTCGCCAATAGGCCACAAATTAGTTGATTCAAAAGGACATTTATCGAGTAAACAATTAGTCGGTGATAATTAAAACACATTTCCCGACTAAACAATTAGTCGGCCAATAGGTTAAACATTCCCCGCCTAAATAATTAGTCGGCAACTAGGCAACACAATTCCCGACTAAATAATTAGTCAACCAATAGGTTAAACATTGCTCGACTAAACCATTAGTCGGCCAATATGTTAAACATTCCCTGACTAAACAATTAATCGGTAAATAGTACAATCTTTACCGACTAAATACAGGTGCCGACTAAGTATTTGGTCGGGATATATTAGTCGGTAAAGGTATATACTTTAGCCGACTAAACTTTTTTTAGTCGGCAACAACCTTTGCCGACTCTTTTCCACCGACTAATGTGTTGACCAAAATTTTTAGTCGGGAAAGAATTTTGCCGACTAAAATTCCTACAATTGCTGACTAAACCTTTAGTCGGAAATGATGTTTTTTCTTGTAGTGAATATTGTTAAATTTGATTATACCATTGTGAGTCATTTTTTGTACCAACATTGTTAACTTTTAACAACAATTGATTTTTGATTATACCACTGTGGATAGCCTAAGAGAGACAATTTTGTACGCCTTATATAAATTATATAATATACTGGTAAGATATAAACGACATACCAAGTCTCAAAAATGAAAAAATAAATAAATAAATACTTTCGTGAGCACCAAACAATTCATATCAGTGTCCATCTGTACGCGTTTGCGTGCTCATAATTTTATTATGAGTCCTGCTATTTACACCGATCGGAATATACCGACGGCATACCGACATATACACGAAAAATAGGGTGTTTAGATCAAGCACCCTACACACATCGGATGGCGTTGATTCCCGCGTAGGGGCCCCTCGGTTTTTTTTTTTAAAATTTTTGGACGGCTCGGATCGGCCGTCCGGTGGCCGGAGACGGCCGCGCGCGGCCGTCGGTATGCCGTCGGTATGGTTTTGGTCGGTACCTCTATCTTTTGCGTTTTATTATACTTCTCTCTACACCTACCAGTCTTCAATGTCAACAAACTAACAGTTCATTCCCTGTCATCTCTCTCTATGGTCTATATATTCGGTACTCGATTCTCCAATCCAGTCCAAATTCATCTTTCCATCTATCGGACACGATAAAATGGCACCCGGCCGAAGATACCAATCACCGCCAACGGACCCTAACGCACCACCACCGTCCCCGGGTTTATCCGGCCCACTGCCTGCGCCGCTGCCTCATCACCTGCGTCATGATTACGATGCCCCACCAGTACCACCACATGACCCCTGCCCACCCCCGACGCGTTACTCACCGCCTCGGGGTCCTCCAGGCCCACCTCCACTGCCGTACTTCGACCCCTGCAGACCACCACAGCCTTGGCATCGTCCTCCACCGCCGTACTAATTCAGCACGCCTACGAAGTACAATAAACAGAGGGAGAAGGTGTTTTGTATTTTCATTTCCCTATCGTTAGTTTTGAATATATGTAATTTTCTGTCCTTTTTATGAACCCTAGCTTTTCATAAAAAGAAAGTGATTATGTATGTAAGTTTCTGTTTTATGTAGGTTAGAATAAATGAATATAATAAATAATATCGTGATATTATTATGATATTGAGATTTGATTGTAATTAGGATGATTTCTTTCCATAGTTAATTGGAATGATTTACTTCCTTAATTAGGCTTCACTCTTCTATAAATAGAGGAGCTCATTGTATAGTATTATCAAATTCAATAAAATATTTCTTCTCTCATATTTTAACATATTTTATCATGGTATCAGAGCTATAAAATCTAAGTCCTATGAATATTCGCTTCTGGAGGGGCGGCTTAAGCCTCGTTGCCGTCCTCCAGGCACTTAGTTACTTTGTCAATCTCCTTTACGTTTTTTGGTTGTCTGTACCCACCATGCCTTTTCATTACCAGCGCTCGTGACTTTTCGATTAATGAATTCTTTGTTCGTTTTCAGCTTTTATTGGTTTCTCCTGGTTTTCTTCCTTGTTGTTCTCCTAGCTCTCGGCTTTTGGCTATCCTAACCGTTCCTCTCTTTTGGCATGGCGTGGTTTGACTGTACTTAGTTTCTATGGGCTTTTTTAAACTCAAGTTGGTAGATCTACTTGAGTTTGAGAGGGGGTGTTAGAATAAATGGATATAATAAATAATATCGTGATCATATCATGATATTGAGATTTGATTGTAATTAGGATGATTTTCTTCCAAAGTTAATTGGAGTAATTTCCTTCCTTAATTAGGCTCCCTCTCCTCTATAAATAGAGGATCTCATTGTATAGTGGTATCGAATTTAATATAATATTTCTTCCCTCATATTTTAACATTGTATATGTACGGAGAGAGATTTGAGGTTTGTGGCATGTGATTCCCATTCTTTTTTTGACATGGTGTGATTTCCATTCTTGATGCAGTGTTTCTTTCAGCTTTTCCCTTCTTCTTTTTTGGTAAACCGGAGATTCATGAAAAACTAAACACAAATAGTTCTGGCGTACTTGACCCCTACGGCATGGTGCTTGGTTCAACCTTTCCTTATTTGTTCCAATTTTGGATTCTTACTTTCAAATCCTATTGACCTCTACAAGGTAGTATTTGTTTAGTTAGGCTGTGTTGGCAGAGAAATTGGATGGGAACGTCGAAAGAAAAAAATAACTCAGATAAAGGATTGAAAGACCTAAAACGAGAAAGAAAGAAACAAAGAAAAATAACACTCAAATTTGGGCTGGAGAGCTGTCACTTCAAGCTTGTTATAGAAATTGTTATTGAAGGGCTATATCTTGTTCTTCAGCTGTGGAACTGACACTAGTTAGATCAAACCAAAGAGGGAGCCCAAAAATGCTTCTTGAATTCTAAAGCACCACCCTCACCTCATTATCCAAAACCTCCAGCGCCGTCTGTATCGGCGGCAACTCCCCCGCCTCAAACCGGACGTCCACCACGGCCCCGATCACCTGACACACCTGGCCCACGGCCCCGGCACCCGTGAACTCATTCCTCACCTTCCCGCCGCCCGGCCCCTCCTTCTTCTCCACGGACGGCGGCGGCGGAGTGGACAGAGCTGCAGCAGCGGAGGTGGCGTACTCCGCCAACCGGTTCAAGAAAAACCTGGCAGGGGTAGGGCGAGGGGGTTTAATAGTAATCGAGGGCTTTAAGGCGGAGGAGAGGCGGAGGTAAGGGAGTGTGGATTTTTTTTATGGGGGTGGAGAGCATAGTTTTAAATCGCGGTATCGGTCGCCGTCGCGGTATCGGTCGCGGTATATCAGTATCGGGACATATCAGTGATACGTCGCGAGAATCGGGTGTCGCGGTCGTAAATTTTTAAAAATCATTAGCAACATGTATAAAACTTAAAAAATATACTTTTGCTCCAAACATTGGCTTAAATTATCACATTTTAATTAATTTAAGACATGTAATAACCCTTTCTCTTCATGTGAAATATTCGATAATTTATCAAAACCCGCAAGTCAATAAGATTTTACAAATATGAGAAAAATGCAACATTATAAGTTTCGATATAATTGACATAAATAGCAAAAATAAGATGAATACATTAAAATAAACACACCATAGAGGTTTTACATTACATAATCGCTAGGAGCTCTGTTTTTTGGTTTTTTCTATTTTTTTTTTCCGAACCGATACGTATCGGCCGTACCGGCCGAACCAGTCCAAAAATCGGTTACATACTGATACGTATCGGGAATCGGTCGGTTCGCCTGTGAATTTCAGTCTCACCGTTATACCGGCCTATATCCGAACCGAGAGTCCAAAATACCGGTACGAACCGTATCGGCCGATATTTAAAACTATGGTGGAGAGTGGTTGGGAGAAATGTGCATGAGAGAGAGAAGGTGAGTGGTGAGGGGAATATTGAAAAGAGTGAAAGGGTTTGATCCGAATTTGTAGAAGGAGGGGAGGAGAGAGTCATGAGTATGAGAGAGAGAGAGAGAGAGAGAGAGAGAGTGTGAGTGTGTTGGTTAGTTGGGATTGAGGTTGGGTGACGGGATATATGGAGATTTTTTTGGGTGGGTGAGAGAGGAGAGTCACGGTTAGTTTGGAAGTCTTGTACGTTTTCCGGTGGAATCGGCTTCGGACTAGCTCAAACAGAGTTGATCTCTTATGTACTCGTGTAATTATTTTGTAGTTTGGAAGTACCGTCACGTGATACTCTTGAGCACTCTAAAACCACATAATGATGTGAAATTCATACATTTAGTCATGGACTCTACGAGAATATATGGTTATAAGTAGTCCAGAGCATCATATGTGGTTGTTAGAAATTTAGGTGAGAGATGGGAGCAGCGTCAATTGTGACATCGATAGCCCACACCCAAGGAATTGAGTGGTAATATATAATGAATTGCAAGTAGCTGTCGTATAAACTGAGATTAATTTTTTGAGTCACACGGATAGATTAAAAGTAAACAAATCATCTGGCGCGGGTCATTACATCAATAGCGGGTGGAGATGTGGGTGGCGAGTGGGGCCGAAGACATCAGAGAAATCGAAGTCGACGGCATGGGTGGTGGTCTATGATATTTCGATGGTGGTCGCTGGAAATGGTTGACCATGGTGGGGCAAAATTATTATTTTTTTTTTTGCGAAAGTGGGCAAAGATTAAGTATAGGGCAATATTGAAACATTTTACCACCTTTTTTTTTTTTTTGGTGTTCCTGTTCTGTTGACTGTGTGCTGTAGTAATACATTGATACTGAGTAACTGATGAGTGAATTAGGAAGGGGAAAGTTCCGGCGCTGGAAATAAGTGCTTTTCTTTGATTTGGTATGGTTTATTAGGCCTTTATTTTTATTTTTTTTGAAGTTCTTTGATATTTCCTTTGAAAGTGTTCTGTAATTCAATTCAATTTCACCAAGGTGTAAATTTGGGGTGGTGGAATAATTAATGGAACGAAGTTTTAGGTCACTTTGTGGAATTGTGTGAAGAGCTTTCTTTGATTTTGTTTGGTGAAATAGGGTTTTCTTGGGGACATTCTTAATTTGATACTAAATTTATGTTTCTTGCCTCGTTGGCATGCCTATTGTATTTATCTTTAATGACGTCTTTAATGACGTGCGAATTAGAAATGAAAATGGAGGTTTTGGAATGACTTGTCTTATAAAATGAAAAATAAGTACTTAAAAAATAAAAATCATAACGAAACGGGGCTTTTTTATGAGACGCTGGATTAGTGTGAAGAGATTTTCCATGATTATCGTTGGTTGGAAATGGAGGTTTTGGAAATGTCAAAGGGGTGGATATAATCGTGATTCAAACAGGATTTTGGAAACGTCATAGGGCTTGCAACAATCTTGTGTCGAGATTTTGTTTGTCACTAATGTGACTATTACTCCTACTTCCTATGAATATATATTTGCTTTGAAGGATAATTAACTCAGCCCGCAACCGATAAACGAAACTTCATTGTTCTCAAATGCAAACGATAATACTGAGCTTGCGGTTCCTTGCGGAGCACGACACGTAAACACTAGTTTGAATTAATAACTTATCCTTGAGTTTGAGCTGGCGCTTTATCCTTATCAGTCTTTTTTTTTTTCCACTTCTTTCAATTGCTTTCCGAGATTAACTTTAGCATAAAAAAATCATTTCCCAACTTCTATTCACTTTCCGAATTATTAAAAAATAGATGGAATGGGTCTTGTTGATATGTGCGGCATATATTTACATTGCATTAACTCTTTATTTTATTCATTTTTTTTTGGGAATGTAATGTTTAATTATGATAGAGTATTAAATTATTTGCTTTATCAAGAATCAAATTTTTTGAGCATGGGCAGAAATGCCCCAACTATATCGTTCCCCCTTCCCCCAGCCGGATCTCAAGAAATCATCCGCAAGGAAACAAATGAAAATATCCTTGCCGGTTTTTGATCATTCATATTTAATAAATTGAAAAGTTGCACAAAAATATTCAACAATTTCTGAACAGATTAATAAAAGTGAGGCTGAGTGTTCCTAAAATTATTGGGAATAATTGATTTGTCTTGATGATAGAAATTGAAAATATTAAAAAAAAAATGAGCGAAACCATTTTTTTTTGGAAAAATCCAAAATAAGTCCAAAAGCAAAGCTACCAAATGTGAGAAAAAATTTTAATAAAGAAAACTAAAAGTCAAATTGGCATTTTAAGGAAAACTCAACCTTAATGAACACAATGTTGCCATAAAATACATCTCATTCCAACTCTCCAACTGCCATGTGTGCAGTTTTATAAACTATGCAATAAAAAATCCAACTCTCCAACTTTCCTAATTTATTGAGCCTATTAAATCCACCAGAATATTTAGTTTTCCAAGATAATTTGGACTAAACTTCCATATATCATAAGAAGTTGGTTGCTATCATGCTGCTGCTGCTACTGTCCTTTTGTTGCCTCATTTTAATTTAATAGTTTTAATAATTTTCTTTGGCCATTTATTTGGCTAAACTATCTTAAGATGTTTAGTAGTTGATATTCTTAGTTAGTTCATTTCAGTAACTTACCGGTATTTCATTTTTTAAATTAAGACTTGAGGCAATAGTTGGTATTCTACTATTAATTAATTGGTTGATATTAGTGTGTTTTGATAATTTGTAAGTGTGTTTTTGTAATTTGAATGAAATTGGTTTACATATAAGTTTTTTTCAGTTTATCTTTGTAATTTTAAGTACATAAATATAAATAATTTTTTGAAGATGATAGATTAGTTCAAAACAAACCGTGGTTTAAGACTAAAATCGAACCGTATTTAATGGTTTGGATTGGTTTGATTCTATGTCTTTTGTGGGTTGGTTTAGTTCTCCAAATTCATAATCCGTAAGTATTAGTTTGGTTCTTGGTTTACTATAAAACCGAACCAATCCGGACCATGCTCACCCCTAGTACTATGCAACTTTAAAATAATTTATAAAACTAAAAAATAATTATTTAAAAGGCGAAAAGGGCTGAGTACCCTTTTTTTTCCTTCTTTTATTGGTTTACGGTAATTAAGAACTCTAGGACTTCGAAGGACTAGGAATATAGAAGGAACAAAGCCGAAAGCGGGTTCGGACCCTGTTCAGTGTGTTATTATCCATTGTGGTCCATTTGACAGCTGCGATCGACTCTACCAAAATCAAAGCTCCAGATCTTGCCATGTCAAAACCCCCCGCCCCCATTTGTTGCTCTCTAAAGAAACGGAAAATCCTAACGGAAGTTTTGACAAACTAACTGCAAAATCCAAACAGAACTCTACATAATCCACGTGTTTTCTCAATTCTTACGTTTACATGGAACTGATCGAGTTTGGCCCTCATCAATGCAACAAAAAAAATATGTTTATCTTTTTATACGTTACATTACATCCTATGTGGGATCCACTTCGAGTTTCACAAAAATTCAAAAAATTATTCATAAATTTTAAAATATTATTTTATGTGGTCCTGTAAAAAATCACTTCAAACAGATATCGGTAAGTATTATTTCTGGATTTTGTCTTTTTTCAAATTTTTTTGGCATTTGCTAGTTTTGCGATGAACTTTTTTACTTTTCTGATTTATCTCATCAAGACGAACAGAAAAGTAAAAAATTATGGCTTTTATCCAAATATTTTTTGAAATATCCAAGATAAAGTCTAAAAAATCAGCTTTTGAGCCTTTTGGGTAGATGTCATAATTTTTTACTTTTCTGATTTGTTTTGACGAGACGAATTGGAAAATCACAAAAGTTAGGCTCAAAATTAACAAACGCGAATTTTTTTTGAATAAGAGCAAAAGTCCAAAAATCTCCAAAATTTAAAATATCACAAATTGTGAGATACAAACGATTTTTTTGAGCATCACGTGTGTCGAAAATAGACTCTCATTTAGGAATGAAGTGAGTACTTTTTAGACTCTCGAGACAGATGGACTGAGATGTGGGTGGGGATGTGGGGTTGAAGACGTCAAAAAAATTGAAGTCGGCAGCGTGGGTGGTGGTCGCGACATTTCAAAGGTGGTCGCTGGAAATGGTCGATAATGGTGGGGCAAAGTTAATTTTTTCGCGAAACTGGGGCAAAGATTACGAAGGAGACAATATTGAAGCATTTTACCACTTTTGACAGATGGAAACTTGACAGAAAGAGTTTACGAGATAAAAAAAAATTTAATGAGGGGGTTTGTCAGCAGGCCTACGAAATTCTTAAAAAAGATGAGCAAGAAAAAGAGGTATACGTGAAGGGGTGCCTAGATAGTTAACCTTCCTGAAACATTCGTAGCATATCTATGCACATATTGGAAGCTCTTTGATGTGTTCCTGTTCCGTTGACTGTGTGCTGTAATTCAATCTTACTGAGTAACTGATGTGTGAATTGGGTAGGGGAAAGTTTTAGTGCAGTGCTTTTCTTTGATTTGGTACGGTGAATTAGGGCTTTTTTTGTTTGGAAGTTCTTTGACATTCTCATGTTCCTTTGAAAGTGTTCTGTAATTCAATTCAATTTCACCATGGTGAAAATTTGGGGTGGTGGGAATAATTAGTGGGATAAAGTTTTAGGTCTGTTTGCGGAATTATGTGAAGAGCTTTCTTTGATTTTGTTTGGTGAAATATTAGGGTTTTCTTGAGGAAATTCTTTGATGGTAAGTTTATGTTCCTTGCCTTGTTGGCATGCCTACTGTAATCATCTTTAATGACGTGTGAAGTAGAAATGGAAATGGAGGTTATGGAATGACTTGTCTCGTAAAGCAAAAAAAATAAGTACTTAAAACAAAAAAATGCTACTCACACAACAGGTCACACAACTGCTGACATTAGCATGACGTCAGCGCAAAACGAACGTCGTTTTGTTTAAAAAAAAAGTTGTACAGTCACGCGTTTCCCCTTCCCTTCCCACTTTCACGTTAACAGAGAAAAGCCACTTCCCAGTTCCCACCACCACCACCACCGGCTACCACCACAACCCACTTCCCACCACCACCAGAGACCACCACAACCCAACCCTAGCGCTCCCCCACCGCCATCAACCGCAATCACTGCTGACTTTTGGACACTTCGATGCAGTTACCCCCACCACCGGCTTTCAACAAAAAGCAAAAGACAAAACAAGGCAAAACAAACATGGAGACTCTCCCTCTCTCTCTCGTTTACTGAGTTGGAGAAAAAAAAAAATCCTAAATTGAGCTGTTGGGAAAAAAACCCTAATTCAAAAATTAGGGCTTGAATTTGAAAATTACGGTTTCATTTTTTCTGGTATTAATCCTATTTGGTTGGTTGGTATTGAATCCTATTCCAAAATTTGGTTGGTTTCATTTAGGGAAAACCCTGTTCACGGCCTTGGTTTTTTTTTTTTTTAACAAAACGATGTCGTTGACGTCAGCGGTTGTGTGACTTGTCATGTTGGAGACGTTGTGTGACTTGTTGTTTTGGAGACGTTGTGTGAGTAGCAGTTTTGCTTAAAAAATAAAAACCATAGCGAAATGGGGTTTTTTTATGAGATGCTGGATCGGTGTGAAGGG
This sequence comes from Rhododendron ovatum, assembly GCA_019656835.1. Lineage (NCBI taxonomy): Eukaryota > Viridiplantae > Streptophyta > Magnoliopsida > Ericales > Ericaceae > Rhododendron > Rhododendron ovatum. The sequence goes on from CM033800.1 coordinate 28,417,225, forward strand.
ATTTTCCATCATTATCGTTGGTTGGAAATGGAGGTTTTGGAAATGTCAAAGGGCTGGGTATTATCATGATTCAAACACGATTTTGGAAACTTCATAGGGCTTGCAACAATCTTGTGTGAAGATTTAATGTGACTATGACTCCTACTTCCTATGAATATATATTGCTTTGACGGATAATTAACTCAGCCCGCAACCGATAAACGAAACTTCATTGTTCTCAAATGCAAACGATAATACTGAGCGCGCAGTTCCTTGCGGAGCACGACGCGTAAACACTAGTTTGAACTAATAACTTATCCTTGAGTTTGAGCTGGCACTTTATCCTTATCCGTCTTTTTTTTTTTTTTTCACTTCTTTTAATTGCTTTCCGAGATTAACTTCAGCATAAAAAATATCATTCCCAACTTCTATTCACTTTCCGAATTAAATAAAAAATACGTAGATTGAATGGGTCTTGTTGATATGTGTCCCAAGGGCATATGTTTAGATTGCATTAACTCTTTATTTTATTCAATTTTTTTTGGGAATGTAAAGTTTAATTATGATAGAGTATTAAATTATTTGCTTTATCAAGAATCAAAATTTTTGAGCATGGGCAGAAATGCCCCAACTATATCGTTCCCCCTTCCCCCAACCCGATCTCAGGAAATCATCCGCAAGGAAACAATTGAAAATATCCTTGCCAGTTTTTGATCATTCATATTAAATAAATTGAAAATTTGCACAAAAATATCTAACAATTTCTAAACAGATTAATAAAAGTGAGGCTGAGTTTTCTTAAAACTATTAGGAATAATTGATTCGCCTTGATGAGAGGAATTGAAAATATTAAAAAAAAAATGAGCGAAACCATTTTTTTTTTTTTAAAAATCCAAAATAAGTCCAAAAGCAAAGCTACCAAATGTGAAAAAAAAATTTAATAAAGAAAAAAAAAGGTCAAGTTGGCTTTTTTTAGGAAAATTCAACCTTAACAAACACATTGTTGCCATAAAATACATATCTCATTCCAACTCTCCAACTGCCATGTGTGCAGTTTTATAAACTATGCAATAATTACTATGCAACTTTAAAATAATTTATAAAACTAAAAAGTAATTATTTAAAAGGCCAAAAAAGCTGAGTACCCATTTTTTTTCTTCTTTCTCCAACCCTTAATATCAAATTGGGGATGTCAATTTTTTTTTGAAGGTTGACGCGGCATTTTGGCATCTCCAATTTGACATCAAAACCTTCTCTCAAACCTTTATGTCAAATTCTATTTATTTGACATCAAATTATCCCTCTCCAACCCTTATGTCAAAATACAAATGGTCATTTTTTAAAATTTGGCATAGAGAAGGAAGGTTGTCAAAGTTGGCATGAGAAAACTTGCCTTCAAATCTACGTAAGAATTGGCATCAAAGAAGGCTGTTGGATTGATTGACATTTGGTGTCAAATTTTACCGTTAACATGTCCACGTAGAATTTGACATCTCGCGTTGGAGATTAAGAACTCTAGGACTTCAAAGGATGAAAGGACTGGGAATATAAACGAAACAAATTTGACTTCTCCCTTTGGAGATTAAGAACTCTAGGACTTCAAAGGATGAAAGGACTAGGAATATAAACGCAACAAAGCCAAAAGCGGGGAATTGGAAAAGCAAAAGGGCATTGTGGTCTTTGTAGAACAAGTTGTTTTAGTTGTTTGTCATTTAGCAGTTCAAAAAAAAAAGGAAAATTTTTATAAATGGTCCCTCTAGTTTGCATGAATTTTTATTTTCGTCCCTCTAGTATCAATTGTGTTATTTTGAGTCCTATAATTTGCATTCTGTCTCAATTTCATCCCTCTCGCTTACGGCGTTAATGAAACAAACGGAATTGGAGGACAAAATTATCATTTCTCCTCACAGAGGGACTAAATTAAGATTTCATGTAAACTAGAGGGACTATTTCTATAATTTTATTTTTTACTTTTGTTTTTGTAAATAAATTTAAAATACATCACATATAATATATTTCTCATCTCATTTTATATTGAATAATAAAAAATATGTTGAAATTTTGTAAAGTTTTTATTATATACATCACAAAAAATATGAGAAAATTCGAAAAACAACCCTTATGTTAATTGTCTTGGTCTTGTATTTTTTTTTCAATTAAATTTTCACTATCGTTATTTTTATTGTCAGATGATTAAAAAGAAAAAGTTGTTCAGTAATATTTAGAAATCTTGTAATTGTGTTTAATTAAGCAATGAAACACTATTAAAGATTAAGAGATCAAATACATTAAAATATGGGTATAAGTGTATTTATTTTGGGACTTACTCATAAGATCACTCATATAATAAATAAACATGGATTTAAAATTTTTTTTTATTGGGTGAAAAAATAAGAAGATTAGAAGAACATGATACAAAGATATTAGCTAAGGGGTTGATTTGTGTATTTTCTAATATTTTTGTAATGTGTAATGAAATATAAATTTTTCAATATAGTTTGATTACACAATAAAAAATAATTCAGTTGTCAAATACATTACTTATGATCTTTTTTATTTTATTTGCAAAAAATAAAAGTAAAATGTAAAATTTTAAAAATAATCCCTCTGGTTTGCATAAAATTTCAATTTGGTCCCTCTGTGAGAGAAAATGACAATTTTGCCATTCAATTCCGTTTGTTTCATGGACGGCGTCAGGGAGAAGGACGAAATTGAGATGGAATGAAAAATATAGGGTTAAAATTGATACAATTAATAGTAGAGGGACGAAAATGAGAACTCGTGCAAACTAGAGGGACAATTTTTAAAAATTTCCCAAAAAAAAAAGTTGTCCTCATTTAATTATCTTTAACCTTCATTGCTAAGAGCATTTCCAATTTAATACTCTATTTGAGAGTATCAAAATACTTTATTTTATTCATAAAGTGATTTTAGAGGAAATTACTATTTCTATTTACTTCAACCACAAATTCTCTATTTTTTCCTCTAAAATCACTTTACGAAAAAAAAACCTTTTTTTATACACTTATAAGGATATGGTTGGTATAAAAATTTAGTAAGAAAAGCTTACAAGGACAAAAATGTCTTTTAAAAAGGTGAATAGTATTATGGAGATGATCCTCTATATTTTCTTTTACCCTCTAAATATAGAAGATCAAAATCCAATACTCTCAAATGGAAAAGGGTTGAGAGGATGGGTTGAAATGCTTTGATACTCTCAAATAGAGATATAGAGTATGAGTAGGAGATGCTCTAAGAGCATCTCCAATCCACCTCTATTTTTCCAAAATAGAGGATGTATGTGACATATTGAGGGGAGATTTTATAATTTATTCTCTTTTTTCTTCACTTTTTGTAGTTTTTGGGAGAATTTTTGAGGGACCCACAGTCATTTTTAGAGTTTGGTCCTCCAAAAGTAAATTTGGTCCTCTAAAAATGGAGGACCAAAAGTAAATTTGGAGTACAAAATTCCTCCAAACTCTAAAAAGGACAATGGGTCCATCAAAAATTCTCCCAAAAAGTACAAAAAGTGAAGAAAAATGGAATAAATTACAAAATCTTCCCTCAATGTGTTACATCCATACTCTATTTTGGAAGAAATGGAGATGGATTGGAGATGCTCTAAGAGACACATTTTTGTACTTGTATAAATTATATATTTTTGTAAGATAAACGACATACCAGTTTCGTTTGTTTGGACGTAAAATATTTTTCAGTAAAATGTTTTACCTATTTTTTAGTGTTTGGTTGTACAAAAAATTAGGAAAATATTTTTCATCAATTGGATAAAAATGACTTACAAAACAATTTAAAGTATATCAGTGTCGGAATCTGGAGAAGTTTTTCAGTGTCAAGTGGGCCCCGGCCACGTGGTGCTGAGCACCATCTTGGCAATCCCAATGTGTTTTAGACAGTTTAGATTTGTTGGGATAAATTTTTAGTGTAAAATTATCAAAACACCCCCTCAAACACAAGCAGATCTGGACCATCCAAAATACGTTTTAACGGCTAAGATGCATGCTCAACACTGAAAATTTTCTCCTGAATCTGTATACGTACGTGCTTACGTTTGCGTGCTCATGATTTTTATATTTCTCTCTCCACGTACCAGTTTTCAATGTCATCAAGAAACTAACAGCCCATGTTTTCTTCCTAGATGCTCCCCTCTCTCTCTCTCTCTCTCTCTCTCTCTCTCTCTCTCTCTCTCTCTCTCTCTCTCTATATATATATATATATATATATATATATATATTCAGTACTCGATTCTCCATTCCAATCCAAATTCATCTTTCCAACTATCGGACAAAATGGCAACCAGAAGGCACCCATCACCGCAAACGGACCCTTACAGTCCGCAACACCCACCACCACAACCGGCCCCGAGTTTATCCGGCCCACCGCCTGCGCCGCAGCCAGATCACCTGCGTCAAGATTGCTCTGCCCCTCCTCCCCCACCAGCACCACATGACCCCTGCCCGCCCCCGCCTCTTAACTCACCGCCTCATGGTCCTCCAAGCCCACCTCCGCCGCTGTACTTCGACCCCTACAAACCAGGTGACTATTCAGTGCTCCGGGAGTATAGCCCCTCTTCTCACACAACATGCGGCGTGGCTTCAGATGTTATGTGAGGGGAGGGAGTATACTTTCTCCTCTCACATAACTTGTGAGGTCACATAACCGGACCACCTCACAAGTTATGTGAGAGGAGAGTATACTCCCACCACTGCCTTGGCACCGCCCCTCCTCCGCCGTACTAATCATGCACGCCTACCAAGCGCAATAAGCAGAAGCAGAAGGAGAAGGTGTTTTGTATTTCCATTCCCCTGTGTTAGCTTTGAATGTAAATAATTTTCTGTCCTTTTTTTAATTGTGAACCCTTTTCAAGAAGGATAGGGTCATGGTGATTATGTATATTGCTGATCAAATGAAAACAAAGTGATTATGTGTGTAAGTAACTGTTTTTATGTATATATATACAGCAAGAGATTTGAACTTTGTGTAGTTTTCCTCTCAGAAATAATCTTTCCAAAACTTTTGACCGTTTCGCCATTCATGTTTTTTCATCTTTAGAGATTTTTGGTTAATTTTTTTACTTGTTTTATATTTTTGGATATACATGGAGTATCTCTATTTAAAAAGTAAAAGAGCTTATCAAAATGTTAAATTTTTTTACTAACGGAAAAAATACGCATAACTTTTTTATCTAAAAATAAATCTTAAAATTGCAAACTAAAAACAGCGTTGATGTTCGTGACTTATGATTCCCATTCATGATGCAGTGTTTCTTTCAAAAAGTCGACTCCATCGGTTTTTTTAAGAAAAAGTCAATCTTGGCGAACACATATCTCATTCAAACTCTCCGGCTGCCATGTGCACTATTATGAACTATATACAACTTTAAAAAAAATTATAAAACTAAAAAGAAAAGGTAAAAAGCTAAGTACCCATTTTTATTGGTTTACGGTAACTAACAAAGAACTCATAGGACTTCTAAACACTAGGAAAATAAACGGGACAGAACCAAAAGCAGGGAATTGGAAAGTAAAAGGGCATTGTGGTCTTTGTATAACAAGCTTTTTCTTTGTATTAACTACTTAACGCTATTTTCTTTAGTAATGGGGTTAGTTGTTGTTTAATGATCTTTAAACCTTCGCGGATCCTAAGGCACTCAACTGGGATGACGATAATTAAGCACATTAGAAGGTCAGGAAAATATGTATTTCTTTTTATTTTTTACATCTTTTAATGTGTATTCACACACCTATTATTATCAGTCTATTAGCCTGATTTTAGAATTTCTTTTATAAATTATACATTTTGGCAAGATAAACGACAAACCAAGCCTTACGAATTGATTAAACCAAGTTTACGTGCACCAACCAATTTAAAGCACTAGATCATTTGGTTTTGTTTAATAAGTTATGAATAACTGGCCGGCAAAATAGAGTTGAATTTCATGACAAATTTGTAAGATTTTTTTTTTTTTGTTTCAACTCTCAATCTATATTCTAGTTCTCGCTAATTTCAATTTTCATTTTCACGAACTTTGATTGTTTCGACTATTTTTGAAAAATACAATTACGTTTGTGCTCGTAGTTTCGCTTTACGTTCGCATTCATATACACGTCTTTGTGTGACTTAGGCCGAACATTCCTAGAACGTACCCTGAGAGTGAAAGATCGGTGCGCTTTCTTTTAGATGCATACCCACACACTCTGAGAAAAGTCATGCGCGCTTTCTTTTAGACTCCTCATGTATAGTACCAAAATATTGGGCTGATCAATTATAGTTATTCAATTGAGTTGATTTTTTTAAAGGTCCTTTGAAAAAAATATTTTAAAATAAATGAAAGACTTGGAATCCTTTATTTGAGACCCGTGACATACTGATCTGTGCACCATCAGTGTAATCTTGGTCGGTATGCTAGAATATTATCAAAGTCGTCGTCCTCGACCCAGACGCTGTTAATTTTTGCTTAATCATGCCGTGTCGTGCCTTTTTTAATAGTGTCATATTGTGCTGGCTCTGAATTCCAAACGTCTATGACGGGGCTCGAACCCTAGCATCCCACATGGAGAGGACCAGGATATGACGGATTTAGTCACATAATCCTTCAAAATGGCATTCGCTCCAGCCCTCAATTCTCTTGTTATGTGCTCGCGCTCTCAATCATCATACTCGTGATTAATTCAAAATTGCATGGTGAAATTTGAAAGATCCTTTCACGCTCTCGCAAACACATTATGTGACTTAGGTCACGGCACCCCCTTTTCAATACGATGGTTGGAAGTAACGTTCCAATCCCTTGAATCTAAGTAATCACCCACATGAAACATGGCCACACAGAGAGAGAGAGAGAGATAGAGAAGTGTTTTCCATCCCACATCTGAGAGAGAGAGAGAGAGAGAGAGAGAGAGAGAGAGAAGTGTTTTTCCATCCAACATCTGCATCATACATGTGGCAATTGCGACTGTTCTTACGAAACGGCCGGTAATCAACTACTAGTCCTCTTTTCTCTTAAATGGCTCGGAGCGGTTCTAGATTTTACCTAATGCTAACAAAAATGTAAGAGAAAAATTTTAATAAAAAGCATTACTCCATATAAAATAAGGAAAATAATAATGCCCAAATCGTTTTTGTTGGTGCCAGAACTCTAGTATACAAAAGACTCATATCATGTGTAGTGTACAAGACTTTTATGTGCTAAAATTTTGACACAAACAAAAATAGTTTTGATAGTATCACTACCCTAAAATAAATATATTTTGAAATTTTATTTACTGAGCCTAATTTATTTTATTAATTTACTTTAAAGTCGTACGAATGATCCATATATTAAAAAAAGGATATGATGCTATGGTGTCTCCGATCATTTTGGGGACACCGTAATTTTTAGCATAACTTTACCATTATGAGCATAACTAAATCCATTACAAGCATAACCGAACCCAAACAAGGTATAATCAAGGAATATCCAAAAAACCAACCAAGGCATAACCAAACCCAACTAAGACATAACAAATAAGTTATGCTTTGCTATGGTTCTGTTATCCTCATAATAGTTTTGGTTATGCTCATAATATATTTTGGTTATACTTATAATGGTTTTGTTATGCTAAAAGTTACAGTGTTCCCAAAATGACCGGAGACACCGAAGTCATTCGCTTAAAAAAAACAAATTATGATTACATGTATATCAGTAACAATTCAAAGGGTGTTTTCGGTGGCCAATAACTTAAGAATCACTTCTTATTGTTGGAAAATGTCAAATTGTATCCACTAGCACTTGACAAATACCGTTAAGTTTTTTGGTATTTTTCTTATTTTGGTTCTTATTCAATTTTTTTTTGACTTATGGACTTTATCTTGGATACTTTTAAAAATATTTGAGTAAAAGTCATAATTTTTTTACTATTCGATTCGTTTCCTGCGTGTTAAATGTGTGTTGAACCCACTCGTACGTGAAATATTGTGCTTGGTGTCGTGTTCGAATGGTTGTGTGCATCTCTCCTTAAACTAAGAGCCAACAAATTCAATATTGGCCTATATACCTAGGATGCTCAGCTGAGAAGTAGCAAGGAAAGAGCAGAGATAGTGCTATGGTGTCTTCAGTCATTTTAGAGACACTGTAAATTTTGGTCTAACAAAACTATTAAATGGCATAACATGTTATGCCATTGTGTGAATCAGAGGCATAACTTTTTTTATTACTATTATATTAGGTCATAACACTTTTTAAAAAATGGCATAACAAATCACTCTAAGGCATAACACAATCATTCAAAGACACAACACTTTTTAAAAATGGCATAACAAAAAAAGCTTTGGAGGCATAACCAATGTGCTATGGTGTCCCCTTTTGGCTAGCAGACACCATAGCATTTTGGGAAATGCTGCGGTGTCCACCTGCCGTTTGGGGACACCGTAACTTTTGGCATAATCGACCATTAAAAGCATAACAAAAATCAGTGATATGTATAACCAAAACCTTAGATTTTGGAGGTTATTCCTTTGTAAGGTTTTGGTTATACATATCACTGATTTTTGTTATGCTTTTAATGGTCAGTTATGCAAAAGTTACGGTATCTCTAAAATGACTGGGGACACCGTATTATCATCCTAGCATTTCCCTTAAAGTTTTGATTGTTGGATGATGCTTTGGTGTCTACACTCCATTTGGGGACACTATAATTTTCCCCTTGATTATATATATCATTGGTTTTGGTTATACTTGTAATAATCTGATTATGTTAAAATTACGGTGTCCTCGAATAAAAGGTAGACACCATAGTTTTTCCCTTGCTCCTATACCTGGTACGGAGAACAAGTGAAGTAATTGTGCAGTGTACCGGCCCCATCTTTCCGACCAAGTTCTAATTACAATTAAAATGCGACGACTAAGGGAGCCTGAAGTCACCGTTTTTTCCACCGACCCTAATCCCATCCCCACAAGTCTCCATCCTTCATTGTTATTCTCCACGCAATCTCTTAAGTGTTTTGGCCTATCCAATTCCTACTTGCTCTCACGCTTTCTACTCTTTTTTAATTTATAACTTCCTTTCACACTCCGTTACAAAGGATTTAGAGCTGCAAACGAACACAAGCCGTTCGAGACTCGGTTCGGTATAAGTTCGTTCGAGTTGGACTCGAGACATAAATAAACAAGCCCAATCTTAAATTCTAGGCTTGTTTCGTTATCAAGCCGAACACAAGCCAATAGAGGTTCGGCTCGAGTTGGCTCGCAAGCCAAGACTTTGGTAGACTTTTTTTGTTAATTACTACAATTAGCATTAGCATTTTGATACCCTGATGCAGAATCCTTACAAACACGTACATATTACATTTTATTATTATTTTAAAATTGAAATTATTTTCTTGTAGAGTATAGAAAAATGAAAAATATATACCTTCACAATCAAAATATTTTTGGTTGTATTAAGCCTATGCGAGGATGTGTGTGTGTGTGTTTTTCGTTCGCCCGTTAAAGCTTGTGAACAAGCTCGAGTCAAGCCAAGGCCCGCTCGGCTCGAGCTCGACTCGTTAAGTTTTCGCTGAGCTCGAGCTTGGGTTTGTTAAAAACTTAATAAACAAACTTGAACACGGTAAAACTCGACTCAGCTCGTCTCATTTGCAAGCCCTTGAAGGACTATGTTAATAACAAATAGGATAGTCAAAAAATGCAAATTAGAAAAAGTGCGGCTTACTCCCAAAATCACTTGTTTGTTCTTATCTTTCTCGTCTACCATTAATTTTCTCTTCCAACATATACAAGTCAATGTTTATAGACGGAGAAGAATGGGTTTTTGTATAGGACGCAGATGCAGATGCAGATGCAATGCACGATAAGTTGAATCGGAGGAATAATCGTTGTGAGCAACGGATAAAGAATTGTGCGCAATGTCAATAACCAATAAATAAATAAATAAAACTTTTGTTTTGATAAATTTTAGTTTTTTTTTTTTTTTGAACACGATAAAGTTTAGTTCAATACAACTAGTACTACTATAAAAAGACATACAAGAAAATTGGAGTAATTTTTTTCTTCAAAGAATACTAAAATACTAAAATCCGATTTCCAATTGGATCTTGTTCTGTGGGCACCCAATCCAACAACCAATCAAACCTGGCCGCACGCATCCCATCCGTTGATTAATACTCAATCCGTCCGAATTTAATAGCTTCTAGTTAAATTATAACCGGATAAACAAATGAGTTATATTTTTAAATTAGTAATGAATTTTTTATTCAATATGGATCTTGTTTCATAAATCTCAACTAAATCTATAAAATAATATTTTTAAAATTATATAAAATATTATAAATTACAAGATATAATCGATTGAAAAATGACACAAACTCCCAAAAAAATTATTAAATCCAGACGGAGGGAGTGTACTAGCAATACTATACAAGTAATACCTCTTTTTTTCCGGAAAGGGTTGTAGAAGTGTCAAAGAAGCTGCAAATAAAAAACATACGCGGTGACGGCTATTCTCGTAATCTCACATCGTGTGCCCTGACCTGACGGCAGGCTCATACAATTCCACATTGCACCTACTAATTAATTACTCCTATAAACACCACTGTTCATATATCTCCACTTGGAAATTGGCTAAAATGCCCATGGTTTTTATTATGGTGATTAAGTTTTTGTTTGTTTATAAAATTTCCTTTTCTTAAGGCAAATTGCTTTTCCCACCACCTGACACACACCTCATGGGTCCCATGCCAAAAGTCCGAAATATCCCTCCCTTTTAACTAGATTCTATTTTTATTTAATTTATTAATTCTTTTATCTTATTTATTTAATTATTTATTTTTCTCTTTTTTCTCTTTTATTTATTGAATATTTTTTTTATATTTTTTCTCTTTTATTTATCCGAAATACCCCTCCCTTTTAAATAAATTCTTTTTTTATTTAATTTCTTAATTCTTTTTTCTTATTTATTTAATATTGTTCATACAATTTCATTTCTTATTTATTTCCTTGTTTATCTATTTATCTCTTTCTATCTATTTCTTTTTTCTCTTCAACCTCACTGCTGTAATGTGCACGCCGATATGAGAAAATTGACATATCTCGGGACTTGATCGGACAATGTTGATAATTTTGGGGAGTCTAAAATGTGCTCGGGATGATTACAGTATTGCAAAGATCAGTCCATTTAATCACCGAATTTGGAAAGACGAAAATGTTGATCTGTGTGCCAATTAATAAATGTGGCCTATTATTAGTTAAAAAAAAAAGAAAGAAGAAGACCATAGAGAGCAGGGGAACTATGCCACAATTTGGTTTAAACTTGACACAACATGCTTACACCTCATTTAATTATCTTTAACCTTCGCCCCTAAGAGACACATTTTTGTACTTGTATAAATTATATATTTTGGTAAGATAAACAACATACCATGTCTCACAAAATGATTAAAAAAAAAAAAAACAATTCTTTCGTGAGCACCAAACAATTTAAAGTATATTAGTTTCCGAATCTGTACACATACGTCCGTTTGCGTGCTCATGATCTTATTATATAATTTTATTATACTTCTCTCTCCACCTAGGCACCCACCAGTTTTCAATGTCATCAAGAAACTAACAGCCCATGTTCTCTTCCTAGAAGCTTCCCCCTCATCTCTCTCTCTCTCTCTTTATATTCAGTAGTCGATTCTCCATTCCAATCCAAATTCATCTTTCCATCTATCGGACATTACAAAATGGCACCCACAAGACACCAATCACCGCCAACGGACCCTTACAGTCCGCAACACCCACAACCAACCCCGGGTTTATCCGGCCCACCGCCTGCGCCGCAGCCACATCACCTGGGTCAAGATTACTCTGCCCCTCCTCCCCCACCAGCACCACATGACCCCTGCCCGCCCCCGCCGCCAAACTCACCGCCTCATGGTCCTCCAAGCCCACCTCCACCGCCGTACTTCGACGCCGACAAACCAGGTGACTATTCAGTGCTCCGGGAGTATACTCCCTCTCCTCATATAACATGTGGCATGGCTTCACATGTTATGTGAGAGGAGGGAGTATACTCTCTCCTCTCACACAACCGGACCACCCCGCAAGTTATGTGAGAGGAGGGCGTATACTCCCACCACCGCCTTGGCACCGCCCCTCCACCGCCGTTCTAATCATGCACGCCTACGAATTAGTACAATAAGCAGAAGCAGAAGGAGAAGGTGTTTTGTATTTGCATTCCCCAGTCGTTAGTCCTGAATGTAAATAATTTTCTGTCCTTTTTTAATTGTGAACCCTTTTCAAGAAGGATAGGGTCATAGTGATTATGTATATTGGTGATCAAATGAAAACAAAGTGATTATGTGTGTAAGTTCCTGTTTTTATGTATATATATATAGCGAGAGATTTGATGTTTGTGGCTTGTGATTCCCGTTCTTGATGCAGTGTTTCTTTCAAAAAGTCAAGTCGATCGGTTATTCGGTTCGGTTTTGTTTAGGAAAACTTATTCTTGGCAAACACATATCTCATTCAAATTCTCCGACTACTATGTGTGCGGTATTACGAACTATATACAACTTAAAAAAAAAAAATTATAAAACTACAAAGAAAAGGTAAAAAAAAGCTAAGTACCCATTTTTTCTTCTTCTTATTGCTTTACGGTAATTAATTAATACAGAACTCATAGGACTTCAAATAAAGGACTAGGAAAATAAAGGGTACAGAACCAAAAGCCAAAAGCAGGGAATTGGAAAGTAAAAGGGCATTGTGGTCTTTGTAGAACAAGTTTTTCTTTTCATTAACTTCTTACACTATCTCTTCTATAGTAGGTAGTGGCTTGATTAAGTTGTTCTCATTTGATGATTTTTATAACCTTGGCCGGCTCTAAGTTACACATTAACAGTCCCTTTATTATAAATTATACATTTTGGTAAGATAAACGACAAACCAATCAAGCCCCACAAATTGATTAAAGAAAGTTTACGTGCCACCAACCAATTTAAAGCATATCAATGTCTTAATCTGTACACGTCGATTATGCGTGTTCGTAATTTTATTATATAGTTTCTCTCTCCACCTTCCAATTTTCAAGATTGAGAAAGACACTAAAAAACTCTATTACGTATTCTCTCTCTAGCAGTTTTCCTCTCATCTCTCTCTATATATTCACCAACATTCCAATCCAATACAAATTCATCGTTATACTACTACAAAATGGCATTCAGAGGACACCCATCACCGACACCGGACCCTTACGGTCTGCACCACCCACCACCACCACATGACCCCTGCCCACCACCTGCGCCTCTGCCACATCACCTGCAACACGATCACTATGCCCCTCCTCCCCCACCACCACCACATGACCCCTGCCCGCCCCCCGACGCCTTACTCACCGCCTCGTGGTCCTCCAAGCCCACCTCCACTGCCGTACTTCGACCCCTACAGACCACCACCGCCTTGGCATCGCCCTCCACCGCCGTACTAATTCAGCACGCCTACGAAGTAAAATAAGCAGAAGGAGGAGGTGTTTTTGAATTGTCATTTCCTGCCGTTAGTTTTGAATATATGTAATTTTCTGTCCTTTTTATGAACCCTTTTTCATAAAAAAGAAAGTAATTATGTATGTGAGTTTCTGTTTTATGTATAATATGTTCAGAGAGAGATTTGAGGTTTGTGGCATGTGATTCCCATTCTTGATGCAGTGTTTCTTTCAGCTTTTCCCTTCTTCTTCTTTTTTGATAAACCGGAGATTCATGAAAAACTAAACACAAATAGTTCTGGCATACTTGACCCCTACGGCATGGTGCTTGGTTCAACCTTTCCTTATTTGTTCCAATTTTGGATTCTTACTTTCAAATCCTATTGACCTCTACAAGGTAGTATTTGTTTAGTTAGGCTGTGTTGGCAGAGAAATTGGATGGGAACGTCAAAAGAAAAAAAATAACTCAGATAAAGGATTGAAAGACCTAAAACGAGAAAGAAAGAAAGAAAGAAAAATGCGTAACACTCAAATTTGGGCTGGAGAGCTGTCACTTAATAATATATCTTGTTCTTCAGTTGTGGAAATGACACTAGCTTGATCAAACCAAAGAGGGAGCCCAAAAATGCTTTTCTGGAGCAGAATTCATCTGAGAAAAACAAATTGATCAATTTGTATTGAATCACTATCAGCTAAGCTAGAGAAAGAGTTCTTATGAGAAACAGAATTCTTATGTTAGATAAAAAACAAAAAAAAACAAAAAACAAACAAATAAAAGAGTTCTCATGAGAAACAATTGATCTTTCAAATATAGGACTACCCGTCCGTCTACCCCAGTACCTCTTACTAAACGAGATGATATTCAATGTCCCTGAGGCAAGGTTTGGGGTGGACTAAACTCCATACAAAATGTGCGGTCAAGGGGGCAGATTTCACTCTGATGTGTGGTTTAGATTTGTGCTCAAGTTTACTCCAGGAGCATTGAATAACTTCTCGCACTAAACGGACAGAGCACCTGTCCCATTTTGTTTTCATCTGGTACTCTCTTAGTTTCTATTTGACGGTTCACATTTTTTTTTGAACGTTTTAAAATGATTATCGAATTAAAAAGTCAAAACCAAAAAGGTGGCCTTGTTCGTTTAGCACATTTGGGTATTTTAGTTTTGGTAGTGGATGGAGAGAGAAATAGGATAATGATTGGAGAGAGGGGTAATGAGTGGAGAGAGATAAAGAGAGAAATGAAATTAATAATTGAAGAAATAGGATAATAATTGAAAAAAGATATAAGGTAATAATTGAAAAACAAAATAAATATGCTAAACGAACAAGGCCAAGAGCCTTTCTGATGGGCTTAAACAGTGTCTTTCTCAATCTCCAAAATTGACGCCCATGTCATACTAGAACCGAACTCTGAGTTTTCCTTAGGAGATGTGACTCTTAGGTTCCATTTGTTTCGATGTAAAATATTTTACTATCATGTAAAACATTTTTTTCGTAAACAAATTTTGAATTTTTATTTTTTGGTATTTGATTGACACTTAAAACATATTTTCAGAAATCGAGAAAATAGTGTAGAGAGAGAGGATGGGCTTAAACAGTGGAGAGATCTGAGAATATTGGAATTGATCTCAGGTCAGGACTAACGATCGAGGAAACTGAGCAGTGAGAATTGCAATAGAAGGCAACGGGTTCATTTCGGAAAATAACTTACAGAAGATTTAAAGATAAGTCATTTTCATCCAATTAATGAAAAATATTTTATGTGTAAAATATTTAATTTTTCTCATTTTTTACACAATCAAACACCAGAAAATATGTAAAATATTTTACGCTCAAACAAACGGAGCCTTAGTGGAAATTGCAGAGGCAATTTAAAATCTAGCATTAAAGAATAGGGCAAAATTGGAAACTGAAAATAAAAATCTGTCAATGAAATTACGAGGCTTTCTAAAATAGTTGGATTCCAAAAAGGGACTCTCTTATTAGAACGGAGGGAGTAAATTTTAGGCTTTTTTGGGCCTCTCTTATGCCCGCAAAGTACGCATCAAAATTCTTCGGAAAAACAAATTCTCCTGGGCCCGCAACAACTTACGGGCCTCGCATCAAAATGATGAATTGAAGTACTATATCTAGTTGCGGATCAAAAAACTTTAAAAAAGAAAATAAATAAATAAATAAATAAGTGCTGTATCTATTTCTTCAGTTGTGAATGTTACAGTACTTCAATAAACTACATAGAGAGCCAAAAAATAAGAGATTAAATTTTTTACACCGCCAGTGTAAATATTTGTTTTCTCAAAATCAATTATATTGCGACACGTCGTCAAAATAGTGGTCCCAATTATTTGAACATGATGACATGGCGCAATATAATTGATTTGGAAAAAACAAATGTTTATACCAGCGGTGTAAGGAATTTAATCTCAAAAAGTAATTCAATTCGTTTGTTGCATTTTGTTTCGTTTGTTTAATTACACACACACATATATATAGTTAGTTTCAAATGAGGGAGTCCTTATTTTAGTTAAAATGTGAACCTCCTTATTTCTCCCATTTTCCGATCGAATTTCGATGATCCGAGCCGCTCAATGTGTTCAGAACGTGATTTTAAGGGTACTTATTAGAAATCGGCAAAAAAAATGACTAGAAAGGGCTTCATCCAAGCAATTTTTGTTTGAACCATTCGATAAAAAATAAACAAAAACTGCTCGGATGAAGCCCTTCCCAGTCATTTTTTTTGCTGACTTCTCGCGAGTACCCTTAAAATCACGTTCTGAACACATTGAGCGGTTCGGATCATCGAAATTCAATCGGGAAAGAAGGTCTACATTTTATTAAAATGAGGTGGTCTTTACGGGAGACGGACATGATTGTTATCGTTTCTGCATGTCCTCTTTTCTATTTGTTTACATATATATATTTGACCCCCTGAGACATAAGATGCTTGTTTGCTTTCTTGCTTGCAGCCAAATTTGAAGATGTTGCGCAACCTTTTGGTAGAATTAGGGTTCCTCTTTTCTATTTGTTTACGTATATTCCCACACCCCCCGCCCCCCCCCCCCCCCCCCGAGACGTAAGAGATTGATTGCTTACTTTCTTGCTCGCAGCCAAAGTTGAAGATGTTGCGGGACCTATCCTATTTGGTAGAATTAGGGTTCCTCTTTTCTATTAATTTGTTTACATATATTTCACCCCTGATACCTAAGAGGTTGATTGCATGCTTGTTTGCTTGCGGCAACAAATGACGATTTCGCGCAACCTATCCACGCAAGGGAAACTTGGTAGTTGATCGACTGTTTGTATTATTATCAATGGACTTTATTGATCTTCTTTCTTTTTCTCATGAATAATATTGTTTGAACAAAATAATTATTTGAAATTCCTCTCTTGCTGATCAAGTGCCACCGCCGCTGCGGGGACAAGGTAGTTATTTGGGTGATTCATTGAACTGTAACAACTGTTTGTATTAGGAATATAGATTGAGCATTAAGCCCGTCATGACTTTTATCCCTGATTATACTATACTACTACTTATTTGTTAATTATCTCTTTCAGCTGATAAACCTCTATTTCTCTATGGACTATACACATGCATTTTTGCCCCTGCTTTCTATGAGCTTGCCGGAGGGTAAGTGTTTGTTGTTTTCTCCCATTCTGAACTTTTTACCTGTAATCACTGTAATGTAACTTGAAATTGCAGGTGATATATCCCCTTGAAAATCCTACTATATTTTGGCACATGGGCTCTCCCCAGCCTGAAATCCACTAGGGGGAGGGTAGAAAATTTCGAAAACGAAGAGGGATAAATGGCCATAATTTAGATGCCTTTTGGTTCATTGTATCTTGATCACTTTGTTTCCTTGTTCTCGTTAATTAAACAAGTTATTTGCCTTCTGATTGAGGGTTTTGTACACAGCATCATGGGGCAATATTATGTTTGGAAGGCCTCGACTCTGAGGAAATGGTTGAAAGATGCTGAAGCAAACCTGGAGCAGCTCAGAAAAGGAAAGGAAAAAGGTCTGAGGGAAGGGGAAGAACAGGTCTGAGACCTTGCTTTGAGCAGTTTATGTTTTCCCTTCCTCCCTTATTGCTGTTTTGATAACATGTGCTTTGCTCATGGCAACCCGTCTTGTGAAGTCGATCATAATCACTGATCTTCTGCTCTTGTTATCCAGTTATTTTTTCTTTGCTAGAATAGATTTTCATTCCTTCTCGCCCCCATCTCCACCCGCCACACCCCCCCCCCCCGCGCTTCCAATGTGTGAGGTTTGCTCTTTACTTGTTAATGTACATGCTCGATGTTTTAAACATCGCTAGGCGCTAGTCGGGCGGAAAAGAGCCGCCTAGCGTCTAGCCGGGGACTAGGCTCCCGATTAGTTGGCTGTCTAATCTAGGCGTTGGACCACCGCCTAACGCCTAGGCGGGACTAATTGGCCTAAGCAGCCGCCTTTTAGAACACTATACATGCTAACCGCGTTACCCAAGCGATTTCATGGTCAAACTTTTTCACTTTTTTCTTTGAAATCCTCCATCATACCAGTTTCAACCTTTTTCATTATTTACTTTGAAATCTTCTATCGTCTCTGTTTCTTTTCCTGTAGATTGTATTACTTTGTTTCTATTTTTTATTCTCGGCCGCCTTCATCCTTGTGTGATCAACTATGAGGCACAGATACTCTATTTTGGCTTCCGTATTACATACCGTATGCGTATCGGGTATGGATATGCTCGGATACGTATCTAATACGTTATTTAGACAATCATGTTTTTTATTTTATTTCTTGGTATTCGGGTACGTTTGGATTCGTTTGAATATTTTTGAATACGCGTGGGGTAAATATGTTATTTCTTAAAATGTATGGGTTAAACTGCAATTAGGGCTACATATATGTTTCTTCTAGTTCTCCCGAAAGAAAAAGACAGGAAGAAAGAAGGCGATTCCTCTCTATCGTCTCTAATCTCTCTTTTGGTCTCACCTATAAGTCTCTCTCTCCTCTCTCGTCTCTCTTTCTCTCTATCTTCTCTCTTCTCTCTCTTCTCATCATCTTTGACGTATCTACAGTATATATATAATATTTATTGCATACTGTGTATATACAGTATATATTACATATATCTATCTCGTCTCTCTCTCTCTCTCTCTCTCTCTCTCTCTCTCTCTCGTCTGTTATTTTTATTAAAAAAAAAAGTCAGTCTGACTCAGAAACCCTTATTATTATTTTTTTTAAACAGTACATGATGGATTCTACTGTTACTTTAATCATTAATGGAATTTTAGGAATAAAAAATAAAAAATTTTATTTATTTTTTATTTTTTATTCAACATATCGTATCCTACTTTTTGGAAAAATCGCGTATTTATGTATCTGCATCTCATATCCGTGCTTCTTAGGTGATCAACTTTCTCGTAGTACTTCAGTTTACATATTTGAGGCTTTTATCATAGCTTCTTATTTCCATTTTCAAGATTTACATGTTGGCTGTTAGTGTGTAAATTTACCCCTCTCAGCCATCTATTCTTAGGCACTGTGCGGTTCTTGCCATCTCTTTTTCCGGTTTTGAGGCAACTTTTTTTTGAGTTTCGTGGCTGCTGCCTCCAATTATATTGTTGGCAGTATATGTACTCAGGGGTTGGGGCTTTTTAAGCTTCGCCGTCTCAATCCCTTGTTGGCTTGGACCAATTTTTGTGTTGTGCTTAAATGTCTCAATCCCTTTTTGGCTTGGATACTTTTTGATACGCGCAGGGGTAAATATGTTATTTCTTAAAATATATGAGTTAAATTGCAATTAGGGCTAGATATATGTTTCTTCTAGTTCTCCCTATCTATCAGAAACGAAAAAACAAAAGAAAAAGATAGGAAGAAAGAAGGCGATTCCTCTCTTTCATCTCTAATCTCTCTCTTGGTCTCACTTGTAACTCTCTCTCTCTCTCTCTCTCTCTCTCTCTCGCGCGCGCGCGCGCGTCATCTCTGTTGTATGTACAATGTGTGTGTGTGTGTGTGTGTGTGTGTATATATATATTAGTCCGAATCCTATAAGGAATCCCTCACGGGTTTACCGTGCGGGACTCCTCTTTTCCGATCGAATTGTGACGATCCGAGCCGCTCAAAGTGATCAAAATGTGATTTTAAGGGTACCCGCAAGAAATTAGCAAAAAAAATGATCAAGAAGGGTTCGATTTGAATAGTTTTTTATTGAACGATTTAGTAAAAAACTGTTCGGATCAAGACCTTGCCGATCATTTTTTTTGCTAATTTCTTGCGAGTACCCTTAAAATCACGTTCTGAACACATTTAGCGGCTTGGATCATCGTAATTCGATCAGGAAAAGGGGAGTCCCTCACGGTAAGCCCGTGCGAGATCCCTCATTGGAAATTTCCTCTATATATATACATATATATTTATTGCATACTGTGTATATACAATATATATATTACATATATATCTCTCTCTCATCTCTCTTTTGTCTGTTATTTTTATTAAAAAAAATAGTCAATCTGACTCAAAAACCCTTATTATTGTTTTTTTAAATAGTTCATGGATTCTACTATTACTTTAATCATTAATGGAATTTTAGGAATGAAAAATAAATTTTTTATTTAATTTTATATTCAACGTATCCCAACGTATCATAGCCTACTTTTTGGAAAAATTGCGTATCCTTATATCCGTACCTCGTATCCGTATCCGTGCTTCTTAGGTGATCAACTTTCCCACAATGCCTCATTTTACATGTTTGAGGCGTTTATCATAGCTTCTTATTTCCGTTTTCAAGATTTACATGTTGCTGTTAGTGTGTAAATTTACCCCTCTCAGCCATCTATTCTTAGGCACTGACTGTGCGGTGCTCGCCATCTCTTTTTCCGGTTTTGAGGCAACTTGTTTTTGAGTCTTGTGGCTGCTGCCTCCAATTATATCGTCGGCAGTATATGTACTCAAGGTTGGGGCTTTTTAAGCTTCGCCGTCTCAATCTCTTGTTGTCTTGGACCAATTTTTGTGTTGTGCTTAATTGTCTCAGTGAGGTCCCTTGAGAATTCCTCAACAGACTTATGAGAAAACAAAAATTCTGAACGACAGATTTTTCCATGTGCTTATTGATGGCATGGTCAGAGGGGGATGGTAAGAAGGGTCCCCTTCTCCCGAATAGAATTAGTTTCTAGTAGTATTACAAATCCTGATTGCCCTGAGAACTCTTTGTGATCGATAGAGTCTTAAGGGTGTTTAGTAATATTACAACCTCTTTGCTTAGTTCAGAGTGTATCATTGTCAATTGGTACTTAGAAATGGTTTTGAGCTATGTTACGTGTACTCGGGTACATATGTCGTGTGCAGGTAGGTTTCTTAGTATTGGATCAATCTAGTTCTCATGTCATGAAAACTGTATTATTGTCAATTACTATTTGGAAAATTATTTCAAGCTATCTTACATGGACTCGGGTAAGTGTGTTGGGTACGGGTAGATGTCCTTTTTATTTTCTTTGAAAGTGCACGCATAGGTGTCTACTTATTGGATTCATCTCGTTCTCATTAGACATGATGGAATATTGAAAATCCGTATTATGTAATTTGTATTTATTAGCTTTAATGGTGTTTTCTAGTTGTCTTATACCCCTTCATCCATATTATTGGAGTTCTATGCATATATATAGCTTGTGAGAAATTTGAGTTAGAAAAAATTCAAATATCTTGCTAAATTTTTGTCCGACTAAACATGTTCTACCCGAATCTCATACTCTTGTCCGAGTGTTGGGTGTCCTGTCATACATTTTGAAAGATCTATGTAACATAGGTTTTGAGAATGGGAGCAACTTACTCAAAACACTTGAGGAAAGTAAGCACAAAGTTTCAAGAAATCATCCGTTCATACTTTAGGATTTATCTGAGCATTGTAGTGTGTTTAAGCATATAACGGAATTGTTGAAACTTTTGGGGAGCCATGCTACTTGTGTGTGTGTGTGTGTGTGTGTGTGTGTGTGTGTGTGTTTTTTGTTTGATCACTTGCTACTGCATTTCTTTGCAAATATATGGATTAATCAATGTTGAGTTGATGTTGATTCCTTGCCTTTGTTTAACTTCCTTGTTTTCAGGCTTCCTGAGCAACACTTCTGGTTCTACAAATGGATTCTAGGGCAGTATTTTAATCCCTTGTAAGTACTTGTAGCTGATGACTTGGTGTATCTAGTGTTTCTTTTTGTAAGGGTAATATTTACTGTTTGGTAACGCTGTAAAAGATCTTTGTGGTTTTATCTCTGCCAGAGTGCTGATGAGATAAATCTAGCAGGGTGTTTATGTTGTCGGATGTGTTACTTAGAAAAAGTTTAATTAGTCCTTAAGAATCATGCCTCTCTCTACTCTCGCGGCCCTATCTCTCTCAAACTCTCACAAGCCCCTACACCTCAAACCCACGAGGATCCTCCACTAATTCCTCATACCTGCGCGGCCTAGACCTCGGGCCTTGCTCGCTCAAGCTCGGAGAGGAGTGTTCTTGGTTGAAATCAAGTTTGAAGTTCTAGGGTTTGCTTGAAGCTTGGATCCTTGCTCTTAAGGCTTGAGGTAGGGATTTCTCACTTCCTTTATATGTTTATGGGTTGATTTGGTACCTAAATCGTGTCTTTGATCTTAGTTGAAAACTTGGTGTTTACCTCGAAAAATCTTTAGAAGACGTACCTCATAGGCCGTTGGTATCGGTACCCAGTAATGAGCTATCGATGCCTCTGTGAAGGTTATCGATACCCAGGTTCACTCTGGCAGTTTTTGGACGTTGTTTCCCCACCTTAGGCCCAGTATGTTCAAGACTTCTTCCGGAACACTTAGAAAACGTCGTTAGAGCTTTGCGAGGAGTTAGTTTGCATATGCTCTTGCGCTTGGGAGTGTTGTAGGTTTAACGAGGACATGGTGAGAGGTTAATTTAGTGTGCCTTAGAGCATGGAACTACGTTTTAAGGTTAGACTTGGCGGTGGTCATCGGAATCCTTAAGAGCTTAATAATACCAAAGCGAGAACATAGAGAACGAAACGAATAAAGGATGATGGATGTGACATGAGTCGATAGGACATTCCTTTGAATTTGATAATGCTAGGTCTGGGTTATGAGGGACTTTTTCATTGGGTTTAGGGCGTGAGATATATCTAGTGTAGCTTGTAAGGATAGATGGGCTCAATGCGAAAATTACGGATTTGTATTGAACGTATGCGCTTGATATGAGGCATGAGAATACTTGTGTGATGATACGGGAAGTGAGTAGCGACTGCTTTGTTCGGATCCCTTTCGGGAGTTTTTTTGAGATTTTTTGGATAGTGGTTGGAGAGAGAAATAAGATAATAATTGAAGATATGAGTAATAATTGGAAAGAGATAAATGAAAGTAATGATTGCAAATATGAATAATGAGTGGAGGGAGAAATAGAGATAATGATTGATAGTAGAGGTGATAAGTGGTGTTGGAGTTGAATTTTTTTTATTGAGAAGGGAACCGAACACAACAGTTACGTGTAAGTTGATTGGACTGGGATTATTCCTTAAAATTTCTATAAGAACGAGTCTTGTTTATGAATTCATTGCATGCTATTGAGATGAATGGTAGAGTTATGGAACGAGATGAGGAAATTGGCTCCAACGGTGAGAAAGGTACACTTGTGGGAACCGTAACGGGACTCCATAAACAGCCCGATAAGAGCATTTGCTCAACATGTGTGAAGTTGGTTGGCAACTGTATTATGGAAACAAGTAAAAGGTTTGTAGAATGAATCCATGAGAGGAAAGAGGTTGGTTGTTCGTGTTGCGGAAACTAAGGACCAAACCAGAACACAAACACAAACACAGAGACAAAAATTTACGTGGTTCCCCAAAATTAGATATGTCCACGGGGGGCAGCCGGATTATATTTAGGAGGAGGAGTTACAGAACACTCTACTCACACTCTCTCAAACTGATACAAACAGATACAAAATCAGATATGTTTCTGATTTTCCACACAAAATACAAATGCAGAGGGCTCAATTTATAGGCAAAAGAGAAAGGCCCTGTTCATGAGCCATGCAAGACTCATTTAATGCATATCCACGCCTGGGATTTTTCCAGATTTGAGCGTGGCTTGAGAAATCTTCATAGGCTGCCAATCTTTGACTTCAATCACCCACATGGGTGAGAACAGGAGAATAGAGCCAAATCATATCTCACCTTTTAGTCAACAGTTCGGAGACGTACGAGACAGTAGAGACATGCTTGTTCTTTAAAAAAAAAACATGTGTTGTCATTGATACCTTGGAGTTGAGATATCGATAGGCAATTTAGGTTATTTCATTCACATGTTGAAGGTGTAATGTAAACTCTTATTATCTTTTAAACTCATGTATTTATAAAGCTGTTGATTTATGGTGCCTCCAGATGTAATATTTTTTAGACACGATTTGAGAAGGATAGTAAGTAACTAACTCCTTTTGGGATGTAAATATATGTTATTGTGAGGATTTGTTTAAGGAAAGCTATCTTTAATTATCTTGAAAATCAAGGGCATGACATCTTGTGCTCATTGTGTCTTCTTTTTTTTTGGTTTAACGAAGTGTATTTGGATGAAGAGTAGGCAATTATAGATATGCAATTATACATTTCGTGATACACGTCGGCTTTTGCTCATTGGTGTAAGTTTTTTTTTAATACGAATGATGGTATTTATTGTTTGGAGAATGTAGAAAAGTATTCGAAGAAGCAATTAGATGTTTATATATTGACGTGATTTTTGTGGAATCAGTTCTTTGGTTTCGAATTGGTGTGTTGTGGAAGTGAAAACTATATAAGTGCATCTCTAACTGGAGATGTTAAATTACTGATGTCAAAAAAAATTTGAAGGCTTATGTGGCATTTTGACATTTTCAATTTGATATTAAGCTCTCCCTCACCAACTCGTGTGTCAAAAAATAGAGCTCAAACTTAAAAGGGAAAAGGAAAAAAAAAATCCAGAAACGGAAGAATTTATTTTGAACTTCCGAAGGTAGTTTTTGAAAATTGGCATGTGAAGAGGTAGATGTAAAAATTGGAATGGAAGTGAGAGATGTCAAAGCCACATCAGCTTTGACGTGAGCGACGGCAGATGTAGTGGATTGAAAGTTGATGTCAAAGAACTGTTAACTTGTCCATCTCAGCTTTGAGCCTTTGACATCTCTCATTGAAGATGCTCTAAGGTGTCTTGATGGAATAAGGTGTATTGATGGACATTGGAAGATAAAAGCATATACTCAGTTGCTCTAAAAGCTTATCAACCGCCGCCGCCGCTGCCGCCGCCACTTCCACTCCATCCCCACCCTCACCCTCACTCCACCACCACTACCACAATCACCACCAACCCACCACAATCATCACTCTACCATTATCATAAGTACATTGTGACCATTAGTAAATTGAGAGAGATTCGAAACTAAAATTAATTCGTCATTTTTTTAATTCAATGTTTGATATGTTTGTCAAACAGTTTTTCAGCTTAAAAAATTGAACATTCTGCTTTCAGTGTTTAATTTTTTAGCTTTGAGTTTCAGGTTTTAGTTTTATAAAACATCCCTTTAGTCTATGAAAAAAATTAAGTGTTCGAATGGGTCATGAAAAAATTTAATTTCAAATCAATGACGTTGGAAAAACTTACAAATCTTGTTAGAACTTGTGCAACAATCGAGAGAGAGAGAGAGAGAGAGAGAGAGAGAGAGAGAGAGTTTGAAAAAAGGAAAAACATAGACTGCCAACCTGCCAGGGTATTCGAACTTCGGCACTTTGTACCTTACAAGAAGGCGTTTGCCACTCGCTGGCAATGATGTTTTCTGTATAGAATTCTTCAAGTATTTATATTTATTTTTATTATGTGTATTTTTATTTTTATTTTTGAAACGGGGTGGCATGTGAGTTCTCCATGTCCTAGACTCCAAATTATGAGATCAGAGACCCCAAGGGGGAAATTATTGAAGCATGTAGACGCAGAAAAATCCAATGATCTTGGAAAGGGTCAATCGACCTCCCATCACCCCCCACCTTCCGTTTCAAGTTTCAACCATGAAAACGAACAAGGCCCCCACATTACACTACACCTTCTTGACGAGCAGGGATTGCACGACAGCTTAGCATGCAAAAAAGAGCTTGGGAAACTAACTACCACTTGGGCATATACCACGCAGAAGGATGAGTTTGAATTTTCCAGGCACTCTTATCCAAAAAAAAAAAAAAAAAAAACCCAGATCACGAAAACCCAAACCTCTACTCTTCTCAAGGAGACAGATGACACCATTTCCTCCATTGGAAACCCTTCCCATTCCCACCCGTCGGCATGCATGACTGACTGAATGGAGACATATTGTTAATGAAGTGGGAGAGAGCCCAAAAAGAGGATAGAAGGTAGGTGATTGGACTTCTTTTCTTCTTTTTTTGGACTTGCGGCTGATGTATGCTTGGCCAAAACACGATGACCTGCAAAATTAAGAGAACCAACCTTGGAGTCGTTTTGACATGTGTTGAGACATAGACTTATTAAACAGATCCCCCTTTTTTCTGCAGTAAAGTTGAAGGAGGCCCCGAGATAAATACCTAGAGAAGGCACCATCTTGAAACCCAAGATAGAACCCAGCAACTCTCAATTCTTCCAAAGACATGTTGGGCTAACAAAGATCCCAAACTTAATAAGATTGATAATAATATTTCGGTCCGATTGATGCCAATAAGGTATTGAGTACCACACGAGAGAGAATATGAAACAATCATCTGCAAAGAGGAGATGGGAGGGAGATAGGTAGCCAAAACCAAAAAGGCAAATGCAGCAAAGTATGAGGATAGGGCTTGCAACACGAGAATGAAAAGACAACAGGAAGGGGAGAAAACCCCTCAACGTTGACTAGTACTCCCTTCGTCCCTTATTTAGAGTCCAGTATTCTATTTTGTACTGTCCTTTAATAAATATCCATTTTATAAAGTTAATGGATAAGAGTTGGTGCATTGTCTGTTTTGCCTCTAAAAGTATATTTCATTTTGAAAAATAAGTGAATAAAAATGTAAGAATGATGGAAAAATAAGAAAAATGGAAGAAGAATTAATGGAAAAAGTATAATGATGATGTCTTTTTAATAAGTTGAAATTACGAAACAGGACACTTAAAAAGAAACGGAGGGAGTATTAACAAGCACCGAAAAGGTCCAAGTGGTAACACAATGGGCAACATACTGTACCCATTTAGCACTAAAACCCATCTCAACCACAATCAATCCTGTCATAAGAATATTCCAAAGTACCAAAAAAAATAATAATAATAATAATTTTGCCACTCCTTTTTTTTGTTAACGCCACTCTCCTGCAAATCTATTTTTGCATCAAAAATATACTTGCAGGGGAATGACGTTAACAAAAAAAATAGTGACAAAATCAGCAGACAAAAATAATCCTATCATAAGCCTTGATTCATATCAAGTTTTACAGCAAAAAAGGATTGTTTCCTCACATCCTCCCTTCTCCCCTCCAGGAACTATCCTCCAAGTTGTAAAACATTGGACTGTTGTGGGTGCACAGTGGTGATCAGAACCAGCTCATTGTGTATCCATTTGTGAAAATCAACATGATTGCACATCGAAAAAATACATAGCTACTACTATTTAAAACTGTGATTCATTGCGATCTGAGAAAGTTAATAAATATCAACAACAAATCAGAACCTCAGCACAATAGAATAGAGTTCTACTGCGCATACAAGACTCCCACAGAAGGATCATCAACGAACTTGATCAACGTAGATTTCCAGAGAAGCATGCAAGATTTTGGCAAGCAAAAACAAAGGTTCACAAAGGTTCTTAAATAATACCCTCCCTTGCAAGGAATAAACAAAACACAGAAGTCTGTAGCTACTTAAAATAAAGAACTGTTCTAATATCCATTCGTCAACCCAAAAGCATCACTCTGTTGTCCATGGCTCCTCCCTGAAAACAAGGATGTTAAACAATGCCAAACAATCAAAATCAGTTCTACCTGTGATTAATCCATGCAAATTCTAAAACAAATGCTATTGAAAATGAACAGACATCAAAAGCACAATTAACATGGTTCACAAAAAGTTAAAAGAGTCCTTTCATACGCTCTTGTATGAAAATCTCGCTATATGCATTATTATGAATGCATGAAAACAAATAAATCTGCTTGGACCTCATGGTAAAATGGTTCTCCAGCTGTTGAAAAGAGAGTTCAAATCATTTGTATCAAAAAATGTGCCATATGTTTATCTTGGGCCATTGAATTAAGGAAAAACCATTTACATCATTCAAGATTTACTTATCAAAAAATGTGCCATATGTTTATCTTGCGCCATTGAATTAAGTAAAAACCATTTACATCATTCAAGATTTACTTGATTCAATGGCCGAAAAATGCACTGAAACACCAGTACATATACCTTTGGGTACCGAGGATTTAAAGAAAACAAAGAGAATACCGAGAAGGAATATAACATGGACAAAAGAATGAATTTAGTGCCCAATCCACACACTTAAGGAAGGAGGAATATTGTTCTAGAAGCAATGAAAAGTTTTGCTCAATGCAGGGCAACAAGAATTGCTGATAAAGCACTAGATCTCTGCATGATTTTCCTTTTTTAAGTTGAAGATCCCACTCTTATATGGACCTCTGTTCGACCACCTACTACACCACCTATATCTCAAGGAACTGCCGCTCTATCGTTCAACGTACAAAACATAGTTTTCACCATATTTTAGTTAGCAGCAACTTCAGTTTTGGAAGTCAAGTTAGCTGACCCCATGCGCGAACTACTGAACACCATTGCCCTGAAAAGAACTTAGTTTTCCAAACGTAGAATACTACCAACGTAATCAGGATGGGAGGGAGGGGGGGTCACAAAATCGAAGAGCTGAAAGTGAAACAAAAAACATGCAAGCGCATCCACAAAAGACAACTCCACGGGATTAATTGGAAGACTAGAACACGTAATTAATGAGATTAAAAGAGAACTTGCTAGCAAACAAAATAAAGCCATAAAAAAACATGAAGGGACTGTCTAAGTACACTCCGACATGGTGATGAGACAATTGCAGAGAAGGACAAGGCCCGACAAGCTTACAAGAATCAAATAATAGCTTCAACAATAGCAACATAGACTTTCCTACAATCCAACATTCTAAGGAGTATCTAATTGAAAAAGAAAGACACCTGCAAATTTTCACAACCATAAACACAAAACCATGCCAATCATTTCTGTAATTCATCTCCACTTTACAGATTGTCAACCCCCACAATTATCATATAATAACCACCATGCACGAGTTAGGGGCAAACTGTCACTGAGGACGTGGAAACGAAAGAACTTTTACATGCTTGTAGAGAGCATCTACAAATCCGACAAATAGATATATAAATACGAGATAAATCTAGAAAATATTACAAAGTTATTTTCAGAAATGTAACAAAGAAAATGAAACTACTAACTTCCTAATAACAAGACATGCAAGGAGGCCGTATGCCAAAAGAGGACTTTTGGGATGTATGACCACAACCACGAGCACAATTAGGTACAAACAAATTGGGGAAAGCGGTAAAAGTAAAACCAAACTAATCGACAAATTGTGTTCTCTTGCGTCAACTCCAACTGATATTAAGGCCCGCAAGATGGTAATTCTATACATCTTTAATTTTTTTTTACATACATCTTTAATCAAATGGAAACTTTACAAAAACTGATTTTGATATTTCATGACGAGCTACGTCCTATAAGAAAGGATCCAATAGCTTCATAACAAGTCTATGTCTAGAGTAACCCACTAATCTCACTCCAAAGTTGATTAATTTAAGCATGATTTTACCACAAAAGGAACAAAACCATGATTGAAAAGTATTGATCTCTCAGGAACACAGAAATCTCCCAACAATAGATTTAAATTGTGTGACACACAGCTCGCCCTGGGTCTACTATGAGAGCAACTCTACACAAAACCCAGACAGTTTTTGTGTGCAGAAGCACGAAACCCATGTCTAGAATTCACCAATACTAGAAAACTAACACAATAGTACGATTTTTTACGCGCTCATAGTGATCGTTTGCATATCTAAAGTTCAATATACAACTACAAAATTGTCTAGTGAGCTTGGACCCCACAGCTTGTTGATATCAGGTTGCAAACCCCAATGTGACAACAAGCCACAACTATTGACTTCACTACTAACACAGACAAGCCATGCCATACTAAACATTACTTGAAATCATGATCATATGCTCGGATATAGGATTGTAACAAGTGAATCCCATGGCATGGACTTCGACACATCGAGCCAAACTGTCGTTGAGTGCCATGTTACTTAATAATAATGCATTATGATTTAAACGATATATCTTAACAAGCAGATTTCTTTGTATTAAAAAACAACAAAACTGCTGACCTGTTCCTCCCCTTCAATCAGGCCTTCTTGTTTCCTTTTTGCAATCGTTTTGCGTTTAATTCAGCATATGCCAATTCATCTCTCAGAATTGATATTTTCCTCTCCAAGTATGCCTCTTGGTCTCTAGGTATGAAACACCAATAGTTATTTTCATCTCCATAACATAGCTATTGATTTGTTCAAGATCCGGAAACAAGGTGCCCGCGCGCGCGAGAGAGAGAGAGAGAGAGAGAGAGAAATGAAGCAATGACCTGAATCAACTAAGCAAAACTGCTTTTCTTTCTTCGGCAAGAACAATAAAACCTGAATCACAATGCATCTACTATATGGCCCAAAGCATTACATGCTAACACTAGGAAATAACCAAGTGGAAAGCATTACATGCTAACACTAGTTACCAAGTGGTTCATCTTTGTCTAAATTTAAATGCAACCTCTAGCTAATTAATATGACGGGAAGGCTAGTGTTACAGAAAGAAGAACCAATGCAATAAAGATGAAAATGACGGGATGGCTAGTGTTAAACAAAGAACCATCGCAAAAATGATGAATATGATGGTATAAAATCTGAACATAAGGAAACAGATGAGAAGAATGGTACTCGTATTTAAAATTGGTGTACTATACCTTCTATTTACAAGCCAATTATTACCCCACTCACTCGCCCTGTGACAAAAACACAAAACAAGTTATTCCACAGGTTTACTATTTAGTAGCAAATGGAACAATAAATTGGGCAAATAAACAAGCCAAACAAGCAGTGAACTTTCAATACCCTGGTTAACTACTTAAACAAGCTTACAAAAATGTTCTGGCAAACGGATTTCAAACAAGCTTTAGAGAAAGTAATTCACAAGATCGATACAAACGCTTGCACATAACACACGGCCGAGGCCATACATAGTCGATGTGCAACATACAACCACGCTCTGCAAACAATGTCCACTGCTTCTGACACTTGAGATCCATTTCAAATAAAAAGTCTATACGGGTGATCTTGGGGATATAATAGACCTCACAAGCTACTACCAATAACTTGATTTTAGCATTTTGGGCCATTTATTGGGCCAGTGGTCAACTTGGACGGTAACGAATACGGTAGGAGAGAAACTTGTGAACATGACCATGTGGACTCAAGGAAATTTAAAAGTTTGACCAAGAAAAGAAACAAGCTAGGTCGTGGCGACTCCGGCAACTAAGCAAACGATTTGTGTAAGATCTTGAAGGCAACCTTGCCGGGGCGCGACCAGAGAAAGATGGAGAGTTTGCAACACCCAGCTCAAAATCCAAAAGTCCACACGAGTGATGTTGCGATTATCACACCAAAAATGGTGAAATTTGGTGAAAAAGGGCTCCCTGTTATTATCTCATCATTATTCACCATCCAACGGGGGTATTCTAATCCAACCTTTAAGGCGTCCCTGTTCCGACTCGAACCCCAAAGCTGCAAACCGTATTATCCCATACTCAAATTGGTGGATAGCTTTGATCCCAAATGATACAAACCCTCCTGTAGAACTCACCCTCAGAATCTGGCATGGCGAGGGCGCGTGCCTAAGAGCTTAATACATCTACATTGAGAAGCCTATACAAAGCCGATGTGGGACTTGGGATAGTTGAAATTCTAAATTACAAGTACCCTCTCCTTTCACTCTATTTTTTATCTTCTGTTGCGAAAAGGTTAGTATCAACCGGTAGAAGAGTCATCGAATGAAAGCTCGAGAAGGGACCAAATTTGTGAATAACAAATTTAAGAAAACCCATAACTTACAGTCTTCCACCCTCAGTGATAACGAGAAGTCCAAGGCAGGCGCGTCTGAACAACGAAGGCAAAGAAGCTACAAGATATGACTAAATTTGTGAAGAAGAACGGTAAATTGCACATGGGGAAAGAATCGATGACAAGGATCCATACTCCTTTTGGCTTGTTGGGTTACCATGCTGGAGTTTGGCTGCAAGCAAAGCAAGAGCGAATGTATAATATGTATGAGATATGAAAAAGGTCGAAAACAAAGGAACAAAAGGAAAGAGGAAAAAGAGGAACCCTAATTCTACCACAGATACGAGGGGGAAACACTATAAGATAAAGCTAGTAGCAAATTAAAAACCAATCGGAAAACAAGCATCAGAACTAAGTCAGATTTTACAAACGGCGAACAAAATCCCGATAATCAATCAACGTACAGTGGTAGTTCGACGCGCCGACATGTCTTTCTCTCTCTCTCTTCTCGGCTCCCTCAAATGTCGAAACGCAACAAGCGGTAGAGTATACAATGTAGAGAGATTGCTTTTCCCCCGCCCCCTCCTGACACACACACCTTCCGACCCCACCCCCACTCTTCCGAAAATACCCCACAAATACCCCAACTCCATTATTTCTTACTAGTGTTTGTCCTTGTCTACGGCACTACGTATTCCGATTGAAATTGCCCGTACCTACGGTATTTGCTAGCTATTGGCTCAAACACTAAATCGATTCATTAGTGTGTATTATGTAATCTTCTTTTTAGTGGCACGAAATAGAATTACTCGTGTTTATGGCACTCTCCCAACTAAACCTTTAAGTTAGCTACAAAGAATTATCAATTTGCTTATGGAATTCCAATAAATACCAGGTAAGAAGTTAAAACTAAGCAACAACAAACTTAAGCATATTTCCAATAGAGAGATAGGATTTCGTCAAATATGGGTAGAAACACCATCATATCATAGAGAAGCAAATTAGTAGTAGAAAAACACTCAATATAGAGCAGAAATGTACACCATCAGTATCAAAGATCTTCACAGCACCCTAACAAATTCACTCATTTTATATATAGTGAAGTAACAAATTCAATCTCTTTAAAATTGGTTCTTGAATACGATCAATCTGATCATAGATTCTGCCATCTTACTTTTCCATATATAGAGAAAAAATGTAAATCGATAAGGACCCACCAGATATAATGATGCTAACAAAATATAAATTTAGTGGTCCCTCTCTAGCACCACTTAGGTAGTTTAGGACCCTCTATTGATCAAGGTTCGATTTCTTGGAGTCAAGCCACAGGAAAGTAATTCATTGTGAATACCATAGTTCTGGCGCCGTAGATGGTCTGCTTTGTATGGATAAAAAAATTGGCCCGAACATCCCTGACTGTCAAACTAAAAACATAAAGGGGTGAAGCAAGAACTTATTCAAAGAGAAGTTAACAAAAAACGAAAAAAAAAAAAAAGAAGTTGTTTAAAGGGAAAGAAATGCAAAATGGCCTTTGCTCCCTAAGCTAAACTGCTCACATTTGGACCTCTTGTTGTAGCATTCTTGTTTTGTTTTTTCTTTCTTTAAGACAGGTAGATGCAAATTTTTTTGAAAGTCAAAACCTTGCAAAAGTTGTGAATCACAACCCCCTTTAAATGGTTAGGTCCTCCTGTAAGGAGAACATGCGCAATCCACAGGGACCAAGGCTCATGCCCTTCATTAAAAAGGACAAGAGAATCGAACCCATGTCTCTGGTGTTTCAGATTTTTGGAAAAAAAGATTCGGCAAAGGCAAAGTCCAGCCTTGCCCTGCACAAAGGCCCTTGTATATGCATGTCTCGTTTCAAAGTCAAAACCTTGCAATAACCCCCTTCACCGTTTACCATTCCAGAGTTCTACAGTACTTTCCCAATTGATAAACAATAGAATGTCAAAATAAAATCAAAGCAGGAAAGTAAAAAAAATTATTGGCAGAATACAGAAATTACCGATTGAGCACAGTTGAGAAAGGAGCACATCAATCAATTTATATCCAAGTACCCATTAAAAAAAAAGGACTTACCTTGCTATTTGATAATACTTATCAAAACCAGAGAATCAGAGATGTTAGGCAAATCAAAAAACATGAGTAGGGTTTCAAAATTTGAGTCTTGGGACTGCCTTTTGCCTAGAGAGAAAGTGAGTGGGGTTTCAAACATGGACCGGTGTGGCGATACGGTGGCGATCTGAAGTTCCAGCATGCATGGCGATGGGAACAGAAGAAAACGGATAAGACGGAGGTTTGGAATTTGAAATAAACGTGAAACCCCTAGAAATAAGCGTGAATGGTGAAAGGGGATGGCAGTTGTGTGATTTAGGTGAAAACCATGGGCACTTAACCGAGAAGTAGGAGGATGCACTACAACCTTTGGGTCAAATGAATCTAAACCGTTCCAACACACCATTCCGTTTTATAATAGAGATTTCTCCTTTTATTTACTTAATAATAATCTTTATATTTTTTTTCTCTTTTATTTATTTAATATTATTTAAATGTTCCGATTTTCAATCCGATTGAATCAGCGCAAAGATTTTATTTTATTTTTATCATTTTATCTTCAATGGTCATAGTGAATTTTTTACTCTAAGACCTTTCAACGAGTATCCAGGCTCCGTTCCAGAACACTTTCTTAAAAAATAAGTACTTATTTTACATTTTCAAACTCAAAAATAGTATAAATAAAAAATATTTTTTTTGATTTTTTTTGCAATATATAAAAGATCTCATCAAAATCTTTCAAATAAAATCCATATTGCATATTTTTAGATTTCAATAAACCCATTATTTTTTAGTTTGAAATTGCCTTCTTAAAAAATAAGGACTTATTTTACGTTCCGGAATGGGGCCTAAGGCTCCTTATTTAGTTTCAGATCTTTCTTAAGGTGCTCATTAAAAGGTCTTAGAGCCAAAAATTTATTACGACCATTTAGGATGAAATGATAAAAAAAATAAGATTTTCGCACTGATTCAAACGAATTGAAAATTGAAACACTTATTTTTTACACCGTTATATATTTAAAAATATAGTTAAAATATTAAGTATTTTAATTTTCAATCCGTTAGAACCGGAATAAAGATCTTATTTTTCTTATCATTTTATATTAAATGGTCATAATACATTTTTGGCTCTAAGGCCTTTCAATGGGCATCTTAAGAGAGCCATGAAACTAAATAAAGAGTATTAGGGTACTCGCTGAAAGGTATTAGAGTCAAAAATTCATTACGACCATTTAGGATGAAATGATCAATCAACATAGTGGTAGTTCGACGCACCGACATGTCTTTCTTTCTTTCTTTCTCTCTCTCTCTTCTCGGCTCTCGCAAAGGTTGAAAAGCAACAAGCGGAGGAGTATATACTACGCCGTAAATGAACGCGGCTATTCGCGAACCATTCGAGGCTCAGCTCAGTAAGGATTCGTTTGAGTTCAATTCGTCCATTAAACGAACAAAATTTGAACCTAAATGTTATGCTCATTTGATAAATGAATTGAGTCTGAATGTTATAATATTCGTCTTGATTAGGCTCGAGAACATGTAATTAAATACTAATTCTTTAAGGATTTATATGTAAATATAAAAAATCAGATCATTTTATAATTGATAATGGTTTGATTGAGTCAATCAATTTCACTTGTAAATTGAGGGGGGAAATTTGGTTATGCTCTTATCGATATAAGAATGATATGATTTTTTACGGTGACTTTTAAAAACATGTTTTAACCAAATTAAACGGCTCTGTTTTGAGTTGCTCCCTTGGCTTTGTATCGATGACTTTGATGAAGTTTTAAGTATTCAGGATAAAATGGGAGGTGGGGGGTCTACCCATGAGAGTAATTGCAGTATCATGCCATGACAAAGCAATAAACATAATTTTCGATTTTCAGTGCTGAATGAATTTACTTTTCAGTGCTAAGATATATTCTAAGATATATTCTAGACCCCTGATTGGGCATTTTACTTTTCAGTGCTGAATGAATTTCCATTTTATCTTCTATAGTTATGCTTATCAATGTTTAATTGCTTATCAATGTTAATTCTTGAAATTGCAATTGTCCCATTCCATGGTCTCTTTGCCAAATGGAGAAAAATTAAGGGTCAAGTTCACGATATCGTTGATGACAGGGGAAGTAGGAGCAAGCTTCAATTACTTAAAACTAACTTTCCGTCAAACTAAAGAGAGGTGGCGCTATCTCCGCAAGAACACTTAGAGTTAGCTTACCCATTATGAAAATACAAACACAAAGAAGGCTCTAAGGAATATCTCCGCTCGATTCTTCCTCTAAATGCAAAATCCCTTTTTTTGAGAGACGCTCGTTGGACCTTCAGGAACCTAAGGAAAAATTAAGAGCAAAGCCTGCTAGGGCAAAAAGCAGCCTAGGCAAAAGTTAAGACATTGAAAAAAGCTTACTAGGATCTCAGTCTCTATTAGGCAGCCTAGGCAAAATCTAAAGCATATGAGAGGAGAAAAAATGAGTAAACTCCAACCCCAAAGGTTGTCACTTGGAACTATGTTAAAAGGCATGATTCCCTAATTAGAATACGTAGGCAATTTCACACTGAGAGACAGCCCAAATATGATGAGAGAAGGAAGAATGTCATACATGGATTAGATTTGTGCTAGTTGATGGGTATAGTTAACTCTGCGTATTGAGCTCGCGAAAGATGAGTATTCTGCTTTTCAAAAGAATTGCAGGGGTAGGGATATGGGAATTATCATTCGTCTTATCTGACTCGAAAGTCGTGAGATATAAGGGCCATGATCTATATTGTTCCTAGATTTGGCAAAAAGACCGTGGAATGGGGCAAAAGCAAAAGAGAGTGTGAACTAGTTATGAGCATGATAGAGAAAGGAAAAAGGGAGATCATTTGGCAAGACAATTTCAAAATCTCGCTTCTTTTTAAAAATAAAAGTAACGGCTTATGAGCACAAAGTATTAACATGGCCCCAATTTTATATGTTGTCCGTTCTCAACTATGCTTAATTGAATAGTATTATTATCTTTTTGTTCATTTCATTATATCATTGGATTTCGGGTGATTTGGTGGGTGGTCCACTTTAGGATGTTTGTAACCCCATTAATTAACTTTCTAACCCCATTAGTCCACTAACCTATAATTAAGGATTATAATAACCTAGCAACACAAAAATGCCCCTATTTTAAAAAATTTTGAAACCTAGAGCAGGCCATTTATCCCCCATTTCTGGTTTCACGTTCAAAGCGTTCAAACAGAGAGAGAGAGAGAGAGGGAGAGAGAGAGAGAGAGAGAGAGAGAGTGCGCAAAACCAGCGTGAGAGAGAGACAGAGAGCGCAAAACCAGCGTAAACCCTAGATGATCCACGTTCGTCGTCATCACTTCCCCTCGCCGTCGTCAACCACCGTCTTCACCTTCGCTTCCCTCACCGTTTGTCACCGTCGCTTCCCTCACCATTCGCCTCGTTCTAATATCATGCGTCGTTCACTCCATCGCCTTCTTTTCCCTCCCTCGATCTCCTTTTCCCTTCTTTTCTCTCCATTGCCGTTAGTCCCCTCCGTTGCCATCGATCCCATCGGTATGTTTTTTACCCCAGTGAATGTGAACTTTGATCGATATATATATATATATATATATATACAGTCCGAATCAGGTCAGGGATTCCTGACCTGATTCCAGTCCGCACCTCCCATTTTCCGATTGAATTTCGATGATCCAAGCTGCTTAATGTGATCAAAACATTATTCTAATAGTACACGCGAGAAATCGACAAAAAAATGATTGGGAAGGACTTCATCCGAATAGTTTTTTTATTGAACGGTTCAATAAAAAATTGCTCAAATCAAGCCCTTCTCGTTTTATGTCATTTTCTGTGATTTGTAAATCCTAAATAAAGATTACATATAATGGTTAGCATATGTTTAGATATGGTTTTCAATGATTTTTATATCTCAAAATAAGATAACATATAACGTTTAGGGTTTCATTTGGTAGGTGTTACCTTTAACCCTGTAGACACCTTCCGAAGCGGGGCATTGCCATACAGATTGATCGTTGTTATTTGTTTGATTGTTTGCTTCATAAATCAAGATTGTGGATATTCCCAAGGCTAGGAACATCGCCACACGATAACGGTTATCATCAAAACAAAGTCGCCACCTAGTTTATAAAAACTACGAAAAACAGATAGAGATTCTGGGTACGGGAGCCAAAAGTACAATAAGGGGAAGGTATTAGGCACCCTTTTTTACCCAGTCATGAGATTGGCCCATAGTTGTTCAACATATGACTAATTCATGCTTTATTTAATTCTAAACACATAGATTGATTAATTAGCCTTTATATAGTTAATGGTGAGCCGAGACGATAATTGAAACATGCATAAAAAGCAAGCAGAGAACGAATCTCTCGGCCGGTAAATATATGTCACGGCTGAGGAATCCTTCTGGATCGATGTACCGGCCGAGGGAACAGAGTCCCAGCCGATGTTCTTCCTCACACCAAAACAAAACTTAACAGAGAATTAAAACGCTTCGGTTACTATGCATAAACTGTAAATAAAACAAACCAAAGGCCCTTGGGCCTCACCACCTTGATCCCTCAGTTGCTTGATTGCTTCAGATTGAGGGTGATTGACTGATTGTGCTTCTCGAAATCCTAGGGTTAGGGTTTAAACTTCGGGGTTAGGGTCGTCAGATTGCAGCTGCCTTCAGGAGGTTAAGGCTTTTGCAGAGGGGGATATATGAGAGTA
The DNA here is from genome assembly GCA_019656835.1 of Rhododendron ovatum. Classification (NCBI taxonomy): domain Eukaryota; kingdom Viridiplantae; phylum Streptophyta; class Magnoliopsida; order Ericales; family Ericaceae; genus Rhododendron; species Rhododendron ovatum. Next base: position 28,455,557 of record CM033800.1, read on the forward strand.
TATTTGTAGAGTTTCATGGCTAGAGAAGGTGTGTTGTGTCCTTAATTTCGGAGCCAAAGGTTCTTTTATATAGGCAATTGGTGACTCACTCCAACCAATCAAAACGCACGATTAAATCAAAAGTATACATGCAAAAGATCTCTTTTTTAATCTCTTTACGTAGCCCGAACGCATCGGGATTTGGCTGGTAAGGTTTTGTGAACAGATCAAACGATTGACAGAACATTCCAGAATCTGGAAAATAGACGATCTGGCGGCCGTGCAAAGGATTTGGCGACCGAGGAAATGATTACGCAGTCGAGGAATGGACCTGGCTGCTGAGTGATCGATCTCTCAGGGAGATTTTCAAGCAACAAGTTTCACAGGTGAAAGAATGATGTTGAGGCCGTGAGATCAATGTCACGGCCGACAGATGGATTCTCCTAGGATACTGTATTTCTTTTTAAGAGGCTATTTGGCTCTGGATTGGGTCCTTTAAGTGGATAAAAGTTCTCACCATAAGTCCTAAGGTTCACGAGAAGTCAACCAGCAATCACTGTATCCATTCATCATCGAGATGGTCCCCAATGTGAGACTTAAAATAATTGTTAGGCCAAATTGGGGTGTCTACAAACCCATGGTTGTATGTGATTTTCTGCGCTTTGTAAATCCCCAAAACATATAACAAAATTGCCACTGTGAATTGTGTGTGAATATATGTTTATATGTGGACTATTATCAAATGGTTAAAGTGCAAATATATGGTTATATTTGAACTTTTGTCATGTGTAACTCCAACATTGATAGATAACCATATAACAAAGATAGATATGAGACATATATGGTTACATTGGGATATTTGGAATGTATGTTATGCCAACAGAACCACATATAATACTATATGTGTATATCTGAACTCTGTATCATGCCACCATAACAGACATATATGGTTATATATCCAAATTCAAATCTTGTATCATGGCATCATTTCTAACATATATGGTTATCTATCAATATATAGTTATCTGGCATCCTTTTTACCTGTCATTCTTTCACCAAATAACCACTTATGTGGTTATCTTTCTATATTCTGACAGATGTGGTTATTGATTTGTTTGTATATAATCCATTTTTTTACTATTTGAAATTGACATTTGATTAGTGGTTCAGTTGGTTCCAATTATGTCATTGATTTGGTTGTTATATGTTCTTTTTTTTTTGACGTGAATGATTCCTCCACATTCGAGTTTTTCTTCCGGCATAGTGTTGGAAGTCATGGGGATGGAGAAATACACATTAAAGAAGATACTTAAATGGAGGATCAAGAAGAACTAGAGGGTGCAAAAAGATAACTAGAAGCTGGTTTGGTTTGCAGTCGTACATATCTTAACTCTCACTGACCTTGAGGAATAGTTGGAAAACGTTCGACAATAGCGATTTCGTGGTTCCTGAATTTTTGCCGTAGTGGGTGGTTAGCTTCTTGGAGTTGTGAAGTTTCATGGGTGTGGTGTTTTCTAGTGATGTTTAATCTTAGGGGCGGACCCAGAATTTAATTGTAGTGGGGTCAAATATTTACAACACATGTAATTTTGTGGGATCTTCAGGGCAAGAATATTATCTTTTGGGGCAAAATTACAAAATACTCTTGATAACTATACATACTCTAGAGGTATTTTGGAACTCAGTGGGGTCAAGTGACCCCGTTTGGCCTATACTAGGTCCGCCAGTTTATACATAAATGAAGAGCTGAATTCCAATGAAGAGAGCAAAATGGCTCTATTCTTGATAGTGATTTGACCCAGGTTCATACTTCTTTTCTTCCTTGGGTTAGTCTGTTGAAGTTAGAACTTGATTAGCTAACGTAATTCTAACTTTTATACCTACTTGCTTGAGTCAATGTTAATTCATTTTTCTTGTATTCTCTTCTTTATGCATCTTCATATTTCTACTCCTCATTTTAGTTTTTTGTATTTACCTTTACCTTGTCCTAAAGGCCTTGGCTTCTAAATTCAATTTGATTTCAACCATGCACACTTACACAACTCTCTAGCGGCTGGACACATTGGAGTGAGAGGATCTCTCTCGTGGGCATATAGTGAACGATGTCGAATCAACTTTATTTTTTGCACGGACTTTTTTCTCAACGAGTTCCACAAATTGGACGACTCCGATAATCTTTTTGCGTCTCTTTTATATTTGAGTAGCATCCGAAAAAGCAAAAAATTGCATGGACTCGACCAAAGGTCGGTACTGCTAGAGTATACCTGTATGTCAAAATTGTGTTCAGGGCACCACCAAACTGTAACAACCTAGATTTTTGACCTTATTTTTTTAATAATAATAATATTATTATTAAGTCATATTTTTGCATGCAAATACTATATAGTTTTATACATATATATTTTCATACACACATGCATGCATTTCCAATACCTCCTCCCTCCCATCCTCCATGCTCTCTCTCTCTCCCACAATTCCTTCTCTCTCCAGCCATTACTCCCTTCCTTTCCATTCCCTCCAAGCAAAACAAATTCGTCCCCACTAGCACTGATCGAAAAATTCCTTCATTCTCAAGCATAATCCAAATTCAATACCTTTTTATCCTCTTAATACTTCCTCCCTGAACATAAATTTATTCCTATCTCGTGACTCTCGTCCATTTCAATGCCAAAGAGAACAAACTTCCATTAATTCAATCTTATCACCTTCTTTGAAATTTGCCTATAAATACCTTACTCCATTGACCCACGGGCACACCATTACAACCACCACACTCCACCTAGTCAGAAATAAGAGGAAACAGTAGCCAATTCGAACTCCAAGCTATGGAGTTTTAGACAGAGAAAGTGTGAGAGAGAAAAGTGGGTTTGTATCCTAAATCCAATTCAACACTTCTAATCATTCCCCTCAACTCCTAGCATCACCAAACAACCATCATTTCAATCCCAAGGTCCCCCCCAATCAAAGAACCTGAAGTCATCTTCTCCAAATTCAAAATTTCGGTTTTTGATTCAATTCGACCAACCCAAGGTATTATAATCCTATCCAACACTTCTCTAACTATATTTAGGTGTTTTTAGGCCTAACCCATAGACCCATGAGGTCCCAAGCATCAAACCATGGAAGGAGACAAAAAAATTCGAATTCTGCATTCAACCTTGTGGCCATAACCTTCGCACCGCAAGGTTCAGTCTTTTTCTGGAGAGCCGCAAGGTTTGACCGAGTCAGACCTTTTGGCGGAGACTCCCACTGTGAACTTCGTTCGATTTTATTAAAAATCGTTCGAAACCACTTTGTGACATTCCAAACAACATTTGTGACACCCGAACTATTTTTTCTAGACACCTCGCACCTCAAAGATGATATCTTGTTAATTTCAATTTTTTATTTAATTATCTATTTATTATTTATTTTACAAAGTTTTCAATCGAAACCACTTTGCGACCTCATGAACCACGTATTTAACGCCTGGATAATTTTTTTTAGACTCTTTATACTCCTAAGATGAAACCTTGATAACCTCAACATATTTTATTTATTACCTAATTATTTTTCTTTCAGTAATTTTTGGTAGTGTCTTTATCTAAAATAATCTCGCGACCCTCTGAACCCAATTTTTGATACTCGAACATGCTGCGTAGGACCATTAAGACTTTAATTAATGTCATGTTAATTATTCTAATATTTTTATCTATTTAGTGTATTTATTAATCAATCTAATTTCATAAATAGACTAATCTAAGCCTAGACTTACTAGTAATTGAACAAAATTATTTATTTTTTTATACAAAGATTTTTGCATTATTATTAACTTCTTGGCCAGACAAGATTAAGGGCAATGGTCCATTCTTAAAAAGTTATGTGATTTCCATGCTAATTATTTATTATCATTTCGATAAATTGCATGTTTGCTCCGAATGCTTGATATGTATGCTAGATGGGACCCTAGAGACATGGGTTGGAATTGCGAATAGAATTCACCTAGACGTTGCTAGGTAAAGGTTAATTTGGAAAGAGATGTTAGAAGATGTCTACAGGCGAATTGTGTGAGAGATTTGAAACTGGCGGGTAGCCCAATGATGGGAAGTGAAACTGGCAGGTTGTTCAGTGATAATTTAAAAACCTGGCAGATAGTGCAGTGATGTTTTGTGATGATAATACCTGGCGGGTAGTCCAGTGATGATAAAACCTGGCGGGTGGTCCAGTGATGTTTTGTGATGATAGAACCTGACGGGTGGTTCGATGATGTTTTGTGATGATAGAACTAACGGGAGTCCAATGGTGATTTTGATGTGGTGATTAAGGTAGGCGAAACTTAGTTGTGGTCTGGGCATGATGAGCTTTTTCGTGTTGTTGAGCTATTGTACAGTAATGAATAAGTTTATATGTACTACTTCTGTATTATTTTTTTGTATTGATAATATATTGTTACATGTTAGCTGTAATGTAAGGGGGGAAGAAGGGGGGGGGGGGGGGGGGGGGGGGTGGGCGGGCTAGTTGGGTTAGATTATACTGCAGGGTGAACTCTTTCATTCAGGTACGGATTGTCTGACATCTGTGTCAGATTTTGCAGAAAACCAGCAAGAGACACAGGACCTTGAATGAGGGTAGTACTACCAGAGATGAATCCAGAGATGGAGACTGAACCAGAATATGCTTGGGATCCGTAACAAGCTTAGGAATCAGCTTTGGGTTTTGTCAAATTCAATACCACAATCAAATTTAGTATTTTCACAAGTCGAAATAAATAATTTCTTATGTTGAATTATCTTTTTTAGTCATTAATAAAGCAAACTTTTCTTTATATTAATATTTAGTGCCTCCAAGTATATTTGAAAAAAATCAGGGCGTTACAACTTGGTATCAGAGCTTTAGGTTCAAACCCTCGGCCTTGGGTAGATTGGGTAGATCACATCAACCTGAGTATATAACCAATACATCTACAATGTTCTATCTCCATTTATGTGTGTGTGTGTGTGTGTATACTTTTAGTAAATAAAACCCCCTTCCTAAGACAAAACACAACGGTGTCTAGATGGTGGAAACAAGGAACGAATTGCACAGAAACAACAACCAGAGTAATGGACCAAATAATGGACAAGATGGTGCCCTCAACCTAACAGCCCAATTGGAACAGCAGACTTTGTTCAACTCATGCAAGCATTCATTGGCGTTGCCACCGCATATGGCTAACAACAACAGTAAGCCCCACATGCACCCCGAGGACCCATGACTAGGAGTCATGCACTAAACGAATTCTACAAACGCCACCCACCCTACTTTCAAGGAGAACCAGATCCCATAGTTGTAGAAGCATGGTTAGAAGAAGTCAAGAAGATTCTCAAAACACTAGACATCCATGAAGTCGGCAATCGAATTGCGCTAGCTACCTATCAGATGCAAAGGGAAGCTTAGCAATGGTGGAAACTGATGGAAAGCATGCACGATGTGGAAACCAAGACTTAGGAGAAGTTTGAGGAAATCTTCCTTGATAAGTACTTCCCAACACCGGCCAAACAACCAAAGGCCCAAGAGTTCATAAGTCTCGAGTAGGGCACCATGATTGTAGCCTAGTACGTCGCACGATTTGAAGAATTGTCTCACTATGCCCAGATGGTCGTGCCTACTGACGACGCCAATGCAAGAAAGTTCGAATGGAAACTCACTGAGACATGTCGAGATGTGGTGGCACAAGCTCTCCCCACCTATTCACAGGTAGTGCAATCTACACTTAAGATGGAGAGAGAAAGCTTGGATTTCAAGGTGAAACGTAAGCAGAAGAAAGCCATGACAACAGCTGGAGGACCTATCAGCTCAATCCATAGAAACAAGAATGCTCCTACTCCTCAACCCTACAACCTGAACTATACTCGCCCCCAGCAACCACAATTTAACCAAGCTTGGAGGAACCCCAATCCAGGGTTTAGCCAAAACCCTAACCCTAACCCTAATCCCAACCAGATCCAAGCACAAAATCAAGGCTCAAATCCCAACCAGATCCAAGCACAGAACCAAGGCTCAAACCCTATCCCTGGATCAAACTGCAACCTCTTTCCTCAAAACCAAAACTTAGACCACTACTACTGTTACTATATGGAGGAGGAACATATTAAGAATTATTGTCCTAAGCTAATTGGAGCTGGAAACCAAGGAGGACAGCCGCAAAATCAGGGTAAAACTATAGGATTTAGGAATCAAAATCAGGCTAGACCGGCTGGGTTTGGTAACCAACCTAGGGGACAAAATCAGCCTCGCGGTGGTTGGAATCAACTGCCAACTCGCCCTTTTCAGAACAAGGACCAAACGGGCAAATCCAGCCCACTACAAGGAAGGTGTTTGCATTGCAAGGAACGAAAACGAAATGGACCCTACAGTAATCCAAGGTACCCTCATTCTTTATACCACATATGTACAAACTTTATTTGATTTCGGAGCTTCGCACTCATTCATACTTGGACTAGAAACTGAAACCCCTAAGGATGACTATGCATGTGACATCACCATTAGGGGGTAAGATATCAGTAGTACTAATCTGTAAGGGAAAGGGTGTGAATTGGACGTGTCAAATTTACGATTAACATGTGACTTACGAGTAATCGAGATGACTGACTTTGATGTCATACTTGGGATGGATTGGATGACCGTGCATCAAGCTGTCATAGACTGCCATCGAAAGATGGTGACAGCTTATTCACCAAATGGAACGTGCTTCAAATTTAAGGGGGATAGGCAAGACCTTTCTGCACCCAAGGCTCACAAAACTAAGTGGCATAATAAACTCAAGGGATGGTTAGAAAGCCTTAAGTTGGAGGAAACGGATCGTATGGAGTTAGTTCTTCCCCACATTACTTGTGAATACGAAGACGTGCTTTCAGAGGAATTACCGGGACTACCAACACAATGGGATATATACTTCATTATAGAATTGCAACTGGGAACGACACCAATATCCATGGCTCCATACAGAATGGCACCGACTGAGCCCCAAGAACTGAAGAAGCAACTTGAAGAAGTCAAAGGCCAAGGCTTCATCTGACCCAGTACATCGCCAGGGCTCCCCACCTTGTTCGTCAAAAAGAAGGAATGAACCTTACAACTCTGAATTAACTACCACATGATCAAAAACCGTTACCCTCTTCCGAATATGGATGACTTGTTGAGAAAGTCAACTTGTTTCTCAAAGACTGATCTACAGTCTGGGTATCACCAATTGCAGATCAAAAACAGAGATATACCTAAAACGGCATCCCGCACACGTTACGAACACTAAGAGTTCGTAGTTATACCTTCCGATCTAACCAATGCCCCTGTCGTTTTCATGTGTCTGATAAACAAAATTTTCACATCGTACTTGGACAAGTTTGTGGTAGTGTTCATTGATGACATTCTTGTCTACCCACCAACAGAGAGAGAACACGAAGACCATTTGAGAATTGTCCTATAAGTATTCCAGGCAATCATCTATGTGCAAAAGCTAGCAAGTGCGAATCTTCAATAAAAGAAGTCAAATTTATAGGGCAAGTAGTGTCAGAAAAGGGAATCTCAGTCGACGGCTGTAAGTAGTCATGGACTGGAAAAGACCCTCAACGGTATTCGAGATTAGAAGTCGCTTGGGATTAGTTGGCTACTACAGGGGGGTCATTTAAGAATTCTCAATTTTAGGTGAGCCAATGACTCAACTGACCCGTGAAAGGGTTAAGTTCGAATGAAATGAAGCAAAATGGAAAGATTGTCGCTTATGGATCTCGACAATTAAGGCCGTAAGAAAGAAACTATCCAACTCGGGATTTGGAACTGGTTGTAGTAGTGTTCACCCTAAAGTCTTGGCAGCATTATCTATATGCAGAGTAGTTCAAGGAAAAGCAAACATGGTAGCTAATGTGCTTAGTTGTAAGAGCCGAGGACAAGTGCCTAGTTTAGCTATCAGAGAATGGAAATGATGAAAGCCATTAATGAGTTCAAACTCTAACCCACCGCAAGAACGGAACGAGCTTGCCTTTTTATCTTGGTTGCCATACCTGCATTATAGCGAGAAAATTCTTTTGGCCGGAACCTTCAACCAGGAGTACGACTATAGACCGGAAAAACATTTGCAGGATGGACAATTCACTCCGACCTAAGTTTTCATTTCCGAGAATGAATTTGTGTACCTGACATCTTTACCCTTCGGGAAGATGTACTAAAGGAGTTTCACCATTCCAGCGTCACCGTCCACTAGAAAGCACAAAGATATATCAAGACCTTCACCGATAGTACTGATGGAGTGGAATCAAGAAGGATGTGGCTATAAACACGTCTACATGCCTTACCTACCAACAAGTCAAAGCCAAACACCAAAAAAAAAAAAAAAAAAACCTGGTGGGATCTTCCAACCGTTACCCATACCTGGGTAGAAGCTAGGAACGACATCCACCATTGGTCGAGTTGGCCTACAACAACAGCTATCAGTCCAACATAAAGATGGCACCATACGAAGCTTATTATGGGCAGCCCTTTCGATCACCGGTTTGGTGGACTAAAGTAAGAAAAACAAGCATACTAGGACAAGAGTTAATTCAAGGGAAAAAAAAAATGTGTGTGTGTGTGTGTGTGTGGGGGGGGGGGGGGGGGGGGGGGGGTGTTCAAAACCATTTGCCAATGACTTTTGGCTATACAGAGCTGACAAAAAGAGCTACGCTGACAAAAAGAGCTACGCCGACAAAAAGACGAGACCACTGACCTTTTAGACTTAAGAGCATGTGATCCTAAAAATCTGGCCAGGATGGAAAGTTGATCAATTGGGAAAGAAAAAGAAACTATCACCGCGCTACATTGGACATTTTAAAACTTTAGAGAAGACTGGGAAAGTAGCATATCGTCTAGCACTGCCGCCACAACTGGAGCAACTCCACAACGTATTCCATGTGTCTATGCTCCAAAAATACATGTCACACCTTTCCTATAGCATTAATTGGGAACATCACCTATGAGGAACAACCAATGGAGGTCAAGGATCATAGCAAGAAGTGTGTCCAAGGGCAAAACCATTCAACCTGTCTAAATTCTTTGGCGACATCGAGGAATCGAGGAATCAAATTGGGAACGAACTGATACTATGCACACCAACTATCTTATCTGGTACTCGCAAATTTCAAGGATAGAATTATTTTAAGAGGGATAGGTTGTAATAGCTCGGATTTTTGACCCTATTTTTTTAATAATAACAATAATAAGTCTTATTTTTGCATGCAAATATTATATAGTTATATATATATATATATATATATATATAGAGTCCCCTTCTCCTAAGGACCATTCTCCTAAGGACCACCTTAACTTAATAAAATAAGGACATCCCTTTCCCGATCGAATTTCGATGATCTGAGCCGCTCAATGTGTTCAGAGCGTGATTTTAAGGGTACAAGCAAGAAATCAGCAAAAAAAAAAAGATCGGAAAGGGCTTCATCCAAGCAGTTTTTGTTTATTTTTTATCAAACGGTTCAAATTAAAACTGCTCGGATGAAGACCTTCCCGGTCTTTTTTTTTGCCGATTCCTCGCGGATACCCTTAAAATCACGTTCTGAACACATTGAGCGGCTTGGATCATCAAAATTCAAACGGAAAATGGGAGAAATGGAGAGGTCCTTATTTTAACTAAAATAAGGAACACCTTATTTTAAAATGACTGTATATATATATATATATATATATATATATATATTTTCACACACATGCACGCATGCATTTCCCGTACCTCTCTCCCTCCCTCCTGCAGCCTCTCCCCCTCTCTCTCTCTCCCACAGCTCCCTCCCTCTCCAGCCATTACTCCCTTCCATTCCTTTCCCTCCAAGCAAAACCAAATTCGTCCCCCTTGCACAAATTGAAAAATTCCTTCATCCCCAAGCATAATCCGAATTCAATACCTTCTTATCCTCTTAATACTCCCTCCCTGAACATAAATTCATTCCTATCTTGTCCATTTCAATGCCCAAGAGAACAAACTTCCATTAATGCAATCTTATCACCTTCTTCAAAAATTCGCGTATAAATACCCCACTCCATTGACCCACGGGCACACCATTACAACCACCACACTCCACATAGTCAGAAACGAGAGGAAACAGTAGCCAATTCAAGCTCCAAGCTTTGGAGTTTTAGAGAGAGAAACGTGAGTTTGTATCCTAGATCCAACCGAAATCCAATTCAACACTTCCAATTGTTCCCCTCAACTCCTAGCATCACCAAACAACCATCAATTCAATCCGAAGGTCCCTCGATCAAAGAACCCGAAGTCATCTTCTCCAAAATAAAAGTTTCAATTTTTGATTCAATTTGACCAACCCAAGGTATTATAATCCTATCCAACACTTCTCTAAGTATATTTAAGTGTTTTTAGGCCTAACTCACAGCCCTACGCATCAAACCATGGCAGAAAACAAAAAAAATCGAATTCTGCATCCAACCTTGCGGTCACAACCTTCGGATCGCAAGGTCCAGTCTTTTTCTGGCAGGCAGCAAGGTTTTTACTGAGTCAGACCTTGCGGCAAAGACTCCCACCGCGAAGTTCGTTCGGTTTTATTAAAAATCGTTTGAAACCACTTTGCGACCTTCCGAACAACATTTTTGACACCTGAACTATTTTTTCTAGACTCTTCGCACTTCAAAGATGATATATTGTTAATTTCAATTTTTTAAATTTAATTATCTATTTATTATTTATTTTAAAAAGTTTTCAATCGAAACTGCTTTGCTACCTCACGAACCACGTATTTAACTCCCATATAATTTTTTTTAGACTCCGTATACTCCTAAGATAAAACATTGATAACCTCAACATATTTTATTTATTAGATTATTTATTACCTAATTATTTTACTTTCGGTAATTTTTAGTAGTATTTTTATCTAAAATAACCTCGCGACCCTCCAGACCCAATTTTTGATACTCGAACACGTTGTGTAGGACCATTAGGACTTTTATTAATGTCATGTTAATTATTCTAATATTTTTATCTATTTATTACATTTATTAATCAATCTAATTTCATAAATTGACTAATTTAAGCCTAGACTTACAAGTAAATGAACAAAATTATTTATTTATTTATTTTACAAAGATTCTTGCATTATTATTAATTTCTTGGCCATACAAAATTTAGGACAACAGCCCATTCATGAAAAGTTATGTGATTTCCATGCTTGTTATTTATTATCATTTCGATAAATTGCATGTTGCTCTAAATGCTTGATTTGTTTGCTAGATGGGACCCTAGGGGTATGGGTTGGAATTGCAAATAGAATTCCCCTAGATGGTTCTAGGTGAAGGTTAATTTGGAAAGAGATTTGAGAAGATGTATGCAAGCGGATTATGTGAAGAGATTTGAAACTGGCGGGTAGACCAGTGATGGGAATTGAAACTGGCGGGTTGTTTAGTGATGATTTAAAAATCTGGCGGGTAGTCCAGTGATGTTTTGTGATGATAGAACTAACGGGAGTCCAGTGGTGATTTTGATGTGGTGATGGAGGTAGGTGAAACCTAGTTGTGGTCCGAGCGTGATGAGCTTTTCCTTCTTGTTTGTAGACACCTCCCAAATGGGGCGACACCATATAGATTGATCAATATTTGTTTCTTTCTACATCATAAACCAATATCATGGATATCTTCATGGCTAGGAATATCGCCACACGATAACGGTTATCATTAAAATAGAGTTGCCCCCTAGTTTATAAAACTAGGAAAAACGAGTAGAGATTCTAGGTACGAGATCCAAGAGTATAATAAGGGAAAGGTGTTAGGCACCCCACTTTGCCCAGTTGTGAGACTAGCCCATATTTGTTCAATGTATGATGTATATTTGCTTTATTTAATTCAACACATAATCTGTTTCATTAGCCTTTAAACAGTTAATGGTGAGCCAAGACAGTAATTGAAACATGCATCAGAAATAAGCATAGCAGGTAAACTGTCCCAGGAAATAGATCCCTCGGACGGTGAATGGATGTCACGACTGAGAAATCCCACTGGATCGATGTATTGGGCAAAGGATTGATCTCCCAGTCGATGTTCTTCCTCACATCAAACTAAATGATTAACAGAAAATCAAAACGATATGATTAATGTACAAAAGCATAAAAGAACCAAACCATTAGCCCTTGGGCCTCACCACCTTGATCTCTCAGTTGCTTGATTGCTTTGGATTGAGGGTGATTAACTGATTCGCTTCTCAAAAACCCTAAGGTTAGGGTTTGTACTTTAGGGGTTTGATCGTTGGATTGCAGTTGCCTTCTGGTGGTTAGGGCTTTTGTAGAAGGAGTATGAGAGAGTATTTTTGCAGAATTTCTTTGCTACAGAGAGTTGATTGTGATGTTTAATTTCGAAACTAAAGGCCCCTTTATATAGGCATAGGGTGACTCTCTCCAACCAATCATAATGCATGATATGAATGGGAAGTATATAACAAAAAAATCTCTTTTCATAATCTCCTTTCGTGACCCGAACGAATTGAAATGTGGCTGGTAGGGTTTTGAGAATGGATCAAACGATTGACAGAACATTCCAGAATTTGAAAAAAGGACGATCTGGCGGCGGAGTAATGGATGTGGCAGCCGAAGAATGAATCTGGCTGCCAAGGAATCAATCTCTCAGGGAGATTTTAAGTAACATGTTCACGGGTGAAAGAATGATGTTGAGGCCATGAGATGGATGTTACAGCCGACAGATGAATTTTCTTAGGATACTGTATTTCTGTCTGAAAGGCTATATGACTCTGAATTGCGTCCTCTATGTGGCTAAAAGTACTCAGTAGAAGCCCATGAATTTATGAGAAGTCAATCAGCAATCACATGTATCCATTCATCATCGAGATGGTCGCCAAGGTGGGACTTGAAATAATAGTTAGGCCAAATTGGGGTGTCTATAGATGCCCCTCTTTGACTGAACTTAGACGGATCGCGTGACATGATTAAGTAAGAGTCAAAGCCGTAAAACAGCTTCAATTAGGTCGAACAACTATTCTAAGGGTTTTTGAAAAAGGTTTTAGTTATGGTTAGTGTAGACACCTCCCGAAGCGGGGCATCGCCATACAGATTGATCGTTGCTGTTTGTTTGCTTCATAAACCAAAATCATGGACATTCTCATGGCTAGGAACATCACCACACGATAACGGTTATCATCAAAATAGAGTCGCCACCTAATTTATAAAAACTAGGAAAAACAGATAGAGATTCTGGGTGCGGAAGCCCAAAGTACAATAAGGGGAAGGGGTTAGGTACCCCTCTTTGCCCAATCGTGAGACTGTCCCATAGTTGTTCGACATATGATTAATTCATGCTTTATTTAATTTTAAACACATAAACTGATTAGTTAGCCTTTACATAGTCAATGGTGAGTCGAGACGATAATTGAAAGCATGCATCAGAAAGGTAGAATAAAACAAGATGTCCCAGGGAGATGGATCTCGCGGCTGGTGAATGGATGTCACGGTCGAGAGATCCTCCTAGTTCAATGTACCGGCCGATGGATCAATGATCCAACCGATGTTCTTCCTCACACTAGATTAGATGATTAATAGAGAATTAAAACACTACGGTTAGTATGCATAAACTGTAAATAAAATGAACCGAAGGCCCCTAGGCCTCACCATCTTGATCCCTCAGTTGCTTGATTGCTTCGGATTGAGGATGATTGACTAGTTTTGCTTCTCGAAACCCTAAGGTTAGAGTTTGAACTTCGGGGTTTGATTGTTGGATCACGGCTATCTTCAGGAGGTTAGGGCTTTTGTAGAGGGGATATATGAGAGTGTTTTTGCAGAGTTTCATGGCTTGAAAGGGTGTATTGTCTTTTTAATTTCGGAGCCAAAGGCCCCTTTATATAGGCATGAGGGTGACTCACTCCAACCAATCATAATGCACGATTAAATTGGAATTATAGGGCAACACAAACTCTTCATGGCATTCTTTTTACGTAGCCCAAATGCATCGGAAAAAGGCTGCTAGGGTTTTGTGAACGGATCAAATGATTGACAGAACATTCCAAAATTTGGAAAATAAACGATCTGGTGTAGACACCTCCTGAAAGCGGGGCATCGCCATACAGATTGATCGTTGCTGTTTGATTGGTTGTTTGCTTCATAAACGAAGGTCGCAAAGATTCCTGTGGCTAGGAAGATCGCCACGTGATAACGGTTATCATCAAAATAAAGTTGCCACCTAGTTTAAGAAAACTAGGAAAAATAAATAGAGATTCTGAGCACGGGAGCCAAAGGTATAATGAGGGGAAGGTTTTAGGCACCCCTCTCTTCCCAGTCGTGAGACAGGCCCATATTTGTTCGGTATAGGATTACCACATGCTTTATTTAATTCTAAACAAATAACCTATTTAATTAGCCTTTAAACAGTTAATGATGAGCCGAGACTGTAATTAATAGCATGCAATTGAAAGTAGATAACAAAATAAACTATCGCATGGAGATGAATCCCGCGGCTGGTGAATGGATGTCACGACCAAGGGATCCTCCTGGCTTGATGTACCGGCAGAGACTCGATACCAAAGGATCGAGAAGGTGTGCTTATCTTTGGTATTCGCTCCTCAGAAGTTGAGGAATTATCTACTCGCTCATCCAGTGCAGATAATTAAAACACTATGATTAAGCGTAAAAGCAGGAAATAAATTGAACCAAAGGCCCCTGGGCCTCACCACCTTGATCCCTCAATTGCTTGATTACTACGGATTGAGGGTAATTGACTGATTTGCTTCTCGAAAACCCTAGGGTTAGCGTTTGAACTCCAGGGTTTGATCGTCGGATTGGTGGTTGCCTTTGGAAGGTTAGGGCTTTTGTAGAGGGGATATGAGAGTATATATTGGCAGAATTTCGTGGCAAGAGAGGGTGTATGAATATGTTAATTTTGGAACCCAAGGGTCCCTTTATATAGGCATAGGGGTGACTCACTCCAACCAATCACAATGCATAATCGAAATTAGAGTTGTAGGGTGATTCTAACTCTTCATGGCAATCTCCTTACGTAGCCTGAACACATCAGGATTTGGCTACTAGGGTTTTGTGAATGGATCAAACGATTGATAGAACGTTCCAGAATCTGGAAAATTGACGATCTAGCAACCGGGCAATGGATTTGGTGGCCGAGGAAATGATGTTGCGGCCGAGGAATGGACCTGGCAGCCAGCTAATCGATCTCTCCGGGAGATTTTCAAGCAACAAGTTTTACGGGTGAAGAAATGATGTTGAGGTCGTGTGATTAATGTTACGGCCGACAGATGGATTCTCCCAGGATATTGTATTTCTGTCTAAAAGGCTATTTGACTCTGGATTGGGTCCTCTAAGTGGCTAAAAGTTCTCTCTGAAAGTCCTAAGATTCACAATAAGTCAATCAGCAATCACTGTATCCATATCATCATCGGGATGGTTCCCAAGGTGGGACTTGAAATAATCGTTAGGCCAAATTGGGGTGTCTACAGATGCCCCTCTTTGACTGAACTCAGACGGATTGCGAGACATGTTTAAGTAGGAGCCAAAGCTGTAAAAGCAACTCAATTTGTTCCAACCACTATTCCAAGAGGTTTTCAAAAAAAGTTTTAGTTATGGTCGGGTCGGGAGGCTGCCTACGTATTCCACCGGGAAAATTCAGACCAACCGTAGTTTGGAAGGGCAATAAAGAAAAACAAAACGTTTGGAGGGTTAGAGATAGAAGACGTACCTTCGGGCTTTAAAAGCCGTAGTGTGACGTACCTAGGCCAAGCCGGGATTTTGGCGGAGGATAGTTGAAGGAGGAAGGGGCTATCAGGAAGACTTTTGTGGAGAGCGTCCTTAGGATTTTGGGGTAGATCAATACACGGCAGGTGAGTCGTTTATTTTTCTTGATCATCCTTACTTTGACTGAAGGGAGCTCGGTAGAGTAGCCTATTCTTGCGAATGAGTTAGAAGGAATTGATGTAATTAGGTGAAATCCAAGGCATCTATTATGGATGAATCAGATGTCGATTTTTGAGATATGGGGTGGAATCCAAGCTACCTTCCAAAGATAAGTTGGATACCGATTTTGAGGTATGGGGGGCGCAAGGCCAATAACTGGAGCACAGAGCATTGAGATGAGGGAACCGAGGCGCAAAGCCGGTTATAGTCAGGAGGCGAGAGCCTGAAGAGTTGGAGCTTTAATGTGATGGAACCGAGGCGTATGGCCGGTTGCAGTCATAAGGTAAGAGCCTGAGGAGTCAAAGCTTAGAGCTTGACGTGATTTGAACCGAGGCGTAGAGCCGGTTGCATTTTGATGGTCTGTGCATGGAGCTTTTCCATCATAAATTTTGGTGTAGAGCCAAGGATCGAGGCGCTGGACCAATCAATAAAACCGAGGCGTAGAGCCAGTTGATTGTAGAATTGACCTGTTTCATGAGTGAAAGAGAGAGATACAAAACATGTGTATGATGGTTAGATGTAAACAGATATAACGGATGATGATTGGGTTAGACATGATAATGGTGATGCAGACTCGATATGATAATGGTGATGTAACTGATGCTTATGTGCACGGGCCCGTGTGTGTGTGTGTTTGATTTTAAGCGTAGAGCTTCTTTCAAGTTTTGGACTTGAGCATTTAAAGCATAGAGCTCGAGCATTCGGACGGCAGAATCTAAGCATTCAAAGTACAGGCTTTAAGCATCCGGTACGCAGTGGTTGGACATCCAAGCATGGAGCTTAAGCATTCAAGTGTAGAACTTGAGCATCTAGTACACAGTGTTTGGGCATTTGAAGAGCTTCGAGCATTCAAAATGTTGGATTTTAAGCATTCAAGCGTAGAGCTCGGGAACAGAAGATATCTTGTTGATTGGTACAGCGAAGAGCTAGTTGAGAATTGTTATGGCGTAGAGCTAGTTGAGATAGTAGGCATAGAGTCGCTGAGTGATTAGGCGTAGAGCCTGCTGAAGTAGTGAGTGTAGAGTTGCTGAGGTGGTGAATATGGGCGTAGAGCCGCTAAGCGAGCGTAGTGCTGCTGATGGTGAGTATGGGCATAGAGCCGCTGAGCGAAAGCGAGCTTGGAGTTACTAAGTAATGGGCGTAGAGCCGTTGAGTTGATGGGCGTAGAGCCGCTAAGGTGATGGGCGTAGAGCCGCTTAGCGAGCGTAGAGATGCTGATGGTGAATACAGGCGTAGAGCCGCTAAGAAGATAGAGCCTTTGAGTAGCTTGAGCCTAGGGCCGTAAGATGAGGTAGGTAGCGATGGTGGGCTTAGAGCTGTTGATAGAGTTGCTGAAGCGGAGGAACCTGAATCAATGAGTTTATGGGCATGGAGCCTTTGAATAGCTTAGTGACGAGCATTGAACTGCTAGGTGATCAGGTTTTATCAAGAGCAGCTTGATAGTGGTGAGTGACTTGAGCACAGAGTTGTTCAATGATCATGGGATGGTGAATATGATGCTGTTGAGTGATGGTGAAGCTATGGGGCTGCTGAGTGAGCTTAGAGCGGTTACTGATGTAGAGCAGCTAGGTGATTATGATAGTGAACATCAGGCATTGAGCCGCTTGAGACGATGGGCATGAAGTCATTAAATGAGCATAGAGCTTGCTGAATGGCTTGAGAAGTGAGCATGTGGTGCTGCTGAATGAACTTGGAGCCGTCGAGTGGTCATGATGGTGAGCACAGGGTCGCTGAGCTGCTTGACTGTTAGAGCTTGCGACAGTGGGTCCATGGGTTTTGAGGAGCAGGAGCTCGGGTTTGATAATCCTTAGTGGTTAAGCGACCAGTAATTATGAACTTTTTGTTACGGAGAGAGAGCTTCCTTATGCTTGGGTGTGCACCCAAGGCTGGTTCAATTGTTGTTTCTGTTGATCATGTACCCTGAGCTTTATAAGTGCTTGAATTGGTGTGTTGACCAAAATCTAATACTGCTATGGGAGATTGATTTGGGTGCCAGGAGATCGATCTCTCAGCCGAAGAATTGATGTTATGGGCAGCATGCCTTTTAAAAGGATTTCGTTCCTCTTAAAATGCCGGTTCGAGGGAGCGCTGAGCGGGATGACAAGCGCTCGCAAAATACAAAAAGTCGCCACTCGGGTTTGAAGGTCTGACACCCAAGGAACCGTATTTCGAAGCACTTGCCGCACTATTTGATTTGAAAAAGTGAAGGCACCAGTTTGTCATATCCATATTTGGGTTCGGGAGTCAGGTTACGAGAGGGGAAGGGTTTTATGGCACCCCTCTCGCCCAATTCGGAGATCGGTCTCTACTTAGGCATTTTATGAAAATATTTGTGATTTTTCTCTTATTAATTGATTTTTAGCCAATTAGGGAGGGGAAACAGTTTAATCAGGGATTAAAAAAGTAACAGTTTGCAGGATGTGATTAAAACAGCATGGATGGATGAAACATTGGGAAATAAATGAGATAAAATTCAAGACTGTGATCAGATACCAAAACGGTGCTCTTGTATGAATTTGACATGAACAGTGGCCAACTTACATGCATGGATCTACATGCAAGTAAGTCCACTATCGCGCGACATACCCATACAATCGCGCGCGTGTTGGCATTCCGCCAATAGGTTTAATTTTATCCCCTTCTGGGCTCTGGAATGACCAGTGCTCACTTAGGAGGCAAACCAAGTTGTTCATATGTACTAAAACTAAATAATTATTACAAAGAGGATAAGCGGAAGTAAGATTCAACCCCTAAACAGTGGGAGTATTGAAACAAAGGTCAAGGACCAAGTTGCCCATGCAAAGGCAATTTCTGGAAATAGTCACACCACCGCGCGATGGAGTGAGATCAACGCGTGATCGTCCTGACTAGACTTCCAGAAATTGCTCTTGCATGCCTGGGTTCTGAGGCACATTCAGAACCAAGCCAGGGGCATTTCAAAGCAAATAAATGAGCAAACTAAACTAAGCTACTGATTTTAGGATGCAAAACAGTGGAATAATTCTAAACATGCTTCACAGTGATTTATTATACTATATAACAGAAAACAACGAGCAACCTATCCCCACGAGGACTGTCGCGTGAGACCTAGTATAGTCACGCGCGTGAATGGGTCCATCGCGTGTAGGTAAGCCAAAACACGGTTCTTGTAACCCTGTTGACCTTAGGGCCAGGACTGGTATTGATTATCAGCCTTGGCCCTGCCAGCCCCCTCAGAGATCAAAACAGTAAGCTGGTAGTAAGTTATACCTTTGCTTGAGTGTTTGAAAATGGCTTGAACAAGTAGGTAGTGGTGGCAAAAAAAGTGTATGGAAGTGAGTTTAGTAGTTAAGTAGCAAGAGTATGGTGGATTATATAGCTTTTTGCTTGAATTTTTGTAACCCTTGTAATGAAAGAGTAGAGAGGTATATATAGGAAGAAATGAGAGTGCTTGGTTGGTGGTGCCCAAGGCCATACAACCAGCCAACAAGGCTGGTTGTGGTTACTTGGTGGAGAAGGGTTCCACAAAGTTGATGGGAGAGTGGGTGAGAGGGTGGTGCTAGCCTAGCCCTGCAAAACGCTATACTGGCGACGAAAACGGGGTTATACCGGTCTGTAAACCCCTGATCATCACAAAATCCAACTGAAAAAAGGTGAAAGGGACAGGCGCTGACCATCGCGTGACAGAGTGACATCATTGTGCGATGGTTGTACCCAATCGGGCGTTAGTCAACAGTCAAGGCTTTGACTTTGACCAACACTTGGCAGATGGAGCATCACGCCAGTTAACTAATTCAACGCGCGGCGGTCAAACCTGAGATCAGGGTTTTGACTTAGGGTTTTGGGGTTTAAGGTTTAAGAAGGGTTCCACTCACTCCAAGCTCAAACCTTTTCATTCTCAAGACTATTTTTGATCTGATTCATCATCAGGGATACAAGAAACCGCAAAACAAAGTAAATCAATTGGGAGATCCAGATTGGGGTGTCTATAGATGTATCAATTGAGGAATCGATGTCTCGGCCGTGAGAAAGCCAGAAGTCGAAAAATCGATTTAAGTTCGGTTTAATCAATTTCACGGCTCATTTTTTCTTTTCCCCTCGTTCTCTCCTCTCTCGTCCGAGATTTCTCCGTCCCCATTTTTCCCGACCACCGTTCGCCTCCGTTCCCAACTACCACCACGGTCACTTCTGACCACTATCGTGCTGCTACCGCTGTCCTCTTTTGCTTTGAACGTGATGGCCGTGTCGCCTTCTGACACAGCTAACCTTCTACCAACCGCTTCTACAGACGTCGTGAGTTCGTCTTCGCACCCTCCATGCAGGTGTGAATACCCTTCTTCTGACGAGGAAGCGATTGAGGAGCCTGGTTCGTTTGTTGCCACTACCTACGTCTTCCTTCGCGTAGGTTATGTTATGGTGGTTTCTTGCAGTACCGTCCTCCTATGGTGGCCTAGAGGCCGAGGTAGTTTGTAGAGAGCCTAAGCAGCACTTGAGCATCCTTAATGTTCCAGTAAGTTTCCTAAATAGTAAAAGGTTTACTTTAGTTCACAGTTTTGATCAAAGATGAATTTCATTCTCGGGATGAAATCCCTTTTAGCCAAGGGCATGAATGAGAAGGACTCATTTTTTAGTCGAATTTGTTTTGCCAAAATAATTTTGCCCCTGTTTAGGCAATGCATGCTTTTAAAACGTTGATTCGATGCCCCTAGCTTTTTTTGTTTGTTTATGCAATCATGAGATTAACTCCCTTTTTTCCTTGCAGAGAAATAGGAGATTGGAGGGTTATGGAGGAGGCAAGGAGGTGCATAAGTGGTTCTTCGTATTGCCGAAGCCAGCTCGGGAGTTAGTGCGAGCTACAGGTTTCGAGACATTCATTCTGGGTCTCAACCTTCCGAAGATTGATTGGTCGTTGATGGCTTTGTTGGTGGAGAGATGGTGGGACACCACCAACACATTCCACCTCCCATCTGCTGGTGAGATGACGATCACGCCAGGCGACTTCTCTCTTCTGACTGGCCTGCGAGTAGGTGGAGCTCCTCTTCAGGTTGATCCCAGGCTTTAGGAGTGGGTAGGGGCCTTGGAGTGGTTTTTGGGCAAGGTGCCTCCTCTTCACTCCTGAGGTCACGTTCACGTTGCTTGGCCGAACAAGACTTTCATGAAGGTTGACATCCTTACTCAGGTGAGCGTCGAGCAGTTGACGCGGGCCTTCCTCCTCTACCTCCTCGGGAAGACTTTGTTCGCAAACAAGGACGGTTCAGTGCATACACAATTTCTGGCTCCTCTGCAGCATTTGGAAGCCGTTTGGGAAACTGGGGAGCATCTGCTTTGGCTACCTTGTATGGCAATCTCGGAGCTTGTTCACGGGACAAGACTCCCATTCTCAGCGGTCATTACCGAGTGCTTGAGGTATATATCTTTCCCTTTTACCTCATTTCCTGTTTTAGCTTTTCCTAGTTTTGAACTTGTTTTGCTGATCCATTTTTCAGCTTTGGGTTTTCGAGCATCTTCTCTAGTTTCCTCCTGACACCAGGCATGAGGATGCGCACTGTGTTCCTCGCTACGAGCGGTGGTTGGCAGGCCAATAGAAGCCACGGTCGCCAGTTTTGAGCATTCTTGAGTGGTGGCAAGTCTTGGACCGATTGACGATCAATCAAGTACCTTTCTCCTCCTTCTGTATTTCCTTAGACTTCCATTGCTTTGTATTGTAGCTGATTTGTCCTTTTTTGTAGGTACGTTTCGATCTTTGGAGTGGCTTACCTGAGGATGCCCCTCTTGCAAGCTCTAGAGTTTTGGACCGTACTCGTAGCATGCTTGAGGGTCCATTTTGTCGAGCCTAGTACTTAAGTAATCGGGTGGCTAGCCAGTGCCGTCCGCACTAGTTCGTTCCTCCTCCTCCTCCTCCTCCTCCAACGTCGATGAGATCTACTTCTTCGATGTCCAAGGAGGATTTAAAGAATGCTCGGGCCAGAGATTGAGTAGCCTTACTTCTCCAGGCGAGTGACTACATGGAGTACTGTTGTCTTTTCTTGGATCCACTTGTTGCTCCTCCAGTTGCTCCTATTTAGCCTCGGGCCCCTTCCTTCGTCTCCTTCCATTCTGATGATGGAGAGGAGGAGCGCTTAGCACTTACTCTTTATTCAACCTAGCTTTACACACTGCCAGCCGAGGTTTCATAGGTACCACTTTGTTTCGGGTTGCCTTTCCCTGCTTTGTCATTGTATCCTGCATTCTGATACTTGGTTTGTCTCCACAGGTGCCTACTAAGATAGTACAAGAGTGGCTGCACGCTTATCAGAGCACAAAGGCTTTGGTTCGGAGACAGCGCCGTCGGATCCTTGAGGTATGGTATTTTCCTATGTATTCCATTTGCTTTGCATTATTTCTTGAATCTGAGTGTTTGCATTCTCTTTCTTGCAGCTCGAGGCTGAGCAAGCACCAGCTGGGGGTGGGGAGGATAGCTAGCAACTTCCTTCTTCATCTCAGAGATCGTCTCAAAGACGCCGTTGGGACTAGCTTTAGGATTTTCTTTTCTTTCTACTCATAGTTAGTAAAGAGACAAGCAGAAATTGTATCTATGTAGTGAAAGCAACCACAACGATGATTTTTGTAAGTAAGCTTTTTGTTCATGAAATGAGAAATGCCCCAAAATGTCTTGAGTTTGCATGTGATAGTCAGAACATGGCTTCTTGAACAAGTAATTGTTGTTTTTTGAATACAAAACCAGAGATTGAAAATATATAGAAGTCTTTGTGAAAATGAAGTATCTGCCAAGGAATTGATCTCACGACTGAGGATTTGATATTGCGGCCTATTCATCCATCCTTCGGCCGTTACTTCTATTTTCCAAGGGAAACTAGATTTTGTTTTAGGCCAAGTGGCATCCTCTTTTCTCTTTATGCTTGGTCTTGTCTCTTGCTTTTGTCATATCCTATAGTATGTGTAAAATTAGACGTATGACTAAGAATAGTAAAGTATTATTATTGGTGTAAGCAATGATGTAACTTATCGTGTCAGTATTCTCCTCCTTATGCCTATAAAAGGAGGGCACCACCTTATTGTAAATCTAAGCCAGTAAAAATCAGTGTGTTCTCTATAATAAATCCCTTGTTGTGTTCTCTCTTGAATTCTCTCTTTAATTCTAACCTACTTTGTGTCTGTCTAATTTGGTATTAGAGCCAATGTTGTTCATTCTAGCTTAAACTCCTTTTGGAAACTTCTTTTCCAAAAGTACTTCAAATCTTTTCTAAAAAAAAATTTTTTTTGAAACTTATGCTCTGTGGTTGCCTGTTAAGGATCCTCCACATCAGATCTTTCAGAATTCGTTGAGGCAGGATAAACAAGGAACACCAATAAACTTGGATATTAAAGAGGACACAATCGATAAGCTGGGCTTGTCCCCCAAAAGTCAACAGCACATTAGACCAACTCATAATTCTTTGATGAACCCTTTCTTTAAGAAAAGCACAGTCCTCATACCTTAGCCTAGAAGAGATCAATGGCACACCAAGATATCTCACTGGAAGATGGCCCTCAGGAATAGGGAGAATATCAAGTAAAGCCCCTTTCAAATCTTCATCCAATCCAGAGAAAAATATTTGACTTCTCTGTGAATTGGGCTTAAAGCCAGAAAACAAGTAGAACTCATCCAAAGCAGACTTAAACACACAGAGAGAACCACAATCAGCACTAGACATCAAAAACAAATCATCTGCAAATGCTAAATGAGACAAAGAAAGGGTACCAAATCATCTGTCCATCACTAATTTTCTTCTTGAGGATCGCATAAAACCCCTCCATGACAAAAAGGAACAGATATGGGGAGATGGGATCTCCCTGACGTGAACCCCGAGCACCTTTAAAGAAGCCCTCAAGTTCACCATTGATCACAACAAAAAACATGGCAAACAAGACACAAATCTTAATCCATCTAATAAACTTCTCAGGGAAATCCATAGCATACATAACATTAAACAAGAATTCCCAGTCAACAGAATCGTATGCCTTCAAAAGATCAATCTTTACAGCACACCTTTTAGGCAAAGCATTCCTGTGATAGTTTCTAACCAACTCCTGGATAAGAAGAATGTTATTTGAAATAGACAACCTTTGACAAACGCAGCTTGAGACTGATCAATAAGATGAGGAAGAATGGGTTGCAATCTGAGAGCCAGAAGCTTTGTAATACACTTATAGATTACATTGCAACAAGCAATGGGTCTATAATCCTTCATAGTAAGAGGGCAACTCAACTTAGGAACAAGAGTTAACGCAGTGGCATTCCAACCTTTAGGCAAACACCTATGTGTGAAGAAATACGTAACAGCATTCACAACATCAAGACCAACTATAGACCAATTCTTATGAAAGAAACTAGCATTAAACCCATTAGGACCAGGGGCCTTATCACCATTATGGCGAACATAGCCTTTTTGATCTCCTATGTAGTGACATCTTGAATAAGCCCATCCTTCATATGCACAGGGACTTTAGAGGTAACTAAGGAACTCATAACACCAGCAGAACTCATCTTGAGATTAAACTTTTCACCCAACAATTTCTTATGGAACCCCAGAATTTTAGCTTTAATGGCTGCTGGCTCCTCCAATCTATTACCATTCTCATCACTAATAGAAAGGATTTTACTACGAACTATATGGCTCTTAACCTTATTATGAAAAAATTTTGAGTTTTGATCTCCCAAAGCCAACCATTGCACCCGAGATATTTGTCTATGAAAACCTTCCTCTGCCACAACTAACTCAGAGTATTTAAGAAGAGCATCTCTTTCCAACTCATGGATAGCATCATCAAAAGGTAAAGTAAAACACTACACTTGCAAACTACTTAATTCCTCTTTAGCCAAAGCAACCCTTTTCTGAATATCATGATAGAACTCCTTATTAAAATCTTTTAACAAGAGCTTGAGCTTCCTAAGTTTTTGAGACAAAGCATCCATAGGATTACCATGCACAGCCCCAGACCAAGCATCTAGCAAAACATTAGGGAAGTTCTTATGATTCATCCAAAAACTGAAAAAAACTTGAAAGGAATCCTTCTTCTACACTGAGGCAAAATAGTAACAACAATAGGACAGTGATCTGACATACCTGGAGCTTGGAACATAGCTTCAGATTCAACAAAAAGATCTTGGCACTTGGAATTCACTGCAGCCCTGTCAATTCTACTCTTGACAAAGCCAAGTCCACCCTTCTATTCGTCCAAGTAAACCAGAAACCTTTAGAAGCCATATCATCCATATCAATATCTTCTAAACATTCATTAAAATCAACGGCAGAGGACACATCAAAGGAATCAGAGTCCACCCTTTCAGCATGAGTTCTAACAGAATTAAAATCACCAAACATCATCCAAGCATCATTACCAATAGTGCCATATAAAGACCTTAACTCGCGCCAAAAAGCTCTTCTAGCAATAGCCCTATTAAAACCATACACTACAGAAATATAGACTACAGAAGGAGTTTTTCACTACCATATCTTAGATGTCTGACTACGGCAGAATCTAAACGGGCAATGGCCGAGATCCACCAAGGAGTATGTGGGGATCACCAAGGTGGCCGCATGTTAGCCTATAAACTCCTCAGGTTGGGATACTATTGGCCAAGTGTGCAAAAGGATTGCAACTCTATGGTCCAAAAATGTGAAAAGTTCAGCGTTTTGCAAACATCATTCATGGATCTCCCACAACCCTAACTCCAATGAAAGAACCTTGGCCATTCGCCCCATGGGGAGTAGACCTAATTGGCCCACTTTCGATGGCAGCAGGCCAAGTCCAGCATGCCATTATAGCTGTGGATTACTTTACAAAGTTGGTCGAAGCTAAGGCACTGGCAACGATCACTGCAGAGGTCACAATTGATTTCTTAAGGAAGTCAATCATTAGCCTATTTGGGTTACCATGAGTGATAGTCACAGACCGAGGAAAACAATTTGACAATGCTTAGTTTAAAGCGTACTATATTTCTAAGGGAATACACGTACATTATGCATCCAAGGCTCACCCAAAAGCTAATGGCCAAGTGGAAGTCACAAATCGAACTATCAAGAAGGGAATCAAAAAGAGACTACGAGAGGCCAAATGAGCTTGGCCAGATGAGCTATACAATGTGCTATAGGCATATAGTGCAACAACTCTAATTGCAACTAGAGAAACTCCATACTCTCTAGCATTTGGGCTGAAGCAATAGTTCCAATTGAAATTGAGCTCCTCAACTACAGGACCGCAAGTACAAAAGACCAAGAAAACCAGGAAGATCTCAGGGCTGAGCTAGATCTCTTGGAAGAAAAAAGGGAAACAGCAATGGCCAAAGTGGTCGTGTACCAGCAAAGAATGGTCAAGTACCATAAAGCATAGGTTCAGCCAAGAGATTTTTGAGCCGGTGACCTAGTCCTAAGGAAAGTTGATCCAACTGGAAAGAAGGTGGGCAAACTTGACCCAAACTGGTAAAGACCCTATCAGGTTTTACACCACGTTAAGATTGGTGCATTCAGGCTCGCAACCCTAAGGGGAAAAGAGCTGCCAAACTCATGGAACGCAGAGCATCTCAAGAAGTATTACAAGTAGGTGCTTGCAATGGAAGTTTATTTCTGTTTTCAGGGAACTCTTTGTTTTCAATAAAACTTTAGCACCAAAGTTGTTTTGTTAGGACCACATGTTCTTTTCGTTAGCCCCTGTGGCCAATAAAACTCCCCACGAGGGAAGATCGTTCGGTATTTCATGTATACTTGATATGGAAAAGACAAGTGAGAATAAAAAATTTCAATTTTATTTATAATATCCACACCTTAAAGGGTGTGGAAAACTTTTTACATAAAGTACTTTGTGGGTAAAACCCACAAAGTTCCAACCTAACCACTACCTCCCTCCCTCGGAAGAGAAGGAATAGGCGGCGCCAGTTGCCCTCGGAAAGCCTCCAAGTGGTCCCAGTTAGATATCAGCACCATGAGGACGATCTTCTTATTGACGGAAAGTGATTCCGCCATGACTTCCATCTTTGAAGACAGCCCATTGATGGCTGCCTTCAGACTCTGCAGCTCTTGGCACATGCTGAAATTCGATCATTGTCTACCATTTGCAATTTGAATTTGATTGAGGAATGGGGAGTAATCTATAACAACCACTGGTTTTTATACCACAACTTAGACGGTTCGCTAACCGTTTACTTGTAGGGAGGTAATCCCGAACAAGCCCAACAAAGGCCCAAGCAAATGGTACGTGGGACCATGGAGTAAGTAAGATAAGATAAACCACCGTGCAAAGCGGTGAGTGGTGATACAGGACCAGTGATACGTGAGGTCACTGGTCCAAGTAGCCTATTCGGCAATGAGAAGGCCGAACAAGAGGAGAAATCTGGGGAAAGCAGCCTCAGGTGCGGAACACTCTAGAAGGGTCCAGAAACAGTGGTATTTCGTTAAGAAATGAGATTCCGAGAATGTAGGATCTGGGAAAGATACCCAACGAGAATGGGATGTTAAGCCAGTTATGGAAAAGAGACCTAAAAGGACTAAGGTAATAAACTGATAAGGGAACGAGAATCCAAAATATCCTGGGTTCCTGTACGAGATAGGAATCCTAGGGCAATAGGGATGCTTGGGCAGCAAGCATCTATAAATCTATAAATACGAGGTAAACCTAAAGGTAAAAGGTACGCAATACGTTGCACTTATACGGGTTTCCTACTGATAATTAGGGTTTATAGCTAGTACATGATACTAACTTTAGCATCGGAGGGCCTTTGCTATGAGAAGCAAAGATGCATTCCCCCCTTGTCTATTTTGCAGAAAAAGGTTTTGATGAAGAACTAGGGTTCCGGTGAAGAGGCACGAGTAAGCCGTTGCAATCTAGTGATATTCTAAGCACCAATTATGCCTCTACTTAATGCAAAAGATTTGGACCCTCAGGTCCAACCTGACATATTTCAAAAAAACAAAGGCAAAATTCTACGGAATTATAACTCATCTAAGAAAGATCCTAAGGGAAAATCAAATAAGTGTCTCAATTGTTTGGATGCAAGCAATTTACACACTTAGGGGAGTAGGACTACTGTAGACACCCCAATCTGGGTTTCCAGATTAGTTTACTTACGTTTTTTGATTCCCCAATGATGAAATGGATCAAGAACACCCTGGGAATGATAGCGTGTTTGAGCTTTGAGAGTTTGCAAAACCCTTGAACCTAACCTAGCCTAAGCCACTTCAAAAACCAAAAACCCTACTGGTCCGCGCCAGGGCGCAACCATCTCGCGCCGGGGCGCACCATCGCGCGCCCGACTCACTCCATCGCGCGATAGAGCACCGGGGCGCACCATCGCGGGCCTGACTCACTCCATTGCGCGACAGAGCGCCAGGGCGCACCATCGCGCGATAGACTGACTCCGTCGCGCGACCGTCCAACCTACCACCAATCTTTCTGAAGGAGGACAGTTGGCCACCAATGCAACTCTCAGCCAGCCTCGTGGACTGACTAAACTCCTTTCCTGGCACCAACCAGATCCACCATCTCCCCCTATATATATCCCCCATGGTTATTCTTTCAAAGGGTTCCAAGTTTTGAGGTCCAAAGGAGAATTACACACACCATCCTCCATACAAACCCAAATACCAAGCAACAAGCTATCTTGTTCCTTGCTTCTACCACTCAAAAAGCTTCCAACAATCAAACCTCAAAGTTCAAACACTCTTTCAATCTCAACCAAAGGTATAGCTTACCTTTGTTCTGCTTTCTATTCTGATCCCTGAGGGGGGCTGGCAGGGCCAAGGCTGGTAATCAATACCAGTTCTAGTCCTAAAGTTGGCAAGGTTTCAAAAACCGTCATGGTAGGAACCAGCGTGCGATGGTCCCATTCTCTCGCGCGACACTCCGGTGCTGCATGCGATGGACCGCGTGGGGACTGGTGTCCTACTGTTTCATGCTTTATTTTATATGTAGATCACTGTTAAACATGTTAAAAACCAGTTTACTGCTTTCCTTTGTTAGAAATTGCTAGCCGTAGTTCAATTTGCGTGTCTTCTATTTTGGAGTACCCCTAGGATCATTCTGGACCTGTCCTAGAACCCAGAAATGTGTAAACCAAACACTGGTCCACGCCAAGGCGCATCATCGCGCGCCAGACTGGCTCTATCGCGCGATAGTGCGCTAGGGCGCACCATCGTGCACCAGACTCACTCCGTCGCGGGACAGAGCGCTAGGGCGCATCCTCGCGCGCCAGATTGGCTCCGTCGCGCGATTGTATGCCTCTGACCAGTGAGTGGCCTTGCACGGGTAGCTTAGTTTTAGGCTATTATTTTGTTCCCACACTGTTTATGGGGTGTTTTATTAATTTGTAGGGCTTTACAACCTTTAAACTGTATATTATGATGCCTATAAACTGCGTGGTTTGTCCTGGGTGTGCACTGGTCCTTCCAAAGCCCAGATGGTTTGAGAATAAGAGCTGTGGGTTTGAGCTCACCGGCGCGCCCGTGTCTTGGAGTTGTGCACGCATGAATAAACAACATGCAGTGACTTGTTCAGTGCATACTGGTTTCTTCTTGCGCACATCACTCCAAAACAGGGGCCTCCCAGTTTGTTTAAACTCCCACAACAGTCTGTTCTCATCCTATACTAATTGCTCATCCGTGCTATCTTTTCACATCTTGCAAACTGTTACAGTTTTAATCCCCGATTAACCGTTCCCCCGCCCTAATTGGCTAAAAATTGATTAATGAAACAGAATCGCAAACAAACATCTTTCACAAATGCCTAAGTAGAGACCGATCTCTGGATTGGGCGAGAGGGGTGCCATAAAATCCTTCCCCTCTCGTAACCTGGCTCTCGAACCCAGATATGGTTATGACGGACTGGTTCCTTAACTTTTTCAAATCAAACAGTGCGGCAAGTGCTTCGAAATACGGTTCTTTGGGTGTCGGACCTTCAAAATCCGAGTGGCGACTCTATATTTTCGCGAGCGCTTGTCGTTCAGCTTAAAAGCGCTCCCGCGAATCGGCACTTTTCTCTTTTAGGAGGGGAACAGAATCCCTTCCTAGGAAAGAAAAAGGGGCACGCATGCCCACAACTACTACAAATCCAAAATAAAAGAAGCTTAGGAAAAAATTCCAAGCTCACAGATGTAGCACGGAAATTTTCAAGCTCATAGACATAGCACGGCTATGCAATAAAAGAAGCTTAGAAAAAATTTTCAAGCTCATAGACATAGCACGGCTATGCAATAAAAGAAGCTTAGAAAAAATAGCCAAACTCACAGATGTAGCTTAGCTATGCAATAAAAGAAGCTTAGGAAAACATTTCAAGCTCACAGATGTAGCACAGCTATGCAATAAAAGAAGTTTAGGAAAAATTTTCAAGCTCACAGACGTAGCACAGCTATATAATAAAAGAAGCTTAGGAAAAATTTTCAAGCTCACAGACGTAGCATAGCTATGCAATAAAAGAAGCTAAGGAAAAATCTCTAAAGCTCACAAACGTAACACAGCTATGAAATATATAAAAGCTTACAAAAATTTCCGGGCTCTAAAAATGGGCCCAGTTAAGATATATAAGACCAAGCTCAAGTGCTTGGCATATCTATGACAGAAGCAAAAATTGGCAAAATTCACAAAAGTCAATATGCATAGCACAATCATAACATGCACAAAGACTGTCACATATGCCATAGCTTGGCACAAAATAGGGGTACGCCTTCATTGTACCTGTCATATTCATATCTTCAAAACAAAAGGCCAATGAATGTGATCTCACCAAGATCACCCCTACAAGTCATCAGGAAGAACGAGTTCAAAGCCAACCAACCAAGCAGGAGTGGAGGTCAAATCAAAAGACCACTCCTGAACAAAAAACAATTAAGTACGAAAGTATTTAGAAGTATTTAGTTACAGACCTAGGAATTAAATGTTTTCGGCCATTCAAAGGCCAGGGGTGGAAACGTCAATTTCTTGCCCATCACCAGATGATGGGCCAGTAGTTGTAGCTACCTGAGTTTGAGTCTCAACGGAGAGAGTAACCTTTTCTGGAGTTTTAAGAAGTGATGCAATCGAAGAGCTCAGGATAGACGTATCTTTAGATGCCGCATCGTCTGCTTGGTCCTCTTCCTTCCATCCCCTGTCCAGACTTGAGAGCCCCTCATCATCATCAGCCTCAAATTTGGAGAAATCCAAATCTGGGCAAGCCAAGGCCACCTGGCTCCTCATTGCTTTGAACCCATCAACATATTGCTGAGTTAAGTTTTGACGGTATTCAAGGGACTGCAGGAAGAGCTCAATAGCATCCCTGTGAGCATTCTTTACTTTTTCTGCCATCCCCAGGCTCATGATCTTGTACTTCTCAAGCTCACCATTCCACTCCAAAGTCCTCAGGTCCAAACTTCTAGCAGTCGCCACAGCGACATCTCTTTCCTCCTTCAAACCTCTCTTTGATCGAAAAACGGCACCCCTTTCATCAGTAACCTTCTTAAGTTCCGCCATCATGGTGGCCCCTTGCTTTGTAAGCTTCATGTTAGCTTCAGTAAGAGTAATGACTTGCTTCCCGAGGCTATGGCTTTAGGAGGTAAGATAATGGCCACGAGCTGCAACGTACAAAAAGAAAGAAAGAGGTCAATAAAGAGAACAACAACAATCAAGAAAATGTCAAGAGCACACCATGGCCAATTCAACCAACTGCCTAGAAAGACATCTCAGCCATCAAATCTTTATCTACTGCACTCAGCAGCCCAAATGCACGCTCGAGAGCCTCCTGATAATTACCCAAAACAGAAGGACCGTTAGAAACCTTAGCTTTTTTAGCAGCAGGAGTCCCTTCCGCAGCTAGTCCCTTTGCTTTTCTTTTTGATTTTTCTACCTCCTCTTCAGTGATTTTCTCAATCACTATGTTAAGAGCGGGGTCAGTGGAAAGATCAGCATCCATAAATTGTCAACATTTAGCTCTTTCTGGAGATGAGAGCTCTTCCTTTTCGGAGCCACGGCCCCAGATGTTTGCTTTGTTCTCTCAGCTTTAAGTTGGGCCAGCAGAACTTTGTCCATTTTTGGTGCCATATCCTTGTCTTCACTTTCTCCTTCTGAAAAGAAATGAAAATAATGTAAAGGTCAGCTAATAGCAAAACACCAAATAAGACAAATAGAAAGTACCTCTAGATAGAGCTAAGGCCTCACGAGTGGTTTCTGGACCTAACAAATACGTGGCTAGTGACTCTGGAGTTACAAATGACTCAGGAGTTACAAGTCTAGCTTGTTGGAGCTCAGCTTTTAAGGCAGGGTTTAGAGGATATGGAGCTCGAGCTGGAGAAACATAGAAGAGTTCATAAGAACATGGAATAAATTTATGAAATTGCAAGGTTAAAGAAAAGCAATAGCTTACAATTTGTGATGGAAACACACACCCCCCCCCCCCACTGGGAATCCAAGGGGTATAAGTCCCAATCTCCCAGTTAGGGAGCTCCCAACCATCTCCGCCAACAAAAAAGAATTTATCCTTCCAATTCTTATTCACAGCAAGGAGCTCTGTGACCAACTCCCCTCACCAGGCCTTTTTGTAAAGTAATACCACCCAACACCTCTTGGGGCCTCCTGAACAAAAAATTGGTTTAGAAAGGGTCCATTCATCAGAAGAGTCTACCCATCCGACATTGCGCCCCAAAGCGCCGCACACCTATCAGAAGGTGCCAAGAATTGTGTACAAACCAAGAAAACTCAGTCCCTCACCACGGTAGGAAAGGGCAAGCACAGACCTCATTCTAGGGCACCGGAGTAAAGACGAGTCTCATTCTCGACAAGGGAACAAGCCCGTTCAAATCCAGAAGGTTTCCTAAGGGAGACGGACACCGAGATTGAGTATCTGACTCTAAGGACGGCTAACTCCTCATTCGTAATCGTAGAAGGAATATTAGAAGCAGAAAAAATGGGAACCCTACGGGAACCCCTCAACGAAGAAGCAGGAGGCGATGAGGGTTTACCAGTGCTCGACTGACCTTTGTTAGACGAAACCCTAACATTACTGTTACGATGCAACGACACCTCTTCCTCTTCATACGACTCCTCGATGTTCAAAATAGAGGAAAATTTGATAAATCCTTCTGACATGAGGGTTCCTATGGAGAACTTATAATACAAATCAGCAGACAGAAAGAAGAGGTCCCGAAAGACCCTATTTTGAAGAATGATAGAACAAGGGGCGAAATCTTCTATGATAGGAGAGTAAAGGTTGATGGAAACGAAGCCAATCAACCTAGCACAGACAAACTCCCCTGGAAAGGCCCACGTTGGGCCCGAAATCTCTACGCTAGGGGGAGAATCCAGTTTAAAAACAATAGAAAGAACAGCCAAGAAACGAGGACGTACCTAAAGGGAACGGGCTCTAGGAGAACGACGAAAAGATTGATGAAGAAAATCCTCGCGGAACAAATTGCCTGGGTAGATTCAAACGTCTCTCTGCTTAAGGTTGATTGGAATAAGAAGAAGCTTAAGAGCCTTACTCCAATCCCGAGAAATCCTCCTTAATCCTCGTCGTCCACCTCAAAACACCAGAGTAGCAGGGATTCTGCCACCTGTCCCACAATGTGACCCATGCGTTTAAAACCCTCAATGAAGGAAAAGAGCGGTAACCGCCATTTAGGTCAAATCTGTGTTCCCAACCTCCAGGGAAAAGATGAATCTTAGAAACAGGGGAGTACCTAATAAGTATGGTAGACCTAAGAACGTCAGCACTACAAGGATTACAGACCTGGGGAGTATAAGCTAACCTAACCAGGACCTCTCTAGGAACCTACCTGGAACATAGTGAAGATTTTCCAGCTCCGTTCTTCAGACGAAGCTGGCAAAAGGTCCAAGGACCAGCTTCGGCCCCTAGCTATAACGAGAAGGATAATACCCATAATATTATCCACGAAATATACTTATTTCAATAAAGATACCACGCCGAGAAACCTAAATCCTAAGGGATAAAGGAATGCTGACAATAGGATAAGCATAAAATGCCAATGATATACATGATCGAAGACGGGTAGCTAAGGCAGTACGCCCACGGATTCCTAACTAAGGCAAGACTCCACATTCCTCAAAGAGGTAATCCGGAATCTACGAGATACAGTCCTACAAGGACTCAATCTCCTATCAAAAATGCATATAAATATGACAGTAGAACTCCAATAAAAGGTACGCAACATATAAACCGAGAATCTCAATTCTCCCACCAAATAGCAAGTACTCTATTGACTTAGGCATTGGAGGGTGGTTGGCACGCCATCACACTGGTGACTCGAGCTCTTGTTTTGTTTTGCAGGTTCAGGTCGGAGCTGACGACAAAGCTAATTCATCAATCACTAATTGGACAGTGTCTGTGACACATACTACGGAGTCCATAATAATGTATTGTAACTTCCGAAGTTATATTGGGCACAAACTTTAGGGTAATTTTTTTTTCACTCGATAGATGTCTAGTATATTCTTAAGGAAAAGGCAAAATGGGTATTGCTAAGCGGCATACAGGTGGGTCAAGTTCAAAGGGCACCAACCATCACACTAAACACTCGCGCCCTTGGCGAGAATCAGACCTTCACTTTTCATGTGAAAGAGGTGAGAAAATGTCATTGAAATACAAATCCGTCGGCAACTTTAGTATAAACTTCGTGAAACTAGTAAGAAATTATCAACTGGAATTAATGTCTTGTTTGGAACTTGAGAAAAAAAAGATAAAGAAAAGAAGAAGAAAATGAGGGTTTTTTTCTTGTTTGTTCCCTCGTAAGCGGGTAATTATTTAGTGCTTCTGTAGCACCACATGACGGTACTCCAAACTCTTCTTTATCACACTTTTGTATGGGCTCCACATAATATATGATGAAAACTAGGGGTGGGCATGCCTGACACGAAAAACAAAATAAATTCATATAATTGAGCTAAAAATAAATATTTTTATGGGTAATTCTATATATTGGACGTTAGTTTGATGAACTGTCAACTAA
Source organism: Rhododendron ovatum (assembly GCA_019656835.1). Taxonomy (NCBI): domain Eukaryota; kingdom Viridiplantae; phylum Streptophyta; class Magnoliopsida; order Ericales; family Ericaceae; genus Rhododendron; species Rhododendron ovatum. The sequence goes on from CM033800.1 coordinate 28,490,387, forward strand.
AAAAATAAAAATTTAGCGAAAAGTGGGACTTTTTGACATGACAATACAACCCGAAAATGACACAATCCGAACATGACACGAAAGATTTAATAAGTTAAAAAATGTTGTGAAATTTTATAAATAAGATTTTGATATATAACATGAAAATGACACAAAATTACCTATTACCCACCCCTAATGAAAACCACACAAATATATATAATAAACAAAGAGTTTAAGGCACCACTCCAAAGGCATTAAATAAATGTGGTGTTCCAACTAATCTTTTTTTTTAAAAAGTTTTTTTTCTTCAATTTTCAAATTCAAATATAATGAAAATGAAAAATAATTTTTTGATTTTTCTTGCACCGTATAAAAGATCTAAATGAAATCTATCAAATAAGATCCATATTGATAGAAAAATTATTTACATAAATATATAATTTTTAGACTTAAAATTATCTTCCTTTTTTCAAAACCAACCTTTTTTGAAGTTAGAACACCCCCTTAAGTTTTCCAGCCACAAAAAATAATTTTCAATTCACTTTTTTTTCCCCTTATGTTACAAACAAACCCTTAGAAAACCCCCCAAATCGTTTACCTTTAAATTGAACAAAATTCAGCGGCTACCTCCAAATTGAACAAATTTCAACAGCCGCGGCAAAGATCGGAGGCTCCGGCGACGATAACAACAGGTACTTCTCTCTCTTCGTCTCTCTCTCTCTCTCTCTCTTCGTCTCCCTCTCTTTTTCTCTCTCTATTTATCCCCTGCTCTCTCCCCCCTTCTCTCTCTGGTTGTCTCCATCTCTTCCTTTCTGATGGTCTCTCTCCCTCGGTTTGTTGTTAGTTATTGAAAGCTATTACATCTAGCCAGGGGAAGTTCTTTTCAACATCATTTTCGGGGCCTGAGGCGGTGGCTTTACAGGCTTCTGCCGATGAGTGCCGTGAACATCACCAACGTTACCGTATTGAACAACCCGGCGTCGTTTCTCGCCCCATTCCAGTTCGAAATCTCTTACGAATGCGTCACTCCTCTAAAAGACGGTACTGTCTCTCTCCCTCTCTCTCCTTCCATGCCGGCTTTCATACCTTTTTATGTATAGAACTATGGTCAAGGTCGATGGCTAGGGTTAGGATTTGTATTGTTGGAGCAAGATGGAAAATGTTTAAGAAAGAGCTTTATTTTTAATAGTTTTTACTACATCCACCGAGGAGAATGCACATATATTGCTATAGGGTTAATTTTTGACGTCGTGTGATTGTTTAGTTATGTTATGTTGAGAGCTGGAAGCATGTTGTGAAGCATATTTTGCTAGGGTTTGATGTCGTGTGATTGTTGAGTTAGGGTTTGCAATATTGAGAAGTTATGTTATGTCGAGAGGTGGAACAATGTGGGTTACATTGGGACCATGTGGCTTATTGGTGAATTGTGATAAAATCAAACTAAGGCTCTGTTTGTTTCGACGTAAAATGTTTTACCTTTTTCCATTGTTTGGTTGTACAAAACATAAAATAAAAAAAAAAAGCATTTTACATGTAAAACATTTTACCTTAGTTGGTGGATAATAACTTACTGACAGAGCTGACGTAAGTCGTTTTAAGTGATGCATGTCAATCGAGCTCTTGCTCCTCCAATTCTATCCGCCTCTGCATCTGCTCATCTAAATTCAATTTCTAGCCATAAATTGTCCCGTGGATTAAAAAAAAAGCCATAAATTGTCCCAATTCCCCTCCCTCTCTCTCTCTCTCTCTCTCTCTCTCTCTCTCTCTCTCTCTCTCTCTCTCTCTGTGTTCCACATATACATATATGGAGTATTACATATACTTTGTTTCAGGAGATTTGAATACAGAAATCTTCTTGTTTATTGCATTATCTTTTTCAATCATGGCTAGAATAAGATTTTGTAACTTTTCAGTTTTGAACGAAGACTTTGATTGATTCTATTGTTTTACCAAAACTTGGGGAAAACTATTTTTCCCACTATCCACCAAACACCGGAAATAAAAAACGACAACTATCTTTTTGGAAAAATGATTTGTCATGGGAAATGTTTTACTTCATAAAATATTTTACATTGAAACAAACGGAGCCTAAACGTAAGTTCTTTTCCGTAATTTAGCTGGAAGATTAGCCCATAGTGATATCTTTGAAGGGTCGATTGGTGTTTTATATTTTCAAAGGGTTATTTCATGGTTGAGATTATTTTATCAGGGTTTTGGGGTTTCTTTCTCTGAATATTGCATTGAGCTAGTAATGTTAGAGGCTAACATGCAAAAAGAGTAATGACTTATATATTCGACGAAATAATTCAAACCCAATAAGCCAATGCCGTTTTTTTTATGTAGAAGACAGTGGGACTATTTAAATTTACGTTATCATGGTGATAATATTATATTGTTCACTTCATTGCTCCCAACTAGTCCCAAGATGGCCCATGAAGTTATTACGAATTGTTAGAACCTTATTAGAATGTGTAATTGAGGTATAGCTTGCTTGCCTTTGCAATCTGGTGTTGGTAAAAGGTGTTTTGTTGCACGAAGAATCAAGTCAATAAAACAAATTTCTTAGTCTCAAACTCTCAACCAGCTAAGCTGATGAATAGATCCTTTCTGAGTGCAGTTTGGCATGATCAAGGCATTAGATATATGTGTCGGATTTGCACATTCTACATGCCCTAGAAACAAGGGGCCCATGTGTTTTTTCCTCTTTCTTACTATGTTAATCCTCTGGTGCATGCAATTATATTCATGCAATATAAACCCTGTTAATTCTGGTTCAAGGCAGTTGCTGCAATGCATTTCCTACCAGGCTACCACCACCTCATTAGGTGCTTGGTTTGCCTTTATTACAAATTACACTAGTTTTTCTTCTGCCTCTTTAGAATCCTTTCAGTCTTGGGACCTGCTGTCGGTAGTAAGTAAATTGTGAAAGAGATACCATTGAAGGGGAGGTAAATGGACTTGACTTGTAGTCTGACACCCTTCAAAAGTGAAAGAGTACACATCAGAGTTTTTTTGACAAGGAGATGCCTTTAGAAGGCTTACAGACGGGGATGGAAGTTCATTGCAAAATGAATGGACTTTAAAGCAAGCATAGTGTGCATGACAGCATAGTTATTATTCACGAGTTAAAGAGATTAACCTTTTCTTGAAGCATATGGACTGTTTGAGGATGAATACATAAAACACGTATGTGTTTTGCATTCCAACTTTGGTTAGTGGCATTTTATTACCTTTGATAACTTTGCAAACACGATCTACATAACTCAAATGTCAAGGAATAACAAATAATCAGTCATGATGGAATATGGCCTTTTAACCTATTGCAGTTGTCCATCAAAATTCTGAGGATGACAAACTCTTGTGGAATCTTGATATGTGTTACTGGTAGAAGTAATTTGTATATTTCTGTGCCTTTTCGCTACATTTCTATGGGCATGTGTGGTAATGTTGTCTTCCCTAAACAAAAATAAAAGTGTGGTCCTTCCGTTAGTTGGTGCATTCATTTGGTGTAGGATACTGTATGAATTCACTCACTGCATTGTGCATCATGTATCTTTGGGGACCTTTAATTGAAGCTGGTATCGTTAATTGTGTTGTTTTATGGCTGACCTACAACAGTGAACTTATTTACTTTGGGTAATTGAACGTTGAAGTTTTCTTCAAAAAAATTGGTTAGAACAAACTCTAGAAATGGGGTACCAGTTCAGAACATGATCCTGTCCCAAGGTGCCCTAAATATGATTTGTAGAGTGTGCATGTTCTTGTATATGCAGCATTGAGATCTAGATTATCTCTATGAATACTTACTGAACTTGGAAATTAACTGCATAGTTAGAAAAGCTTGCCTTTTCTAATCTCTGTGTTTTCTTTGCTTTGGGTAATTGTTTTATGCAGATATTGAATGGAAACTCACTTATGTGGGATCTGCTGAGGATGAAACTTATGATCAAGTTTTAGAAAGCGTACTTGTTGGGCCTGTCAACGTTGGGAACTATCGTTTTGTCTTTGAGGTAATTGTACCGACACCTTAAATTAATTGCTTGATTGTGAGTTTCCTATTTGGAATGCTTATGGATTGAGTTTAATCCAATATTATCTTATTGGCCACTTGCATCAGGCGGATCCCCCAGATCCTTCAAAGATCCGTGAAGATGACATAATTGGCGTGACGGTGCTCCTATTGACATGTTCTTATCTAGGTCAGGAATTTATTCGAGTGGGCTATTATGTAAACAACGATTACGAGGATGCGCAGCTAAGAGAGGAACCTCCTGCCAAGGTGTTGATTGATAAGGTCCAAAGAGATATATTATCCGACAAACCCAGAGTTACAAAGTTCCCCATCAATTTCCACTCAGAAAACAGTGAAAGTGGAGTACAAGACCCTTCGCAAGATTGTCAGGCTCAAGTAGATGGAAACGAAGAAGAGGTGCAAGTGTCTGGTTCACCGCCAGATTGTGACACTCAAGTAGATGGAAACGACGAAGACGAGCAAGTGTCTGCTTCACCTGATAAGCCCTCAAATGGTGAAATACTTTAGATTTCAAGTCTGTTAACTTCTCTAGACGCCTGATCCTTTTTCTAGGTATGAAGCAAGATTGTCCATTTTAGGTGATCCATGGCCTAAACTTTTGATGATCCTTTCCCATGGAACTATGTGCACGCTTTTGTCATTTTTGAGAGATTCAAAGGATGATCACGTTTGTTGTAGCTTGTAATTGATCGGATCTGCGTGTCATGGGATATTAAACTGGATCCCCAGGGTTCTTGCTCCATGTGTTAAAATCAAATTTCGGAGTCAATGCTAGTTTTTTTTTTTTGAATGGAAGTCAATGTTAGTTGGAAGAAACTAAGTTTTGTCTTCCTTGGCTACATACAGGTTGGTTAACTGGTTCAATAGGTAACCCTCTCTCTCTCTTAATTGGTTCAATAGGTAACCCTCTCTCTCTCTCTCTCTCTCTCTCTCATCGTGCTATTCAGCACAAGTGGTTAAGACCCCGTTCCAGAACGGATAATAAGTAATTATTTTTTAAAAAGGTAATTTCAAACTCAAAAATAAAGAGTTTAATGAAATTTAAAAATATGCAATATGGATCTTGTTTGAAAGATCTCGATGAGATCTTTAATACGATGCAAAAAAAAATCAAAAAATTATTTCTCATTTAAATTATTTTTGAGTTTGAAAATTAGAAATAAGTACTTATTTAAATATTCTCTGCGCTGGGGCTGTCTTTAGGCTTGCAGTAATTACTATATATGGTATACACGATTCAAGAATTCTTTCTGTGATTCATCACGTGATGCAATTAGAACTTACCATGGTTCCATTCAACGATTAAAGTTGTTCATTTTGTAGATATTGATGTGCACTTCATCCATGTAACAAATTAGGTTGATTGGAATCGGTATCCATTTGACCACAAATATGATTTGATCAAGCATTTTTCCATGTCTAATCAACTTAATTTTTTGAATGAATGATTTACGCATTTAGGCCAATTGAGTAATTCTTCATCAAATAAGACTGCAGTCGCATATAAAAATCATTGCATGAGATGATCCTTTCCCATGCTATTACCATACAAATTTGCAGTTGCTTTGTGAAAGAGGTGTTCCGAGTATAGATAACATGATTTGACCTATGCCTGTCAATGGACCGGATATAATTCGGATCCGATCCGAATTTGATAACGTCGATCCAATAATCCAAATCCGGTAATTCAAATACAGATCGGATTAAATCCGTTATCAATTCAATCCGAACATTATTTTTAAATTTTTTTTAAAAAACTGTAAATTTTTTATTTTTAAAATAAAAATGTGTAAGATGTATTTTTATTTTATTTTTTTTGCTAAAATTTTTGAAGTAAAAAAGTTTTCGGATCGGATCCTTATTTTCGGATTTAGATTACCACTATCGGATTTGGATTTGTCGGATCTGGACTGGATCTGGCCCATTAACAGGCCTAATTTAACCATACTTCGATGTAATTTCTTCCCCCCAATCAAAAACAAAATATTCTTCGCACTAAATTTCACCAAAAATCAAACCAAATGTATAATGCGCACAAACTATAAAATGCAAAGCTTCGAGCCGGTAATGTTATTGCTGAAAAGTCTATTTGCCTCTAAACAGGTGACAGGAAGATACACACAAACCCAATCTGCAGAAGGGTAGAAAGAGCAACAGCAATGTCATGGTACATTCACATTCAAGTAGCCCTTTGCACGGGTTCGGCCAAAAAATTGTAGGACTATACCAGCTCTTTGTTAGCAGCACACAAAAAAAACCACAAACTATGTCCATGTTCTGTTTCTTGACTATACATCCCAGTTCACTGTCTACAAGCCAACATACTTACCAGAAGCTTCAATCCTCAAATTTAAGCTTTTTCTTTGCTGGATGCTTTGCTGATAGGCTGGCTTTAACCAAGTTTGCATCTTCTCCCTTCTTCTGTAAGGTACACAAAAATCTTATTAGAATTTACATTTTCTTTCACCAAAAGCACAAACGCAGCCCCTACGATGTCATATAATTACTACCTTCTTTAGCCTGTTCGTCCGTTTCTGCCACACCTCCTTTTCCTTCCTTGAGTTAGCTGGAACCTGTAATAATTAATAAAGAGAAATGAATTGAGGTCTGAATGCAACATAGGTTCATTCTACTCAGTTATCTGGAGATCATCTCAATAGCTAATGAACCAACCAGTGCAGCAGCTGCAATTCGAGCACGCCTCTCTGCACCAGCATTTACCTCTCCCTCAACTTCGCCATCACTGTTTCGAATGAGCCGCAGCCTCCCTTTATTAAGTAATGTTTCAGAGCGGGCATGTCTCTATTGTAAAAATGTAAAAGGAGCCTTCATTAGATCAGTAGATGAGACCATACAAACAAGTTTCCTCCCAAGCATTTTTTTTTCTACATTTCAAAGTGTCGAGAGTGAGGTTCGAGAAACAGGTTCAAAACATCTATTATAATAAAATTGACATAGTTAATAGGTACAAAGTAATGGAGATTTGAGAACTTAAAAGATCGGACAGGGACGAGGATGGAGGCCCCATGCATTGCAGCATTAACGGGCCCTTTGGATTGTGAGTTGGCTATTGAGAAAGGGAGAGAACAGAAAGGATTGTGGTTTCTCACCAAACAGGCTTGGTTAGGAACAAAATGGACTAATAAAGATTCATCCTGGTTCTTTATTTTTTTTATCCTTTCTCACCATATCTCATCTCTTTTAGTTATCCAAATAAGGGAAGGGACCGTCCTTTCTTTTCTTTCCCCACGCTTTCTCAACATCCAAAGGGGCTGTCGGGGCTGTGAATGTGATACTTTGCAGCTGAACTCATGGAAAAGGATTTCTGCTAATCATGTTATGTAGAATGGGGTCTTCTGCGAACACTGATTTGGTTTCTAATGAATCAAGAAGTTGAGTATTTAAAAATGTACCTTGGATTTCAGATGAGCCTTCAAGGTCTCCTCTGTCATGCAAACTATTCTTGGGCATAGCCTGCACTTGAAACCCGATTTACATTTCAAGATGCAGCCTACATCAGACAGGATACAGTTTTCTTCGGCCACAGTGTTAGACAGTGTATTCTCAACATTAGCATCACCTTGTCCATCATCTTTTATTCCGATATGATCGTCCTTTGTAAGTGAACCTGTCAATGCTTATACCTTGATAAATATCGGAGTCGGTTGGTTTTCAAGAGTTTAACACAAAGCAATGTACTCTGAACTTCAATCCTTGACAATACTATGTAAATCACCATAGTGATGTGGAGGAAGCAAATACGGAATTAGCCGAATGTCCAAAGGCATTGAATTGCACAGAGTCATACACATTTTAAAGAGTTTTTTTTTTTGGTAAGTACACATTTTAAAGAGTTATAAGTAACTAACAGCAAAATCCAACGCAAGTTTTGTAAAAAGGCAAATTGAGGGTAAAATATTTGTTTGGTATTCATCCATTGCAGGTAGCAAGATGTGGCAGGCATGGATATCCCTAAATGAACCTGCAAAACATGACCCTCTGATGACAGCTGCTCAGAAAAGCAACATTTATGCAATAACACAATTCTACTTGATAGTAAGGTGCACCAACTGTAACTAGCTAATATAAGACACGTTTTCTAACTAGTGGCCTTTTAGAAATAGGACGTTGATTATGCGTGAGAAAATGAAATGTAATTCCGCATAGGTACATAGAGCAAGAAGTTATTCTTCATCTAGGATCCCCAGAAGAAGTTGACACTTCAATGTCTTTATCAATTGTTTGATTGTGTTGGGAATAGGTTACATCAATTTAGTAAAATCAATCAACTATTGACGAAATAGTTTATACCAGACCAAGTTGCACTCCTGACATAAGTATAGGCGACATAAAATCGTAGTACCATCCTAATAAAGAGGTACACAGAGAAGGTCCCAAAAAATAAATCAATAAATAAAAGAGAAGGTCAAAGTAGTTACACAGCTGAATCTCAACAAAATGGATACTGCTGAAATTAAGAATTTCAATTTATTACTACAAAAGTTTTAAGAATTTCAAATAGTACAGCTTACCTGATGAGTTAACATCAACTTCATCTGCAGAGCTATCCTCTCCCTCATATCCTGCAAAACGAAACATCAAATAGGACAGTTCTTCCCTCATTAGGCCACAGGATTTTCAGCAAGACAAAACAAGGATCACATACTATGTGAAACATATAACAGTAAATATTAAGCCTTAAATAGGAACAAAAACAACTTTTGAGAATATCACTTCAGCAAAAAGTTTCAATACCATGAAATAGAACGTGGTAAGTTTTCTTGAACTAACAACAGAGACAATATGGAAACCCAACTCGTCTGAATAACGAAGGAAGATAAAATTGATGAGAGACTGCTATAGCAATAAGGGGACACTAACCGGAAGAATAAGAGAGAGATTCATCATACTCTCCAACGAACACAACATCATCATCATTTGCCTGCAATTCAGGGTCTGAAGAAGATGAACAAGAATCAGAGGCATCATTCCCACCGCCATGTTTAAGCACCCTGTCAATGGCACTTCTTCCTAGAAAGATGTACATATGCGTACACTGATACACGTATAAAACGCACATTATAAACGCCAAGGGCAACTTGTCAACTCTTGAGACGTTAGGGTTTAGTTCATCTAGATCTCATGTTTGAAACTTTGTAGATGCGATCAACTGGGACCAATTCATACAGAATTCATCCCGACATATAGAACGAATGATCACTTAACTTAATATAATGTTGAGAACTATCCATTTAAAAGTTCACACTTTTTGGATTCGAAATAAAACTTGTGCATAGTGTCAGAGCAGACTTATTCCATCCCATAATTTAAACAATTCACAATTCACACCCCACGATGATACACCCAACAAAGAGGAAGCACGATAATATACGCACTGACGCAAAAAGAAATTAAGCATGATAGACTTCGAACGCGGTTGTACGTTAGGGCAATGTGTTACGGTATACAATCCCAAACTGGTTGGGAATGAAATAAGTGATCACTTGTTATTATATCAAACATCTCAAGGAAAATGAATGTCCTTAGGTGATATTAATTATCAAAACACGTCATTGGCCGTCATTTTCCCAACATCTCATCTCCACCTAAAAAACTTAAACTTTGGGTCCGACATAAAGTTTCTACAGAATGAGCCCAATGGGCAAATATACCTAGTGGACGATGAAATTCATCTAGCATTATTAAAAGGGCTCAAAAGCTCGGCTGGTTTGTATAGGCTTGGCTCATTTAAGGATGTTTGTCAAGTAAATTAGCTAGGCTTGAGCTCAAGTTTTAGGCTAATTTATCGAGCTTGAACACGATGACTCTCGGCTCAACTCATTTGCACCCCTATATTAATTTATCAGTCGAGGTGCACGTTAACTGGTTCAAAAACCAAATTACTATTAGAAACACAAACACGCACGCATAGAGACAGAGAAGGAGGGGGAGGGGGATTTACGTGAAGGAACAAAAGGCCTCGGGAGTGATCGAGACTGGCGACGGAGCCGGCGGATTCGGGATCTTTTCCGGCGATCAAGACGCTCTTCTTCTCGTTTTCGGCGATTGAGACGCTTTCGGTATAGAAAAACTAACATGATGAACAGCGCTGAGTTGTCGTCGGAAGAGGAATCGGACAGAAGCATGTCGATAAGCACATTGCGGGAAACCATGGCGGGAGTCGAGGTCTGGTGCTGAATCGAGTTTGGAGAGACGAAGTAGAGATTTTTCTGGTAAGAGTTAGAGGAGAACTGGTTTGCCTATTATGTCTTCCTCATGTTTTCACCACTTTCTCTCTCGCAGTGAAACCCTACGAGCAGCTCCCGCCCCCTTCAACCTAAATACTACGCAGTTTCCCTCTCAAATTTTCAAAAAAAAAAAAAACTGTGCTTGTTTTGGGTCTCGAAATCCAACTGTCTTTCTTTGCGCACGGTATCCTATAATTTTTTACTAGGAGTATATATTTATCTATCCACTCATTTCAACCGAAAAGTTGCCCTCAAAACCCAAACTAAATGATTTCGAGAAGAGAATAACTTATTCCCGAAAGCACGCGATCTCATTCGTCCGTCTCGGCAAATCAATGATCCGAATTTTAAAAGAAAGTTTTTCCTGAAAGAGTTCTTTTAAAATCTGGATATTTCAAAACAATTTTGAACGTGCGTGATTGTGCTCAAAAATTTTATTTACGTAAACTCTGTAAATAAGTTTTTCTGTTTCGAAAATCTACTAATTTTTTACGAAATACGTGTGAAAGCATCATCAACTCTTGCTTATACTTTAAATTAAATTTAAACAAAATATTCATTTGGTGTGAAGTATTTTTTTTCTATAAATCCAAATCTAAGCACAAATTGGAAAAAAAATGTCACTAATTACATAGTTGTAAATTTGAGAAGGAAAAAATAATCTTGCCAAATTCGAGTAAAAATGTACAATGTAGAGATTTGAGTAAAAATTTGCAAAGGAGGGAATCCAAAACTTTGCTGAGGAACATAAAAATATGACCGAACAATTTTGTACTATTGTGTACGAGGGAGGACCAACTAAAATATAGTAAAGGAAATTAAATTAGTAGTAAAATTGACCAGTTTTATTTATTTTTGGTAAATTAGCCAGTTTTTTTTTTTTTTTTTTGTCAATAGTCAATTATTTCATTTCAATACTGGAATGTAAAAGATTTCATCTCAAAATATAAGAATGAACAAAAACTATCAAATCAAAGACACGAATTACTGCAAAAAACACGTAAGCTACAGATTCAAGAACACCTTGTCGAAGCAAACCGGGTAAATTAACTGGGAAGGTAAGATTTAACAATTCGCAAAAATCAATCTCAATTAGCTTTCCCTTTCCTTCCACCCAAGGGTCCTCAACACTGTGAGACAAGAGAGAAGGGGCCAATATTTAAAAGGCAGCCACTCTCGACTTTCGGTATTATCTGGACCGGTACATCTGTTGTGTACACTCGCAAAAAGACAGGGGACGTGGGGCCTTTATAAGAACTATGCTAGACGCACAGCAAATGTGCACAGATTTTGTGCACAAATTTTTTATAGGGCCCATTACGGATCCCACACAAATAATCCGAGCCGTTCATTAAATGTAAAACATTTTTTCAAGGGCCCCCGCAAAAAAACAGCTCAATCCGATACTCATAGATACTTGATTCAATTATTTAACTTTTCATTCGAATCTCAGGATAGCGAAAAGTTAAATGATTGAATCAAACATTTATAGATATCGGATCGAGCTGATTTTTTGCGGGGGCCCTTGAAAAAATGTTTTACATTTAATGAATGGCTCGGATTATTTGCATGATGCCCGTAGTGGGCCCCACAAAAATTCTGTGCACAAAATCTGTGCACATTTGCTGTGCGTGTAGCATTACTGCCTTTATAATTGCTAATCTAGTGCCCGAAATAAACAGAGTGATTTTGTCGCTCTTCAAATTATTAATGACACTTCCGTGTCAAAATGAACACGTATTTGATTTTGTCACTCCTCAAAAGGTAACAATTTGGGTAGTGCAAAATCAACCAATATTTTGGTGGCGAGTGCCCAATGGCGAAACCAAGATTTTAACCCGTAAAGGTGGGAGGGGGGCTGCGGCTTAGTAGACATATTTTTTTATTAGAACGTATATTTATTATATCGTAAGATTTTTGTTTTTTAGTTCATTATATTTGTACATTGAAATGATTTTTTAGGCTACATTAGCTATCACGTGCTTATTTTTTATTTATAAAAGAAATTGAGAAATGAGAATATAAAATAATCGGTTTTTTGTCAAATCGAACCAAAATTATTAAGATTATAAGTAGCAATACACGGATAATTATCAATAATATTCAAAATCAGGTATATACAAAATAAAACTTATAAAACTCCGACACACAAGGAGCCGAGCCCAAACATAGCTCCACCCTTGGAAGTGGCAAAATCACTGCCAAAAAAAAATGCTACTCATCACGAGATTATAAATCATACTAGTTTTTGGATTTTTTGTTGGATATTTTCAAAAATATTTGGATAAAAGTCGTAATTTTTTTTCCCGATTTATTTTGATGAGACAAATCAATAATTCACAAAAATTATGTGCAAAACTAATAAATATGAAAAAATTAAATTAAAAAAAAACAAAAAAATCTATTAAAAAAAAAAAACCCTTTAGCGGAACTTGGATTTTGGGTTTTGCTTCCAGGAGAGCTTCAAAATTCCAAAAAGCTGCCTTATTTTCTGAGGAGTGTTGCTAAAATAACAAATCGATATGTACATGTACACTGCAATCGAGGAAACTTTTCGGGGTGAAATTATGATATTTTTTTCCGTCAATGTCTCGTATAAAATGAAATTTACTACGATTTTATTTGACAATTTATTACGTTTATTTTGTAAAGACTGATATGTACATCATTCAAAAATCGTACTCACTACAGAGAAACAAATTTGTCTTACAAGTTTATCTTCTCTTCAAAAATAAAAATCAAGTTTTTAGTGATGTCTGAATTTTTTTTTTGAAGATTGATACAATACATGACTCTTAGTACATGAAAATATATATATGAAAGAAAACGAACGGACCAGATTAACAGCACAAGAACATATCTTAACATTTTTTTTTTTTGGCATCAAAGAAGAACATCATATTTTTAAATGAGAAGAAAAATTACAAGGATTTAGCAATTACAAAACAAACACACAACTGTGTTATCACCTAAGATAGAGAGCGCCGACATGCGAAGGTTATGGAGCCTAAAAAACATTGTGTATACACAGAAAACAACATAAAGAAAAATAAAAATAGGACAACCAAACAGCTCCCCATCGCCACCACCACCACCACGAGCAAGTCTCAAGAACGCAAACCAAGGAAGCTCCAACCACATCAAGACGCAGCGATCGCCTAAAACACGACTAAACTGCTGGCCGAATCACACTCATATTTAACGATAGCTAACACAGATCAGTTAGCCACAACATAGCATAGCCACACCACATCAACCAGCAAAATAGATATGCATGCAAAACAGATCAGGAAAGGAACAAAAAACGATCGGATCGGTTGGGGAAGGGGAGAACGAATAGGGAGAACCAAATCCGATCGGAAAGGGAGAAGGAAGAGGGACACAAATGACAACCGATCGAACAGGGAAAAGAGAGATAAAGAAAGGGGAGTCGATCGACTGTTGCTTTGGGGAAACCCCCGATGCTCGATAGGGAGGGACGGTCAAAAAAGGGAAGTCGAGCAATCGGAGAAAAGGATGCATGCATATCCGGAATTAGAGGACACATCCTGCTCAAGAGCAAATGTTTGTAATTATGTAGTCGATCTAAAATTACACAACCAGTAATGCTATAGTCTATAGATACAAGTTGATATGTGCAAATTTGCATATAGATGCGACAATATCCGTTCAATGCATGTGGTTCTCAACCATGTAATTTCGAATGGTTCCGTATGATTTGTGCACTCTGTATGTGCTTGTATCATTTTTTGGTAGTAATTGATTCTCACACTGCACTTTTTTAATAACCGCACTCCCTTATTTATTCTCTTAGGATGTGAATTTACATAATTAACCTTTGATTTGTATACTATTTTACATTTAGAATGATAATATTGTAAATTCACATCACAAAAAGATAAAAAAGAGAATGCAGTTGTAAAAAAATGAGAGAGTGAAAATTATTATTATTTTTTTTCCCACAAAAGAGGGGGAAATGACACTGTAACGACCCGGATTTTTGCCCTATTTTTTTTTCGATAAAGAAATTATTTTTAATCAAATAATTTATAGTAATCGATTAATTATTTAAAAAGTGTTATTGATTAATTCTTTTCTTTAATAGATTTGTACAAATATAATTATAATTATTTTCCTTGATAGATTTATACAAATATAATTATCTTATCATATATTTTTTTTCAATTTGCATGCATACACACCTCTTCCATCTCTCCCTCTCCTACTCAGTCTCTACTTCCTCTTTAACCCTTAAACCAAGCCAAATTCGTCCATTCTAAATCCCACGAACCCAACCCCATTAAATTCACTATTATCTTCTTCCACCGAAATTCTCCTATAAATACCCCACCCCCATTGACCACGAAAATAACACAATATTTTCCACGCTCCACCAGTCCAGAAAAGAGAGAGAAAAACCAGAAGAAACCCAAATTCCAATCAATGGAGTTTTAGAGAGAGAAAGAAAGAGAGATTAAAGTGGGTTTCGTACCAAGACCCAACCGAAACTCAATCCGACCATTCCAATCTCTTCCTACGAATCCTAGCATCACCAAACGTCGTCCAATTCGGTTCCAAAGTCTCCCGATCAAAAAAATCCGAAGTCTTCTTCTCAAAAAATTCAAGATTCGTATTTTTTAAATCAATTCGATCCGATTAAAGGTACCATAATCCTATCCAACCTCTTCTCTAAGTATATTAAATGTTTATATGCTTAACCCTATGTCCCGAACGAAAAAAATTAGAGTTAATCGCGCGTTTCTGCCGTATTTATCAATGTGATATTATTTTTGAGCCCAACATCTTATTTGTAATTATTTACGAATAAGATCACCCTTCTGATATTTATTTTACAATCCTTCTGATATTAATATTATAAAAAACTACTGAATTGATATTATTTTCTTACAATATAATATCATATTAGTATAAAACGTATTAATTATATCAGTTTAATTTATCTGGTAGATCGAGTTTGTTTTAAATGTTTCGAAACAACTTTGCGACCTTTCGAATATTATTTTTGACACCCGAACTATTTTTCCTAGACTTTTCACATCTCAAAGATCATAACTTGTTAAGATAATATTTTTTTTATTTAATTATCTATTTATTAAATTATTTATTAGTTATCTATCAAAGTTTACAAACGAAAAATCTTTGCGACCTTCCAAACAATGATTTAACACCCAAACTAATTTTTCTTAGACTTCTTACATCTTAAAGATGATATCTTGTTAAATTAATATTTTTTTTATTTAATTTACTATTTATTGTTATTTCTGTAGCGTTTTCAATCAAAAATTCTTTACGACCTTATAACCTTATGATAAATGCCCGAATAATTTTATTTAGACTCTCTATATTCTGAAGATGAAATATTGTTAACAGTAGCATATTTTAATTTGTAAATTATTTATTATCTATTTACTTCACTTTCGGCCACTTTATTTAAACGTCTTTATTTAAATTAATCTCGTGACCTTCCGAACCCAACTTTTGACACTCGACTGGTTGCATAGGACCTCTCGGACTCTTAATCAGGTCACGTTAATTATTTTAATATTTTTACCTAATTAATGCATAAAATTAGTTTTTAATTAATCTATTATCTTAGAATTAATTAATAAGAGCCCAGAAAATTTTCCTTTTAAATTACTTTAAAACTCTTACTTTATTATTGATATTGTGATCATACAAGATTAAGGGCAACGACCCATCCATAAAAAGTTGCGTGATTACATTGCTTATTAATTGTTTTAATTATTATTGATTTGTTGTATATTGCATCGATATTTGATTTTGAATGGTAGATTGGACCCTAGAGACATGGGGTGGTATGCGAATAGAATTCACTTAGACGGTGCTAAGTAATGGATGAAGTGAAAAGTTTTTATTTCTAGATTGCCTGCAGGCGTGATTTTGAGATGTGATGAGTTGGATGTGATGATTTGAAACTGGCAAAGTAAGCCCAGTGTTGATTGATGAATGATGATTGGCAAAGTAAGCCCAATGATGAATGATGTATTGATACTGGCAAAATAAGCCCAGTGATGATTGTGAAGTGGTATATAAGATAAGCGAACCCTAGTTATGATTCGGGCATGATAAGTTTTCTTTTGTTGTAATGAGAGGGATACACGCTAGGTACATAACTGAAGTGCAATCCGCGACAACAAAGGAAAGTGAGCTCATGGGACAGGGCATAGCTAGCGGTTGAGGGAGGAAAAATCTCGCGGAGAGATCTTAGATTTCACATTAGGTTATGGATAGTAATGAACTGACTTATGTGGAGAATATTTGTTTGGCTTCTTCGATTCAATATTATTTTGTTAATGAACTGACTTATGTGGAGAATATTTGTTTGGCTTCTTCGATTCAATATTCTCTTGTTACCTGCTAATTGTAAAGTAAGAGGGGTGGTTGGGTTGGATTATTTTACTGGGTGATTTATCACTCACGGATACGTCTGTATCCTGGCAAATCGTTTGCTTCGGCGATCAATTTGCTAGTGGGCACAGGATTCAATGGAGAGGATTCAAAGATGTTGCAGTTCAACACGGAAAGTATATCAGGAACGAAGATCGAGTGTGCTTCGAATTTGTATCAAGCCTAGAGTCAGCTCTGAAATTAATGTATTTTGAATTAGTAAATTTATCTTGTGATTGTAATAGCTAAATTTTATTTTGAAAAATTATATTTATTTAACAAATTTTCTTAAGATTTTATTTTATATTGCTTCCGAAAAGTCGGGGCGTTACAGACACTTTATAGTTTATTACTCCAAGGAGAATTCAAAATTTTAGTTTCTCAATGTCCATATGCACAATAATATAAATAAAAAGATAAAATCTTCTTTACGGAGGTGTTGCAAACAAGTGTTTACAGTATTCAATGATGACCGTTCAAAAATATTTTGGACGGTCAAGATGTTAATAAAATTTTTTCGATAAAGAGTTATTTGTGATCGGTCATAATTGAAAACAAATATCAGCCATTGATTGTCCGAATAAACGGCTGAGATTGGTTGGTGCAGCACCTCCGTAAATAAGACAGTCTCAAATAAAAATGCTAGCACCACACTCATTTAAACATCAAAGTGGAAGTTTAAATGGGTGTTTACTAGTTGGTGTGGTTGTCGCATTATTGGAATATAACATCCCATTTTGATGGATGGATCTAGGAATCATGCTGTGCATAGTCTAGACCGTCGGATTTCATCTTGATAATGAACGATGTACAATACACTAGATGAAAGGATTTCATGATAAAAGAAAGAAAAGGATTGCGGTTTTTTATGAAATCATTCATTTGAACTGATCATGCCGATGAAAAATGATAAAAGAAAGAAAAGAATTGCGATTTCTTATGAAATCATTCATTTGAATTGAGCATGCCGATGAAAAATGGAGAGAAAAAAATAAGAAAGAAGAAGAAGCGAAATTGCCTTGCTCTCTTTATATTTTAAAAAAAAAAATTTTAAAAATTTTTCCTTAAATTCCTTCTACTTTTAATATTTTTCTCTCCATTTATTATCTATACTATTTTTCAAAAAACTTTTTAAAACACAAATCAAACACAGCAGATAAGAAAAATGTCCTCTTTGTTCTCTCATTCTTTCTCACCGTCGGCTGAATAAAAGTCCTAGACGACGCAATTTGGACTACCACCAACTCGACCGGTCGGTCCATCCTGCCTTCCGCCCCTAACGAACCACCAGGGGCCATTTTCGCAACGAAGTAAAAACCTATATAAATCTCTCCCCCGAACGCGTTTCCCAATCACCAAAATCCCCAAATCCATCCCCCCCAACCCCCCCTCTCGCTCTCTCACTACAAACCCCACTACTACTTTCCCAACTTTCCCAAACCTCCAGAAGAACGAAAACCCCTCCGCGTCAATGGCAGAAACCAACAACCACCCTGCCCTCGACGGCAACGCGCTGGTCGCCCTGTCCCTCCGCCGCGCCGGCGTGGACCGCATGTTCGGCGTGGTCGGCATCCCCGTCACCGCCCTCGCCACCCGCGCCGTGACTCTCGGCGTCCGCTTCGTCGCCTTCCACAACGAGCAGTCGGCGGGCTACGCCGCCTCCGCCTACGGATACCTCACCGGCCGCCCGGGGATCCTCCTCACCGTCTCCGGCCCCGGCTGTGTCCACGGCCTCGCCGGCGTTTCCAACGCCGCCGCCAACGCCTGGCCGATGATAATGATCTCGGGATCCTGCGACCAGGGGTATTTCGGTAGAGGGGATTTCCAGGAGCTGGATCAAGTCGAGGCCGTGAAACCCTTTTCGAAGCTTTCTGTTAGGGTTAGGGATATTAAGGAGGTGCCTAGGTGTGTTTTTGAAGTGATTGGGAAAGCGGGTTCGGGTCGGCCCGGCGGGTGTTACTTGGATCTTCCGACGGATGTGCTTCACCAGACTGTTAGTGAAGCTGAAGCTGAGGAGTTGCTGGTTGAGGCTGAGAAGGGTGTCGAAAAAGAGGTAATTTCGCAGCTAGCAAAACGAGAAATTGTAAAACAAATGTCCGATTAGCGGTTAGGCAAAACGAGAACTTAGCAAAAAATGTATATTTTGTATGAAAAATATTTTAACTTTTTTTTTTTTGCAAGATAGTAGATATCAATGAATTTTTAAAGTTTTGAAGAAAAGTTGAATTTTCTCCAATGAAAAATGTAATGTTTTTAACCTCTTGATTTGCGAACCAGACATTTTTTTTTGGACGGATGGAGACACCATGTAGTATTTATTTTTAGTGAGATTCTGTTTCGATTTTCTTCAAAAATTTTAGGAGCAATTATTCCTCTTAATAAGAGGAATCAAGAAAGTGTAGAAAAATGAAACGATTGTTGGAAAAAGTTTAGATTTCGTCTGTGATTGTTGAGAAAAGTTTAGGAGCAATTGTAAAGTGTTTTCAAATCGGAAAAAGTTTAGATTTCGTCTGTTATTGTTGAGAAAAGTTTAGGAGCAATTGTAAAGTGTTTTCAAATCGGGATATGTATCGTGTATCTTTTATTTGATTTTATGTATCGTAAGATACATTAACAGAAACTAATATACAATAAAATATAGTTATATCTAATTATAATCTAAAAATACGGTGTATATTTGAAAAATTTGTGTTCTATATATGAAAAAATTACTTTTAGGATGAAAATTCCAAGTCTCTCAGGTAGGGCCTATTGCATTGATGCCTTTTCTGGTGCATGAGTTAAGGGAAAAGAAAAAGTTCCGTTATTGATTCACGCAAAACATGATCGAAATACATTCTTTCTTTTATTCGAGCTTTGAGTTTGGGTTTTCTTTAAATGATTTGGACATGCACGACCATAACTAGATGGAAAGATCAGAACGCATTTCGTGTTCAACTTCTTAAAATATGGTATGATTTGTTCTCTGTAAGAAATCGTAGGATACGCTGTGGATCGGGATATGCTATTACATCATAGGATACGCTATTACATCATAGGATACGCTGCCGTATCGTAGGATTTCTATAAAAAAGTGTGTGATACGTATCGTTTTTGGAAGGAGACGATACAAATCATAGGATACGTATCCCGTATTGTAAGATTTTAACAACCATTACTTCCACTTTTTCCGTCTATGATTTTTTTAAAGTTTTTGTTATGTTTTTTTTAAAAAATTTTTTAGACTCATCTCGGATGATTAATTCAAAAAATATAATAGGAATTTGACAAAAATTTGGAAAAGACGAAAAAAAAATAAAGATTTAGGAGAACAACTCGATGGGCATTACCACCACTACTCATATATGGGACAGTAGATAGAGTATGGTTGTCTGATCTATGCAAGTTCACTAACATGAAATTGCTAACAGGTAATTGGAATTGTTGGGCAGTCTGAGATTGAGAAAGCGGTTTCGTTGTTACGGCACGCAGAGCGGCCATTGATTGTGTTTGGTAAAGGTGCGGCTATTGCTAGAGCTGAGAATGGATTGAAGAAGCTGGTTGATACTACTGGGATTCCGTTTTTGCCGACTCCCATGGGGAAGGGATTGTTGCCCGACACCCACGAGCTTGCTGCGACAGCGGCAAGGTCACTAGCCATTGGTAAATGTGATGTTGCACTCGTAGTTGGTGCAAGGCTTAATTGGTTGTTGCATTTTGGGGAGCCGCCGAAGTGGTCGAAAGATGTGAAGTTCATCTTAGTGGATATAAGCAAGGAGGAAATTGACCTGAGAAAACCCTGTTTGGGTTTGATTGGAGATGCAGCAAAGGTTGTGGAGATGATTAATAAGGAGATTAAGGATGACCCTTTTTGCTTGGGGAAAACTCACCCTTGGGTTGAAGCTATACAGAAGAAAGCGAATGAGAACGTGTCAAAAATGGAGGCTCAGTTGGCAAAGGACGTTGTGCCGTTCAATTTTCTGACACCGATGAGAATTATAAGGGATGCAATTTTGGGAGTGGG
The DNA here is from genome assembly GCA_019656835.1 of Rhododendron ovatum. Classification (NCBI taxonomy): domain Eukaryota; kingdom Viridiplantae; phylum Streptophyta; class Magnoliopsida; order Ericales; family Ericaceae; genus Rhododendron; species Rhododendron ovatum. Next base: position 28,511,082 of record CM033800.1, read on the forward strand.
TAGTCCTGCTCCGATAGTTGTTTCTGAAGGGGCAAACACAATGGATGTTGGTAGGTCTGTGTTGGTTCAGACGGAGCCTAGGACTAGGCTTGATGCTGGGACATGGGGGACAATGGGGGTTGGTCTTGGTTACTGCATTGCTGCAGCTGTGGCTTCACCTGACAGGCTTGTGGTAGCAGTCGAAGGGGACTCTGGATTTGGGTTTAGTGCTATGGAAGTTGAGGTTTGTCTCCGTACTTGTCTATTGTCTATAAATATATATGTTTTATCCTTCTGACAATGGAAAACTCATCTATCTTGCATCATAGCGTATTGGCATAGAGTTGTTACAAACACAAAGCATTTGTCTTGTTGAATTCTTAATTGTGCACTTGTTACATCAAAATGTTACCCCTTGCATTTCTGCTGTAAGAAGTGTAAGTATTCAGTTCTGGAGAAGGTACTTCCATGACCACTAAGAGATGGTGGCTGTCAACTCAGAAATGTCTCAATTTGTCTTAATGCTCATACAGATATGTCTAGATTTGAAAAAAGTTGGTATTGGTTCACTTTCATCCTTAGCACGATTTCAAGCAATGAATTCTTCTATGTTTTTAATTGCTTGCTGACGCAGCTTTAGCGTACTAATATCTTTCCCCTTGCTTGTTCCCCCTTTCCATCTATTGTCCAAATCTTCGTTTTGGTGGAGCCTGTTAATTTTGCTGAATAAAACAGTTCTTATCATCCTTGATGATTTGGAACCAAAAATTGCCATTAAGTTGTGTTGGTATTAATGATTACAAGTTTCTCTTCACCACTGTTAGTTTTGAGGTTAAGTTGTAGGCATTTCTTAGCCGATTATAATTTGAGCGCTTCATGAAATTAGTCATTTTCAGCCAGACAACTATCTTTTGGAACGTAAACATTTCGTCGTACTTGAAAATATAATTATTGGATTCTATTTACTTTTATAGTTACTAAATTTAGGTTCAGTTCGAGGAATAAAAAATTCTGCCAACATAGCAATGATTCTTCTGGTTTGGACAGAATATATGTAGCAGTTTGTTTTGAGTTGGATTAGGTTTCATCATCAGCTAAAAGAATGTTAGGCAACGGGTTTTGCAGTCATGAATATCTATAGTCTGCCTTGGTCAGTTCTCCAAATTGCAGATTAAGCCATTGTCCTAAGTTAATAAAAGGTGACAGATATTTTATCTTCCTTTATTGGTGCTTAGGAAGTAGATGTAGATGGTGAAGTGAGGGTGAGGAGCGTTTTTTTTCGACTGTGATTTGGGTTCTTTTTCAAGCCTCTTGTAGCATAAGCCACTAGAATAGATGGTTCGAACTACTGGTTTTGTATTTCCTCCATTCATTGAAGTATTCATGGTGTTACTAAGAAACAAATGTTTAACCCCTAAGAGTGGTTTAAAGGTGGTTAGAGGTTGAAGGAAAGCTGGGACAATGATTTCGTCATTGGGGTTAGCGGATGTATATGAGTACTGTTGCTACCAGCCTTTAAGGCAGTGTGCTTTTGGGTTGGTCTCTCAACCTTGATGTGAGGGGCTCAACCACTTTAGGAGGATTCGGTGCAAAAAAAGAAAAGAAAGAAGCTTAAGGAGGATTCGAAAGCCTGCCAATCTCTTGTCTTTTGGTGTTCTTCGGGGAACCATATGTATATCCTATTTAAACCAAGCAGGGAGGCTATGTTTTGAATGCTTATTTGTTGGTAGTTGGTACCCCACATAAAGTCTCGACAATTACTGCTGGCATCGGTTCCTAGGGTTTGTGCAAGAATCCGAATTTGGGTAGGCTATAATGTCATGCTGAGCTTAGTTATTATGGGTAGTGTTCATATGTCATTTAACTGCACTCTTAGGATTGCCATTTTGTTCTTGGCTCGGTATGAAGCGGGCCTGTTTCCGTTTAAGTTATCTTAGGTGGTTAGTGGCATGAGCATGAACGTGAAGTTCTTTTTGTAATATCGAATTCCGAGATAGAGCAAAGCAGTAAAAAAAATCATGTTAAAACTTTTGACAGGGATGTAGGGTCATCCCTGAATTTTTTCATACTAGGTATGTTACTATGCATCTCATTCCTGACAGTAGTGTTTATCATCTCTCCGTAACCATTGTTCCTTATGACTTAGACTCACTGCAGCAGAACGGTGTATATCATACATCTAAAAGAATAGGTATGGTTAGGCATTCAGTTCTATCTTGATTATTCAAGTCTAATCAAAGGGAAAGAATCGGTATGTAAGAAATTCACCACCATCTACGTCAAATAGCAATGTTGAGATCCAGATGTTCTGTTTAATCATGTAGTCTCTATGAGATACTACTATACTTTTTAGCTTTCCAGCCCTGATCTTTTGATATTTCTAATTAATGAGGTTATTAATTTTGTACATGGAAATCAAGATATGTACCATCTCTAATTATGCATTTTGTGTTTTTGAACTTCTGCAGACGTTAGTTCGATATCAGTTACCCGTGGTGGTGATAGTTTTCAACAACGGTGGTGTATACGGCGGCGATAGGAGAAGCCCTGAAGAAATTACTGGTCCTTTTAAGGATGACCCGGCACCTACTTCATTTGTCCCTGGTGCAGCTTATCATCTCCTAATTGAAGCTTTTGGGGGCAAGGGTTATCTTGTCGAGACACCCAATGAACTCAAATCTGCTCTTACTGAATCTTTCGTGGCCCGGAAGCCAGCTGTGATAAACGTCACGATCGATCCATATGCTGGTGCTGAAAGTGGGAGACTTCAGCACAAGAACTGAGGTGGCTGTAGGCTCGAGCTGGAAATTTGATTTGCGGACTGAGTACGACAATGTTCAATAATGTGAGTCTAGGATCTTGTTGTAGAGTTTTTCTTCTTTCTTTCTTTTGGATTAGTATTTGTTTTAAGAGGTGTTGATGTACTCAAATAAATTGTCGACTGAAGGGAGTCTTGTGTTATGTATGTTTGCGCAAGTGAGAGCGAGACAAGGCCGCTATAATTGTACCATATAGAGCTACAGAGTTGATGGATTCTACATTCAGATTTCATGGTTAATCTTGATCGTGTGGTTAATGGTATGAATACCTCCTTTTTATTTAAGAAAGTGGAAATGAAGTTTTCTGTTTTACTTTGTTGTCACCCCAACCATCCCTTTAAAAAGGCTTAACAGTCCGTGTAGAGTGTGATTTGGTGAGGAATTAGAAGAAATTATGAGAGAGAGAGAACTCTTTCTTATCAATGTATGAGTAAAACTATTTCTCATCCATTAAAGATAGCTCACCTGTTCAATAGTATCACATACTAAATCACTGTTACGAAATGTAAACAAAATCATTGGTACATTTTTTCGGCGGGGATGAGAACAAAATTATTGGTTACTAATTCCCTAAAAGTTATTGAGATTTCCGAAACTCTTTTTTTAACTAATTTTAAACATCGAAATGACTTGAGAAAACAAAGTCCTTTTCATCATCCATGTAAGTTAATAACTATGAGTATTTTATTGCAAGAGTTTACAATTTTTTTTAATAAAAATGCAAAAAATAATTTTTGCACTCAACTTTTTTATTAATGCATTCAAATTTATTTTCACTCTGTGTAATTTAGGCACTAAAAAAAAATAAATCTATAAAAAATTGGAGTTCAAAAATAATTAGTACCATTATTTTCTCTCATTTTACTCTCCATGTTCATTTTGTTTTGGTTGTACTCTCCTCCGGTAATTCCTCTCCGCATCTACCGTTTTGAAATATCCCGCGTGATGGCGGGTGGAATTGACATTCGCTACCAGAGAGAGGGAGAGGGAGAGAGAGAGAGAGAAGTAACCTTCCAATTTCGGAGCAACCCACGCGAAGAGCCATGGTATGGTACTGAAACACTGTTTTCTGGGGTCTGGTCTTCTCTCTCTCTTCTCAAGTCAACAACGTGTGGAGCCCCCTATGTGGAAAACAAATGAAAGAAACCACCATGCCCCCCCAAACCTTATCCCTCCCTCCCTCCCTCCCTACTTTTCTCACTCCCAATTCTCTTTTCCTTTCTTTCATCTTCAAAAACTCTGCATTTCTTTTCATCTCATCTCCTTGAGAAAAGAAAAACAGGGCCATGGCAGATGTACTCCTCTCCTCTCTCTTACAGACAATCTTCACGACCTTGACCTCCTCAGCCCTACAGGAGTTCGGAATCGCCTGGGGTCTCGAAACGCAGCTGAAAAATCTGGAGAGTACTTTGAGTACAATCCAGGTAGTGCTTGTTGATGCAGAGGCCAAGCAATGGACGAGCGAGCCCATCAAGAATTGGCTCCGAAAGCTCAAGGATTCAGCTTACGATGCCGACAACGTGTTGGACGAATTCGCCACCGAAGCCCTCAAACGAAAACTGGATTCTCAAATACACCGAGTAAGTGCCTTTTTCTCTCTTCCAAATCGGCTTATATTTCGTTTGAAGATGGGGAATAAGATTAAGGGTGTTAAGGAGAGTTTGGATAGAATTGCTGGAGAGAGAAGTTTTCACCTGACGGAGGGCTTGATGGTGCCTGAATCTCGTGGGGTGGAGGGAAGACAGACTAGTTCCTTCGTGAATGAATCCGAAATTCTTGGAAGGAATGACGAGAAAGGAAGGATAATTAACATGTTGCTTGATGATTTGAGCGACCGCGATGGTGTTTCGGTGTGTGCTGTATGTGGCATGGGGGGCCTCGGCAAGACTACACTCGCTAAATTGGTGTACAATGATAAGAGAGTGGAGGGGCACTTCGATTTAAGACTTTGGGTTTGCGTGTCCGATGATTTCGACATAAAGAAACTAACGGGAGCGATTGTAGAGTCCATAGAAGGAGGCGCGTGCAATATCACAAACTTGGATCCACTCCAGCGCCGTCTCCAAGAAAAATTGAGCGGCAGGAGATATTTGCTTGTCTTGGACGACGTGTGGAATGAGTACCACGAGAAGTGGGATAGACTAAAAGATGTACTTAGGTGTGGAGCTAAAGGCAGTAAGGTTGTAGTGACAACAAGGAGTCAGAAAGTTGCTCATATTATGGCTACGCTTCCTGTGCACCTTATGGTTGGTCTATCGGAGGATGATTCTTGGTCCTTGTTTGAGCAACGAGCTTTTGACAATCGAAGGATGGAGGAAGACCATGAGCTGTTTGAGATTGGGAAGGCGATAGCCAAAAAATGCGGAGGGTTGCCCTTAGCGATAAAAGCTCTAGGCAGCCTCATGCAGTTTAAAAGCAGTAAAAGTGAGTGGTTATCGGTGAGGGACAGTAAGATTTGGGATCTACCAGATGATGGAAGTACTATCTTGCCTGCCTTACGGTTGAGCTATGACAATTTACCTCCACACTTGAGGCAATGTTTTGCTTATTGTAGTATATTCCTTAAAGACAGTGAGATGGAGAAAGACACGCTGATTGAGCTGTGGATGGCAAATGGTTTTATTCCCTCCAAAGGAGAAACAACTTTGCATGATACGGGCCATGAGATTTTTAATGACTTAGTTTGGAGGTCCTTCTTACAAGATGTGGAGAAATATTTCGATGGCAAAACCGTATGTAAAATGCATGATCTTATGCATGATCTGGCGCTATCTATTATGACGTATGATTTGTGTATAGTTGACTCCTTTACAGGTCTGAAAATTCCAGAAAAGGTTCGTCACTTGCTTCTTAACATTCGCTCAGGAGGGAGATTACCTTGGAATGAGGCTATGCTTGAGGTTCCATCTCTACGGTCGTTTGTTTTACATGGTCATTTTTCTTGGGACGAAGTGTCTCCTTGGATATCGAACCAGAAGTATCTCAGGGTGTTGGATTTGGGCGCTGGCACTACTTTCGTGAAGGTACCAAGATTAATCTCCAACTCCAACCATCTTAGATACCTCGACATGTCGTTCTCTAACATAGTATATGTTCCAGAATCAATATGTGATCTCCAAAACCTGGAGACTTTGAAACTTAAACAATGTTGTCAGCTTCGAAAGTTGCCCAAACGCATGAAACATATGAGAAATCTCATATACCTGGACATTAAAGGGTGTGATTCTCTTATTTCTATGCCTCCTAAATTGGGACAGCTGACTTCCCTGCGAAGACTAAGCTTCTTCATTGTGGGCCAAGCTGAGGATAACCGTATTGGCGAGCTGAAAAAATTAAATCTTGCGGGCGAGTTGGAAATAAAAAAACTTGATAATGTAAGAAGTCCAGCGGACGCCGAGAATGTCAATTTGAAGAGGAAACATGATCTTGTTTCTCTGAATTTACGTTGGAGTGATCACAATGAAGAAAACTTACCCAATGATGTTGAAGGGGTGCTTGAGAGTCTCCAACCTCACTCGAATCTGAAGAAGCTGAGTATAAGTTATTACCGAGGTTCAAAGTTTCCAAATTGGATGATGTGCTCAGTTCTTAAAAATTTGGTTGAGCTCTCTCTATTTTCTTGTTCACGATGTGAACAACTTCCGCCTCTTGGAAAACTACACTCCCTTAAGAAACTCAATATCGGTGGAATGGATTCTCTGAAGTGCTTCGACCCTGAGTATTATGGAGATGGGGAAATTTCATTCCAGGCACTGGAGACACTCAGTCTCCAAGGAATGCCGAGTTTGGAGGAATGGACGGCAATGGATAGACAAGATGTTTTTCCGCGCCTACAAGTGTTGGATATAACCAGCTGCCCCAAGCTAACTAATTTGCCTGCCCTTCCAACACTTAAGAGTTTTTCGATCAATGGCAATGAAATGTTACTCAAGTCAGTGAATAATCTGACTTCGCTTTCCTTTCTTTTGATAGAGGACTTCCAGTTGGAGATTCTTCCGGACGGATTGTTTCAAAATCACGAGGCCTTGTCAACCCTACAGCTAAGGTGTATGCCCAATATCGAGACTTTGCAAAATCATATGTCTGGTTTGTCTTCTCTGAAGAGATTGACACTTAGTTTCTGCGATAAACTAGGAAATTTGCAAGGACTTGAAAACCTAAACTCTCTGGTCTCACTTGGAATAATTGTATGTGACAGTCTTACGGACTTTAAGGGCTTGGAAGGCTTAACTTCCCTCAGATCCTTACACGTTGAACAGTGTCGCAAACTAAGGTCGTTATCGGAGGGAATGCAACATCTGACGGTACTCCGAGACTTCAATATCATTGGATGTCCAGAGATACAATCTTTTCCAGAGGGCATGCGACATTTGAATTCTCTCCAGTGTATGGAGATATGGCATTGCGAAGGATTAATTACTCTACCAAACTGGCTAGGAAGCCTCCAGTCGCTATCATACTTACAGATTCGGTATTGTAGTAATCTGAGGTCTATACCGGATGGGCTGAGGGGTCAAAAGAATCTGAGAAAGCTTCGAATTGGGAGATGTCCCAATTTGGAGAGGCGGTGCAAGAAAGAGAGTGGCGAGGATTGGCTGAAGATAGCTCACATACCCAATATTTGGATAAACGACGAACAAGTACAGTCCTTGGACGATTGACAGACAATCTAGAGGTTGGTTTTTCTTTTGACTTAATAATTCAAAACGACTTATTTTTTTTATCTTTATTTAAAAAAAAATTTGTATTCGTTAATTTTGTGTTAAACTTTTGTGATTTATTGATTCGTCTCGTCGAGAGGAATCGGAAAATAAAAAAAATTTGATCAAAATTCATAATTTTTAAAAAAAGAAAAAATTAAGTAAAAAAGACTATCTTTTTGACTTATTTTTGTCTTTTTTCAAAAAATTATGAATTTCTATAATGATTGTTTACTTTTCCGATTTTTCTTATTGAGACGAATCAATAAGCCACAAAAATTTGACGCAAAATAAACAAATGCAAAAAAAAAAAAAAAAACTATGAATAAAGATAAAGAAAACTGCTACTTAACTTTTTCATCCAAACCCACCAAACTAGTTAAAACCTGCTCTAGCCAACGCTACAATTTGGGCGACCCATGGATTTTTTTTTTAAACTATTGCTATATTGAATAATTGCAAAACTAATAAATGACCAATTAAAGTTTGACACCAGAACTAGAAATTTTTCAATCTTGGAACACCCCAAATAATTTAACCGATGGAATAAAAGACGAATGAGCTAAAACCCAGCTCCTTTTGAAACACCAAAAAAAATGCTTGTTTGAGCTTTAAATGTACTATAGATATTTTTGTTAATTAATAATAGCATTCCAAGGGTTTGACCTAGAGGTCGAAGCTTGAGATTTAGCATTTGCTCCTTTTTAGTTGGCTCTTAGGTTTGAAACTTCTTAGGTGTAATCAACTTTTATGTGGCCACTCCATACAGGGCTTTGCTTCAGCTTTAGTCGTACTCCCTGATAGTAGACGGTGAGATTGGATTGCTAGGAATAAGTCGACGTGCATGTAAATTGGCCCAGACAGCTCGATCGAGTTGTCAAAAAATTTACAATTAATTAGTAAGAGGATTGAGATTTATGAGTGACCCCATGTTCCGAATTTCTTGGAGTCACCAAGACAGTATTTGAAGTGGCAATTGTAGTCGGAAGAAAACGATTGCCTATAGAGTTTATTTTCCAGTTAATTCCACCAGCCTACATTGACATGAGTGCACATTCTAATAACTTTGGCCATTTTTTTCCTTGATTCATGTCCGGCCGCATATTTTGAGTCCAGATGCAACATGCTTTCCATTTTGAAGGGTTCTGGCCTTCACTGTGTTGAATAACATAACGTAATTTCTCACTCTCCCTTCTTGTTTTAGTGTTTTCATGTTTCTATTTCTCACATGCTGATTACTTTGTGCACCCGTTTTTCTTATTGGTTTTCCTTATAGCCACCATTAAAAATCTCCAAAATCGTAAGTATGCATCCTTTTCCAAAAATGAGTGGTCTTTTTTCTGCTTTATGCTTAGATCAAGAGTCAAGACTAACTTCGATGATTGATCTTTTCCGAGTAATGTTCTTGTACAGTTTTTTAGTGTCATCCAACAGACTGATTTCATCTGTTGTTTTTGCAGTTTTTATGCATATTGAAATGGTCAAGTGGGAAAGTAATAAATTATTGCCACAATTTCAAATACTAATAAATTCTATGCACCTTTAGTGTACTATTATCTTTCCTCTCGCTCATTCCCTGTTTCTATCCTATTGTCCAAATCTCTGTTGTGGTGGAGCCTTTTAATTTTGATGAACAAAATGGTTCTTATCGTCCTTGATGATTCGGAATCATATATCACCATTAGGTTCTAATGGGAACAATGATAACAAACTTCTCTTCACCATTTAAAGTGTGGCTAGGTAAATGACTGGCATTTCTGAGGTCATGATTTCAGCACTTCATAAATTCAATCGTTTTCAGCCATACAACAACCTTTCGGAAGTATAAACATGTTGTTGTACTTCAGAATATCATTTCATTGTTGCTTTTCGTGGGTGCAATTTTTGGATTCCTATTTATTTTATCGTTACTAAAATTAGGTTCAGTTCGAGGAATAAAAATTCTGAAAACAATAAGTTAATTACAATGATTCTTCCGGTTTGGACAAAAAATGTGTAGTAGTTTGTTTTGATTAGGATTAGGTTTCATCATCGTCTTAAAAATGATTCCTATTTAATTTGATTATGATGATTTTGTTGTTTGGAGTAGTAGCTACCAGCCTTTAAGGCAGCGTGCTTCTGGGTTTGTCTCTCAACCTTGACGTGAGGAGCTCAAGCACTGACCTTTATGCGCATAATAAAATGAAGCTGAACTGAAGCTTCACTAGCGAATTTGTACTGGCAGCAGCTTTATTCGAAAGCATGCTAATATTTTATGTTTCGGTGTACTTTGGGAACCATATGTAACACATCCTATTCAAACCAAGCAGGGAGGTTACGCTTTGAATGGTAGTTGGTAGCACATAAAGTTCAAAATAATTGCTGGCAACGGTTCCTTGGGTTCATGCAAGTATATGAATCATGGTGAGCTTAGTTAATTTGGTAGTGTTCATATGTCTTTCTTGAACCAGAACCCGGGGAGGGTGAGAGGAAAAGGGTCTCAAAATGTGCCATCACATCCCACTGCACTCTTAGGTTCGCCATTTTCTCCTTGGCTGGGTCTGAAGCTGGCTTGCTTCTCTTAAAGTTATCTTAGGTGGATAGTTACATGAGCATGAACCTGAAGTTTTTTATTTTTGTAATATCAAATACCTAGATAGAGCAAACTAGTAAAGAGAAATCATGTTCATAATTTTGTCAGGGATGCAGGGCCGTCCCTTAACATGTTTCTAATAGGCATGTTACTAGTAACTTACCATATATGCATCTCAATCATGACTGTAATGGTTATCGTCTTAGCTTCACCACTGTTCCATATGACCTAGATCCTCTGCAGCCGAATGGGTACAACATACATCTAAAGAACAGATACGGTTAGGCATTCACTACCATCTACGTCAAATAGCCATGTTGAGATCCAGATGTTCTGTATAAGTATGTGTTCTATGTGAGAATCTATTGTGCTTTTATAGCTTTCCAGCCCCGATCTTTTGATTTTTCTGACGAGGATATTAATTTGGTAGATGAAACCATCTTTAATTATGCTTTTTGTGTTTTTTGAACTTTTGCAGACTTTGGTTCAATATCAGTTACCCATGGTGGTGATTGTTTTCAACAACAGTGGTGTCTACGGCGGCGATAGGAGAAGCCTTGAAGAAATTATAGGTCTTTTTAAGGATGAGCTAGCACTTACTTCATTTATCCCTGGTGCAGCTTATCATCTCCTAATTGATACTTTTCAGGGCAAAGGTTATCTTGTTGGGACACCCGATGAACTTAAATCTTTTGCGGCCCAGAAGCCAGGTGTGATAAACTTCACGGTAGATCCATATGCTGGTTCTGAAAGTGGGAGACTTCAGCACAAGAACTGAGGTAGACTGCAGGCTCGAGCTGTTACTTTGATAGTTTGATGTGCAGACAGAATACGACAATGTTCAATAATGTGAAATTCTCAGATCTTGTTGTAGAGTTTTTCTTTTTTGAATTATTTGTTTCTAAGAGATGTTGAAGCACTCGAATAAATCTTTGACCGAAGGGAGTCTTGTGTTATGTATGTTGTGTGTGCAAGTGAGAGAGGGACTAGGCCATGATAATTGTACCATATAGAGCTACAGAGTTGCCGGATTCTACATTCAGATTTCATGCTTAACTGAAGTTTGCAGTTTTACTATTCTTCTTCTTCTCACCCCAAGCATCCCTTTAAAGGCTTATCAGTCCATGCGGTGTGTGTGATTTGGTGGGAAATTAGAAGAAATTATGCGAAAAGAGAACTCTCTCTTATGAATGGATATATAAACTGAGTGAGTAAAGATAGTTCAGCTGTTTAATAGTGGAGTATCACATAATTCACTGGTACCAAATGTAAACTCGAGTTCTTGCATTCAATTTCCACTGCCAGCTCCTTGGCTTACATTGTGTTCGATTTGGGTCTCTGGAACCAACCATTTCCTCTGCGCAAGGTCTCCAATAAGTTCTCTCTAATTATTACTCTCATTTCTCTATCTATCTGTGTACTTGTTACACCAGAAATCGCACTCAAAACCCAAATCAAACAAAGTGAAGTTGCTGTTAGGTATTTGGAGTTTATCATATATTGATGAGAGGCCTAACACATATATTGTTTTTTTTTTTTTGCCAATATTGTATATTTCAGCGGGGATTAATGGGGTGTTAGTCCACAAGAGATTTCAGACGCTATCCATAGCCCTAAATCCTAAACATCTATGACGGGGCTCGAACTTGGCCTCCCACATGGGGAGGATAGGAGATACCAACTGGGACAAGGGCCTATTGGTGGCCCAACATATTCAGTCGGTTTCATTTTTTTTTTTTGGCATGATTGTCCAACAAATCGATATTTACAAAATAAACCATCTTTTTGCATGATTGTCCAACAAATCGATATCTACAAATAAACAAATAGACCATCAATGTGTGAACACCAGTGTATTATTTTTCTAGGGGGCTGCTATTCGCAGCCCTCTATTTTCTCCCGGGGCCCATTAAAAATTTGCAAGTAATTACAACATGACCCCCTAATGTATAATGACCTACTTACCCTTATACCTATACATGAAATGACCTATATGCCCTTATAACCAAAATCCCTAAATTATCCAGTACCCCCTTCCCCTCAAAATCCCCCCAAAATCATCATTCACGTTTGAAAATAAAAAAAACGCACACAACCTCCAGTTCTTCATTCTCGGCTTTGTACAAGTTCATCTTCTCTTCTCTCGGCTCTCTAAATCATCATTCTCTTTTTTCCTCTCTCTCAAAATTTTCAATGGAGGAGGAGCAAAGACCATATATTGTATCAATGGAAGGTTCAAGTCCTTCTATTGATCCATTTTTTGACCCACTTGTAGGATTTGATTTTGAAATTGAATCAAATTTTATTGACAACCATATCATGGCAGAGGAGAAGAATGATATTGTGATGGACACTGTATCTTGGAAGCCGCATGAGGAGGTAAGTTTTTCTGTTTACAATGCCTCTGTTTTGTAGTTGTGGCGTCTGGATTTTGTAAACCCAGTTTTTCAAGGGTTTTGTCGATGTTTCTGGTTCGAACAGAATGAACAGAATAAAGTAAGTAATTTCGGTAGCTAACCACTGTAAAATATTACCATATTCGATAGCTAGTTACCGAAATTGAGATACATATTTAGCATCTAATTACCGAAATATATATTTATTGTTTTTGTTGTATGCATTTTTGACATGTAGTTACCGAAATAGAATCTTTTTTGAACAGCTAGTTACCGAAATGTATGTATGATTTTCCTATATAGTATTAAGTTTAGCAGTTCTTTACCGAAGTTTGAACATATTTTCGACATGTATTTACCGAAATATAATCTTTTCTTCAACAGCAATTTACCGAAATGTATGCATGGTTTTTCCCCATATAGATAGTTCGGCAGTTGTTTACTGAAGTTTGAATATATTTTCGACGTGTAGTTACTGAAATATAATCTTATTTACTTATGTATAATTTTGTAGACAAAGTTCGGTAGTTGGTTACCGAATTTTGAACATGTTTTTGACGTGTAGTTATTGAAATCTTATGTATAATTTTTCTATATAGTTCGGCAGTTGATTACCGAAATTTGAATATATATTCAACGTGTAACTACCGAAATGTAATCCTATTTTCAATACCAACTTACCGAAATGTTATGTTATAATTTTTCTATACATAGTTCGGCAGTTGGTTACCGAAGTTGGAACATATTTTTGACGTGTAGTTACCGAAATATAATCTTTTTTTGAACAGCTACTTACCGAAATGTTGTGTGTATAATTTTCCTATAGTTTGGCAGTTGGTTACTGAAGTTGGAACATATTTTTGACGTGTAGTTACTGAAATGTAATCTTATTTTCAATAGCTACTTACCGAAATGTTGTGTATAATAATTTTTCTATGCATAGTTCGGCAGTTGGTTACCGAAGTTAAACATATTTTCGACGTGTAGTTACCGAAATGTAATGTTATTTTCAATAGGTACTTACTGAAATGTTATGTAATTTTGGCATGCCGAACTTTCGGCAGTTGGTTACCGAATTTTGTATATATTTTTGACATGTGGTTACCGAAAGTGATACTTATGCGAATTCTATGTATTTTTGACATTCACTTACCAAAACAGATCTAGAGAGGTATAAAACTTGTTTTAATGGACTTTTGAATTTTTGATACTTTCTTCAGGGTGATGCTTCAACGCACGGCAGCCATATAGGTCCAGTGACCATAGCACCGGAGTGTACGACGGAGAATGTGAGTGCGCACGGCAGCCACATAGGTCCAATGGCCCTATATGATTTGACATGAGAGTTTACAACGGAGAATGTGAGTGTTTTCAAAATAGTTGGATGATTCAATGGTTCTTTGGATTTTCTTTGTTTACTGTTATTAAATGTTTTTGTTGAATCATGTTTGTAGGTTTTTGCATCTGAAGATATGTTGAGAGATTGGATAACATCTACCGGTAAGGAAAATGGGTTTGTAATTATCATAAAGTCGGCAGAGAGAATGACAAAGAATCGAAGGCCAAGGATGCGGTTTGCATGCGAACGGGATGGAAAGTTTAGACCGTTTATCAACAAGGCAAAGGACAAAGGAGGTAATGTGAAGGAGAATGGCAAAGAAGCGAAGGCAAAGAAGATAGCACGCGTCACAGGAACTAAGAAATGCGAATGCCCGTTTCAACTGAGATGTGTTAAGGGGTTGGAAGGTTGGACTGTCACTATCTACAACGGCAATCACAATCATCCTCCTGCGAAACAGCTTGAGGGGCACGCTTATCCCGCGAGGTTGTCTTTGGAGCAGTCGAATATGTTGGTGGATATGTGTGTTTCGTCATTGTCTACACCGCAAGAGATCCTAAGTCTAATAAAGGGCAAGGATGAATTCAATGTTAGTTCAATTAAAACCATCTACAATGCACGCTACAAGCATGGGTTTAAGGACCGAGCGGGGAGATCTCAAATGCAATATTTATCGGCTAAGTTACAAGAATATGGGTACATCGAGTTTAATCGGAAAGATGACAATGACTGTGTGAAGGACTTATTTTGGTCACATCCTACTTCTGGTGACATGTTGCGTGCTTTCCCTCGGGTTTTGTTGATGGATTGCACATACAAGACCAACAGATACAGGTTTCCTTTGCTCCAGATTGTTGGCATTACATCCACCGAGAGGACTTTCTCGGCTGCCTTTGCATTCATTGATGGGGAGAAAGAGGAAAACTATACGTGGGTGTTGGAGAAATTGAAGAGTATAATGGATCCCGCTGCACTTCCCGATGTTATTGTGACAGACAGGGAGTTAGCTCTAGTGAATGCCATTACAAGAGTGTTCCCAACGGCTAGCCATCTTCTTTGTCAATGGCATATTGGGCAAAATGTATATGCCAAATGTAGAAAGATGTTTGATGAGACGGCTTGGGCTCTGTTTAAGCATGCTTGGGATTCACTGGTGTACTCACCGACTATATCTTTATACGAGCAAACACTTTGTACAATGAAGCGGGAGTTTGTGCTATATCCAGATGCGCTTCTGTACGTTGAGACAAATTGGTTGGGACCGTATAGGCAGAAATTTGTATCAGCTTGGACGAACAATGTAATGCACTTTGGCAACCTGACAAGCAATAGGTAAATGGCTAGCATCATATGCATGTTTCACTGTGTCCATATCTTTTCACAATTAGATATTGATATTTCGATGCCTAAAACTTTCCTTTACCATTTCCACAGGGTTGAGTCTGAACATGCGAAGCTGAAATCCCACATTGCGAATTGCCAAGCCAACTTGTCGGCGGCCTGGGCTAAAATGCACGACTTGGTTAAATTACAAATCACGGACATAAAGGGTAGCTTTGAGAAAAGTTTGAATTGTTGGCAGCACCAGTTTAGAATTCCTATCTTTGACCATTTAAGGGGAGCTGCTTCACAGACTGCCATGGGTTTGATGTTGCCGGAGATTAAGAAAATTGATGACATGGTCGCGGAGGACAAGGTTGACTGTGGCTGTCCTATTCGCCGAATCCATGGTTTACCTTGTGCTCACGAGATTGCTCCATTCAAGAATCGGGGTGAACCCATACCGTTGTCGTTGATTAATGATCATTGGAAGATGCTTTCGTTTGAGAAACATAAAGATGATGGGGCAATTTTGAAACTAATGAATGCCGATTGGAATATCTTTATGGCCAAAATGGTTGGCCAAAACCCTATGACCCATATGCATTGGATGAAGACTTTGAAACCCATTTTGAATCCATCAACCATATCCCTGTCTTCACCCCAACAGAAGGTCTAGACCCGCGGTCGAAAGTCCGGTTCGGTCAATAAGTCAATGCGTAGGAACCCGTCTGAGTTTGAGTATGTTGAGGCATCCTTGGAAACTCCTAAGTCGGTGAAGGAAAAAACCCCCATGACTAAGGCAGCTATGAAAAAAAGGCCCAAGGCGAATGCCAAGGCGGGCTTGGAAACTCCCGACAAGACCACAAAAAAAAAGCATCAATGCGGTGGATGATAATAGCCCCAAGGGAAAGGCCATTATGAGAACCCCCAAGGCGGCAAAGGAGTTACCAAGGCGGAAGAAGCCAAAACTTCTTGGAACCCTTTTTGTAGGACCGTACCTTAATAACTTTCCGAAACCAATTCGGCCGCACGTAAAATCTATAACGGATGTGACAAGTGATGGAAATTGTGGGTACCGAGCGGTAGCTTATTTTATGCACCAATTCGAGCACAATTGGAAGACATGCCGAAATGATTTGCTCTTGGAGGTGAATAACCATTATGACCTTTACGAAAAGATTACTGGTATCGGAGGTGCTAACAAGTTGCATTATAGATTGTCATTCTTTCAAGACGGAACTGCACCCGAAGACAGGTGGATGATTTTTCCTGACATGGGTCACGTTGTAGCTTCTACTTATAATGTAGTGGTTGTCCTCCTATCCCAACTTCAATGCCTTACTTTCCTTCCACTCCATTCTCGTCCTCCATCATCAGACCAAATAAGGGTTCTTGGAATTGGACTCGTGAATGGAGATCACTTCGTACAGGTACATACCGTATAGTTTTCTTTCTCATAAATTCAACATTACTACAAATTGCCTTCATGTGCAATTTTCAAAGTCTTTTTACCTTGATAGGTTGATCTAAAAGCATGTTCTCCCGTGCCGCCTATTGCCAACAATTGGTTCAAATTTCGATGGGAGGAGGCCAATGAATGGGACACTTTTTTCTGCCCAAATAGAAGCATTTAAAGCCATAATAGGAAGTGATGTAGCAACCGCTGAGTCGATTGACGTAGATTAGTTTTGTTTTATATGTATGGTTATCATGTTGACGTTTTATATTGCAATGTTGTTAACTAAGCACATCCATGGAGTTTGGTTTCGCCCTTAGTGCCATTAATTTTATTATGGAGTTGATGTGAACAAATTGACTGAGCACAGGTTCATTTCAGAGGTTGCATTCCAAAGTTATTGTAATGTTGTTGTAGCTGCATACCGATATTTTTGTATTTTTTCAGCATTTACAATCCGAAATTTGTATAATATTTCAGCACTTGGATACCGAATCATTGGTACTATTTCATCATGTGCCTGCTGAAATATGATTTTTTTTGGAACAAAAAGTTAGGTGGACTCTCTGAGGCACGAAGTGTCATTGATGGAGTTGAATCTGAATCTTTTTTGCCCAAATATGAGTACCACAATCTACAGAGGGGGCGACTATTCGCAGCCCCGTAATTTCTCCCTTAGCACTACATTTTGGTAAATAGTTGTTGAAAATCATACATAACATTTCGGTAAATAGCTGTTGAAAACAAGTTTATATTTCGGTAAATACATGTCGGAAATATGTTCAACATTCGGTAAACTACTGCCGAACGAACATTTTCGGTAAATAACTGTTGAACAAAATATTATATTTTGGTAATTGTATGATGAAAATGTATTTCAATTTCGGTAAGTAACTGTCAAATATCTTTGAAATTTTTTTTTCGGCTAAAGGAGAATGTTTTATTGTCGCCCCCTTTACAGAAAATACAAGACAACATTTGAGTGTCTATCCAACATTTACAATGTTTTAGAAGATTATAAGACTC
Source organism: Rhododendron ovatum (assembly GCA_019656835.1). Classification (NCBI taxonomy): domain Eukaryota; kingdom Viridiplantae; phylum Streptophyta; class Magnoliopsida; order Ericales; family Ericaceae; genus Rhododendron; species Rhododendron ovatum. The sequence continues at coordinate 28,528,692 of CM033800.1, forward strand.
GTTTTCCCACACTTTGAGCACCACAACTTATACAAAACAAGTATAAAATAACATTGAAAATGTCAAACGATACTGTTTTAGGATGGAGCAGGTTGGGGTGGCTCAGGCCTCCTGCACAGCAACAAGACACAACTGCGTATTATTGCAAGCCCCGGACAGGATACGTCAAGGGAAGTGAAGGAAGCTCCACACACCTTCACAGCTACAGGAGCATCGACGTGACTACAACTCCGACGACGTCGAGAGGGTAGGTGACGTGCCTTCCACTCAACAAGAAGACCAAATGTGGTCGTTGTAGTACGTACGCACACTGACCGACGTTCCCAACACCTCTTATTCGGACAAGGGAACGAATGGTCAGGACGTTGAATATTCCCAATACCTCATATTCGGATGGACACGGCTTGATTACGTAGCTTGGAAAAAGCATGACAATGCACAAGCCATCGAAATAACTTCACTGATGAAAATGTATATATGTATGCTATGGGATGTACATATGTTAATTGAAACTCCAGCCATAGGGTTTACAAATTTGATATACTTTTTTGTATGAAATAGTTGGAAATATAGAGGGAGGTATGAGTCTGAAACTCCCTCAGTCAGCTCCCAATTTATAGGCATATACATTGGGACTTTGAGATGAAGATAATGGGCTATATGGAGGAAATTGCAATTTCAAAACAAATAAACTGATTTGACAAGGCACTGCACGTATATTTATGAAAGATTCTTTCCCTGAGGAGGAGCATGTGGGTGGGGGCACTATACAGAAGTTTGGTTGCCGAAATTATTGGGGAAAAAGATTCTGCCCTTTTTCAACATTTGCTTGCTGAAATAATTATAAAATTTCGGTTTCTTATTACTGAAAAGTGTTATTAATTTCGGTTGTAGGTTGATTTCAGCATTTGCTTTCCGAAATTATTAAAATTTTTCAGTAGTGTCGTACCAAAAATTGTGAAAGTTTCAGCATTTAGAACCTGAAGTTGTTATAATAAATATTTCAGCACTTCGATACTGAATAATTTGTACGATTTACAGAACATATATGCCTTTTTAGATTCTCTCCCTGAGGAGGAGCATGTGGGTGTGGGGGCCCTATACAAAATTTTGAATTGGCCTGGGGGAGTAGATAATGAGGTGTATGGAGAAAATTGTAACTTCAAACAAATGTTGTGATTGGACAAGGCACTGGACTCCATATTTACAAAGATTCTCTTCCTGCGGAGGACCATGTGGACAGGGCCCGGATTTTTGAAAGTTTGTTTTTGTGAAAGACACTTTCATAGTAGTTCAAAAAAAGCAGAACAAGCTTGACCAAATGTTCATTCCCCAGAAGCCCAACATGTCCAAGTAGCAAATGTCTTACACAAGTCAAAATACTAATAAGAACTGTTTATCCATAAACCCAACATCTAACCTCGCCCCAAAACACCCCGCCTCCTTTAAGTAACAAATGTGGGCCGTAAAATGGCTTCTACGTCCTGCAGTGCCTGTTGCAACTCAACAGCTCCAAGTTCGGTATCGCCCAAAGCCCTGTGTACCACATCCAACACAACCCGAACCTGCTCCTCACGACCCTGCCTAACACGCCCTCCACCAGGTGCCAGACCACGTCCCACCCTCGGGTGCGAGAACACCCTCAACCACGGAATGTAGTCATCAGTACACGCCCAAGGAATCCCAGGTGGTGTAGGCTCTTTCTTATCCTCAGGCACCAAGTGGTAGTCAGGGCTAGACCAAAAGCCTTCAGTCCATTCGTAAACAACGTTGTAGGTGTGTTGGCCTCGCGATGCATGCTGAGGTGCTATAGGGTCTGCAAGTATTCGCTGCAATAGTCCAAACTGCCTCAAGACTCTGTCGGGGAGGTATGGCTCCACATAGGACATGGCACGAATGGACCAGTGTAGAAAGCAATCTCAGAGACATTTTGCCTGCGGGCCTTGTACGGGTCAAATATCACCTGTTTGTCAAACAAAACATATGATATGTACTAGTACAATAAATTAACAAGTTAATCAAACAATCCGGCGAAAGCCATCAACTAATACTGTATCATTCATTCAAAAACTAAAGTCTGGCATATATGTGGAACTTGGCTTATAAGTAGGACAAGGGAAAGTAGTGCACACGTCAATTGAAAAGTGGTATGAACTCCTATTGGGTTTTCTTCATTTGAACAAAAGTCATTTGAGGCAGGGTTACAATAGCAGGCTATCTTGATTATTCATGTCCCCGTACGCTTAAGAAATATCACGATTAATGATTCTACTCGATTAAATACCAAAAGGCATCACTGTGCTAGAATTACGATACTTCAGAAGATGAGTTAAGGAAGACAATGGAGAAGGCTAATGGTTTGATAGTAGATATTTTGAAGCAAAAGCCATGTGATGCATCTCAATGTGTTACCGAGAATTTGGAGAATATTGACACAGGTTAAGTTGGAACTTCTCCTATATTTGATTAGCTTATAAAACAATTGTACTTCCAGTTCTCTGTCCTTAGTGGAAGAGTTTAATTTCTACTCTCAAATTGTATAATATTGTAAGACAGCTTCTAATTAGCAACGTAATTCTACAAAATGTTGAATGCAGAGTGTGTTAGAATTCTACCTCATCTACAAGTAAGTTGTCCAACCGCACCGGTAATGCTGTACACTAGTGCCACTCTCGCTATGCAGACACCAACGTCGTGCCCGTGGAAGTTCTTCCGTGTACTCTGGGTCAACAACAGCATGTAGCGTTGGGAAGTGCTTGTTTATCCACGCCTATAACATTACACGCATGTGAAGCATATTACAATCATATATCCGTAACATGAACTTATTGGTTTTTTCATAATCAGAAAAAGTAAGTGTACCTCTAGTAATATAAGAAATCCACCAATCTGCTTTGCATTCCTCCTACTCGCATAACCAAGATTTCTGTACAAATATGCCAAGCAACTAGAGCCCCATCCGTACGTATGAACCTGATCTAAATCCTCCAATAGTGGAAGGAGGTCAAGCTGTACGAACCCACCTGACTTATCACAAAAAAGGGTGCACCCAATGACATATAGCAGGTACGCACGAGCACAACACACAACCCGCTCGTCTGTGTCCATCTCATTTACGTCTTTGAAATTCATCTCCAACCAACTCAACTTAACTGTATACCGTTTAACTGCATTCACAGTAATTGCATTTGTCGCAACTTCGTTCGACACACCAAGCAAATCCATTAACAGTTCTTTTGGCGACCTTTCGTCCTCCGTGTACACAAGCAATCCACGAACAGGTATCCCTAGTAGATGTTCTACGTCATCTAATGTCAACCCCATCTCACCAAAGTCAAAGTGAAAGGTGTTCGTCTCCGGATGCCACCTTTCAACAAATGCAGCAATTCTAAAGGAATTGCATTGCGCGTTTTTATTTATGCTACACAATGGAAGCAAGCCCGAATTCAACACCTTTTGTTTGAACCTGTCTTCTGTAACTACCCAATTGCCCAAAAGACCCGAGTGTTGATGCAATCTTAATGTACCCCTCTCTTCTCCCTCCAAAATGGCTTTAGCCACATGTGTGTGAAAACTCTTTAGCAAGGATAGGTCCTCCGGACCACCCACATCCAAAGGCGCATCGTCATGTTGCTGTGCTTCTGCCCGGCCCTGGCCACGGCCTCGACGTCGACGTCGACGTCGGCCTCGAATAACCTATACATACATGCCAATAATACCATACAGATTAGTGTTCATAAAATAAATAATTATTAAAAAAAACTAATAAAAGCGAGTATAAAATTGGAAAAAATGTACCTCTTCCGGTGGCTGTTCTATAACCTACACGTATATGCAAAAACATACAATACATATTATTGTTCATAAAATAAATAAAGATTAAAAAAAACTATTGAAAGCAATTATGAAATTGAAAAAAGTTTACCTCTTCCCCTAGCGGTGGCTGCGATGCTATAACCTACATATATATGCAAAAACATACAATACATATTAGAATGTCCCCAAAAACAAATGAAGATTAAAAAATACTATTGAAAACAATTATGCAATTGAAAAAAGTTTACCTCTTCTTCTACCGGTGGCTGCGGTGCTATAACCTACACGTATATGCAAAAACATACAATACATATTATTGTTCATAAAACAAATAAAGATTACAAAACACTATTCAAAGCAATTTTGAAATTGAAAAAAGTTTACATCTTCCTCTACCGGTGGCTGCGGTGCTATAACCTACACGTATAAGAAGAAACAAAAACAATATATATTAGTGTTCCTAAAACTAAAAAACTATAGATTGCAAATAATATGAGTTAGTGTTCAACAAAATAAAAATGTAGTGGAACCCTTTTTGGAAAATTTTCACCTCATCCTCAGGTATGTCCTCGATGACAACATCTTGCTCTTCCTGACGAGGCACTTTGGCCTTGCCCCGGCCCTGGCCCCGACCTCGGCCTACTCGAGTTCTAATTCGAGGCAGTGAACGCATAACCTACATGTATATGAAAATAATACAATTACAAGTTAGTCTTAAAAGAGGCAGTACATACATATTTCAGTTTTTTGTTACCGAACGTTTCATAAAACAAACAAAGATAAAATACAAACTACTACAAAGCTGGTGTGAAATTGGAAAATTTTAACCTCATCCAAAGGTATGTCCTCGACGAAAGCATGTTCCTCTTCTTGACGATGCACTTCGGCCTCGCCTCGGCCACGGCCCCGATCTCGGCCTCCACGAGTTCGAACTTGAGGCAGTGAACGCATAACCTAAATAATACAATTACAAGTTATTCATTTCCACCTGAAGTTTTAACGTCTGCTTGCCGAAATAAGCATAACATGTCAGTTACTGATTACTGAAAATAATAAACAATTTCGGTGATTGGTTACTGAAAGCTGACCAAAATGAAACCAAAAAATAATTTTGTTTCAGAAGTCAGAACATTTTATCATACGTGAAGCTTCTGCTTCTGGTCAAGTTGTTTACCAAAAGGCAATACACTGTTGCTTACAAACAGTTAATGCCTGAGACATAAACTTCCCCTATTCACATCCTTCAACTCCATTACCAGAAAAAATCTTCCACAAAAAACTACTAGTAACAAAGTTTCTTTGTTTTTGTCCACCTAAACATAGCCACTTTGACTCCGATGCTTTCAACAAAATATTTTGAATACAATTCTTATTTATCAATTTGGTTGATCATGCCCGTATCCATTATAAACAAACAGCAAACATACTTCAACGTGGCTCAAATGGTTGAAGTTATCATCATCAATCTTGCAAACAGTATGCCATCATCAATTTCTACGCCACTTCAGCATGGCAGAACTTAAAGCTAGCTAGTTAATTCACATCCAGTCAAATTGTAATAGTGGATACTGGACAAAAATGCGGAGTCTTTAAAGAGGGAACGATACCCTCTTATCGATGAGTCATGACAAGGAATGCTACACATCAAGTAGTATCAAACATTCATGATTAAAAGATCCGAGTTTAAGCAGAGTAGTTTTTTTAGCTTTTTGTACACAAACTAAAACAGTTTTTTGTACAAAATGTTTTACACTATTCGTACATGCCCTTACACTATATGTGGGACAGATCCGACCTAAGCTGAGTGGTTTTTTTATTGAGTATAAACTCGGGCAGGTATGTCAAGTCTCGTGTTCTCAGGTCGAATACCACCTATGTGATAAAAAGATCAACTTGTTAAACATGAGACACTACAAAGGAAGATGGCAGAATTTGTCTATGAGAAAGACTTAAGCTATTAAACTTCATTCAAAAAATCAACTATTGAAAGCTGTTTACCTCAGGAGCCTCAGACTCGTCCTGAAGGACACCCCGGGCCCGACCTCGGCCTCGAACTCCACGTGGTGGACGCATAATAACCTGCATATCATACCAATAATACAAATTTACAAGTCTGAAAAGACAACAAAAAATAAGAATGCCTATAAGACCATGCACTATCAAGCCTTATAGTTTCAAAACAAACTAGACTCATTATGAGCAGTTTCGTCCTCTAAGTATAGAGCATCTTAGTACAAATTTTGGAATATGGAAGTTCTGTGGTTCCAATTTTAAGGTGGGTTCCCTATTGCCAAAAAAAAAAAAAAAACCTCGTCTAAGAAATGCCAAATATTGTATATGCTAGCTAGTCGGGTGGGGTCAAATGGAATAGATTGTGTTCTTTAATCATGTAGCGGATGAGGAAACGCTAGTTTACCAAGAGAAGTTTAAAAGCAGTTTTTATGTCACCAAGCGAATAGGCGACTTAGAGAAATTACTCCATTGATTAAACGTTTCTCTTTGGATCTTAGGAATGTATATCAGTCTTGTGGTGAAATGAACTTGGAGCTATAGAAATTGGGCATTTGTTTCAGCTTGCTAGAGTAAATTTTGATGGCATATTGTTAGTACGTAAACGTACCCTGTGGTATTTTTATAGCTGGCCTTCTACATCAGAGACTGAACGCCACAAAACTTGAACCACAAAGACTTCATCAAATAATGAAAATCTACTTGGTGACTGAATTTGCTGTGAGATACTGCGATGTCATTCTGCACTATGCCTGGTTTTTTTTGGTTATACAAAGGATATGCAGATTGGCTACTCTACATACCGTCAGAGCATTGCCTGCACCACGCAACCATCTGCTATCCCACTGTGTGTTCTAAGCGCCAAAGAGTAGGTTTGCCCCACCAAGCAGCTAACCACTTGCTGGTACTATGTAGGCATTTAAAGCATGTGAAATTTTGATTGTCGGAGAGCACAACAATGTAATAAGAAGACAAAATCTTAGGAATCCACCTACGAGCAGAGAAGCTCCAACAGGAGCTTCAAATCCTACATGGAGGTATGGGCACTTTTGACAAGTAGCATAGCTCAAATTCAGCTACCTCTCATTAAGCCAAATCCACTTGCATTGACATGAGGTTTAGGGCTGTCATTTTTTTGCGCCAAGAGAGGCGCATGCCAAATGTGGACCAATACAGGATAAAAAAAAAACCGTAGCATCTCACAGCTTACTAATCGGGCACATTCACCGTTTTTAGCTACCAATTTCGGGATCTAGTTACCAACATTTCTAAACAAATACGGGATCTAATTACCAAAATCTTTACAAAAATACGGGATCTAATTACCAAATTCTCTACACAAATACATGTATGTAAATGGGTGGGCGTGCTGGGGTGGCGGTGGTGAAGAACACACACACACACACAGAGAGAGAGAGAGAGAGAGAGAGAGAGAGAGAGAGAGAGAGAGAGAAGAAGAAGAAGAACAGAGAGAGAACAGAAGAACAGAGAGAGAGAATATCAGAGAGAGAGAAGAACCTGAGCCGGTGGTGTGGCGGTGGTGCGGCGGCAGGAGTGGTGGTATTGCAGTGGTGGCTATGGAGGTGGAGGTGGTGGGAGACGGAAATGGAGTGGCGTGGGAGACGTAAATGGGTGGGCTGGGGATTTGGCTGGGGATTAGGGTTTCTATTTGGATGGGTGGGAGAGTTCAAGTGTAATTTTTTAGAGGGAAGGGTATAATAGGAAGATCAGGTACATTTAATGGGTTACATGGAGAAAATTTTCTTTTTTAAAATATTGGAAATGGGCTATGTGGAGTAACGGACTACGGGAGAAAATACGGGGCTGCGAATAGCAGCCCCCTTTTTCTATTGTTTTGATGGGGTAAAAAAAATGCACTCTCCAACCATTTTTATTACTCCCTCCGTCCCTTTTTTTTGTGTCCAGTATTCCATTTTGGGCTGTCCCTTAATAAGTGTCCATTTTGTAAAGTTAGGGGGTAAAAGTTGGTGTATTGTCTATTTTGTCCATAAAAGTAGATTTTATTTTGAAAAGTTAGTGAGTAAAAGTGTAATGATGATGAGTAAGTAGGAAAAGTGGAGGAAAAGTGGAGGAAAAAGTTGATGTGAAAGGTGTAATGATGATGTCTTTTTAATAAGTTAGAGTTACGAAGCAGGACACTTAGAAAGGGACGGAGGGAATATTTAAGCTTTTAGCCATTTTTTTAAAAACTTCACTTCACTTGCACTTTCTTTTAACTTCACTTTACTGAACTTCTTGCATAAATGATTTTTCCACTACTGTATCACTTGGAATCGATTTAACAAATGCTTGAATAAAAAGAAATAGAGAAAAGTCTTTATCAGTCACAACGAGATTTTAGAAAAATAAAAAAATTACCGTCTCAAAAAAAGTGAATAGTAATGTCATTCTTTGGTGACGGCGGCACCCGCCAATAAAAAGTTGGAATAAAATCGGTTGGATGTCATTTTATTTGTATGTTAGTTAGTACCATGTCATGGTATCAATGGCACACACGATAAGAATTAATCAACTAATCTTATGAGAATTAATCAATCACACTTGTTAACTTACGAGGATCCCAATTAAAATCAGAGCTCTGCATGGACAGCCCCAAACCTGCTTTGCAACTTTCTTTCTTCTTTTTGGGTCACCCATCTTTGCAAGTTAGCATTTTTTTTTGTTGGTTGGTGTTGGGTACTTTTAAGTTCCAACAATTAACCTGCTTTGCAACTTTCCTTCTTTTTGGGTCACCCATCTTTGCAAGTTAGCATTTTTTTTGGTTGGTTGGTGTTGGGTACTTTTAAGTTCCAACAATTATACATGGGGAGTGATTTTGCCACTCCCTCGTTATTTCCTTACGCTATTCTGGAATCAATGGTTCCGTACTTGCAAACTCAGAGTTTGATCCTTCCAATGCTTTTATGCTCAATTGTCACATTATCTTTTCACATACCTCTTTGTTGGGCTTTAGTTTTTAACTCTGGGTTAGGAACTAAGGGAGCAGCATTGGCAATTAGTTTGTCGTATTGGGTGGATGTGATCTCGCTTGGGCTTTATTTGAAATACTCTCCAGCATGTGAAAAAAGCCACGCTCCTTTCTCAAGGGATGTTTTCCTGAGCATTGGGGAGTTCTTCCGCTTCGCTCTTCCCTCTGCCGGAATGGTTTGGTATTTCTATGAGCACGGATTTTGCACTTAGGTGCATTTGGTTCGCTGGTGATTTCAGAGACGAATGGAATTGTAATTCCTTGGTCTCCTGGTGGAATGGCGATTCATCTAAACTGTTTTAAGTAATGATTCCTTTTGTAATAAGAACAAACATTCCATGGGAATGCCATTTCATTGCAGTTTCCTTCCAGCGAACCAAATGTTGCCTTAGTTTTACGTACTTTCTAAGTCCGCTTTCAATCCTGATATTTCCTGCCTATGCACGATGTACAGTCTTGAATGGTGGTCATTTGAGCTACTCGTATTGTTGTCTGGGCTTCTACCAAACCCAGAACTCAAATCTTCCGTGCTTTCAATCTGGTATGCTTCTTCTCTATTCTTGTGAATTTCGGTTATATGAACTTTTTCAACTTAAGTGCTTATCGTATTTTACCATATGTGTGAACAGCCTGACAACTACTTCACTGCACTCCCTCATACCATATTCTATCGGTGCTGCTGCAAGGTTTGCTTTCGATAGCTGTTTCCTTAAGCATGTATCTCTTACGTATAACATTTTAACTATTTTCTTAAGCTTGTTTCTAGTTGAAGCATTTACGTGCATCAGTGCATATATATATATATATATCTGATTATATGTATGTATATATATCTGATTATATGTATGTATATATATCTGATTATATGTATGTATTATACACCACTGAAAAGCGTAAAATTGATCATATCTGTAGCACTCGATCGGATTTCTAATGAATTAGGAGCTGGGAATTCAGAGGCAGCTCAATTGAGTGTCTGCACTGTGATAGTTCTTGCAGTTTCAGAGTCAATTATGGTATGCGCGGCTCTCTTTTGTTGTCGCTTCATTCTAGGATGTGCATACAGTAGTGAGAAAGAAATGGTGGATTATGTGACAGAAATGACTCCTCTTCTCTGTCTCTCCATCGTCATGGACAGCTTAACGGAAATACTATCTGGTTAGTTTCATGCATCTTTGCATAATGTTATACGGATGTATTCGTTTAAACATTCGACCTATACAGAAGTTGTTTCTGAAACTAGAAACTCAACAGCATGAAAACCGATGATAACTGAAAAGCAAAAGTAGAAGCTATGGCAAACACACTAGCAAAATCTAAAATCACCTCCCCAAAATCTACAGCAAACACCCACCCCCTATGTTAAGTCAATGTCCACAAATTAGAGTAAAGTAAACATGTTAGAACATGCATGCAGCTTAATGGTTATCTTTCTGCCAAAAGTGTTTCTTTGAAGTTATCCGAAGCTTCCATTACTTGTCCTGAGAAGTTGATTCCTTCAGCTATTTTCCACCATAGTGTACTAAAATGCTGTTGTAAAATTTCATTGCTCAACCTTGAAAAACAAACCAAGGTGGTAGGCCGATACAGAGGCATTGAGAACAAGGAAAGTGTTGGAGTTGATAGGATCCCCCTTTTCACAACCCCATGTGACACCTTAAAGTTGTTTTTCCTTTGCACCAGGGATTGCCAGAGGAAGTGGGTGGCAGCATATTGGCGCCTATGCCAATTTCGGGGCATATTATCTGGTTGGAATTCCATTGGCTATTGTATTGGGTTTTTTACAAAAACTAAGAGGCGAGGGGATTTGGGGCGGAATAGTGACAGGAACAATACTGCAAGTCATTTTGCTAACTTCCGCAACATGTCTTACTAATTGGCAAGAACAGGTTTGTATTTGAAATCCTTTCTGTGATAAGTGGTTGCTGTACGATGCCCGCGTGTTTACTTTTTCTTGTGTTTTTTTGGGAAAGAAAAAAATAGATGGGAAGTTTGAGGCTGAGATAAGTGACACCCCTCATGGCTTGATGGACTGAAACCAAATCAGAATTTTCTTCTAATTCTATGAGTGTGATTGCAGGCAAATAAAGCCAAGGAAAGGATATTCAAGGGGAGAATTCTGGGTGACAAGTTAATTGATCAGTTGAATTAGTGCTTCTCAGGAGCTGCTGTTTTTCCAGGCACCATTTGGTTTGAGACTTCCGTATTTCTCAAGACGGCCTGTGATTTTTTACGCTCGTTTTTTACGTTGAGAAGACGGCAATGGAAAGAAGGACGAACTTTGTATCCAAGATCAAAATTGTGTTCCAAAAGATCCATGTTGAAAATTTTTCTTTTCCTTCTAGTAAAGGATTAATCATCCGGTTGTACTTCAAAAAGTTTTATTCATTACCCACATGCTATCTTGCTGAGTTTTTCCACCCGAATGAACTCATGTTTTTTCCCCCCTGGTGATGTGTTATTCTCTTTTTTAGTTGTTCTACAACTGGCTAGAACTGCTGCTGCATGGGAACAGAGTCCCTTAACAATAAACTTTATTTTCTGGAGATTTGTTTAGACCTATGTTACTTGGAACGCAGATCGTACCGGTACAAAGGGAGAGGAACATGGACGTGGTATGCCACATGTCTAAATTGTGTAATGCTAGGGGTACGCTTCTACAGACTAAAGATATCGAAACCAAAACTTACCCAGGGGACAAAAATCTAGTAAAATTAAGTATCATTTTCATAATTATTTGTGCAAAATACATTTCTTGGAACATAATGATCGAAATTTTTCATTCTCTCACTAAAATTACATTCTATCTAGATTTTTACAATAATTAGTTCTAGGGATCGCTTTGGATCACTATATTTACAGTTTTGGAACGAATTCTCTCTAGATTTTTACAATAATTAGTTCTAGGGATCGCTTTGGATCACTATATTTACCGTTTTGGAACGAAAGTATCTCAGAGTATTCGTATTGGTACGTAATTCGTTAGGGTAGTAGCATTCCTTGGTTACATATGGTAAATTCTAGCCTAACAAGTCAGTGAATTAGGGGTAGAGGATGGCTGCTTCTTTTGATGATGTGGTGTTCCTATATTGAAGTAACTAATGTCGCTCGTGTTTTTGACGTTTTGCTGGAATACAAGCTCCGTCTAAATGCTGAGAAATGTGCATTCGGCGTTAGCTCTGGGAGGTTCCTCAGTTATATGGTCAGTCACCGAGGTATTGAAGCAGATCCGAAGCAAATCTCTGCCGTGCAGAATCTCTGGGCACCCTCGGCCATCAAAGAAGTACAAGGGCTTACCGGAATGGTTGCGGCCTTGAATCGTTTCATTCATCGCTCGGGCGATCTCTGCCGACCATTCTTCCAAGCGATGAAAACTAGCCGGTGACGGTTCCAGTGGACGGATGAATGTGCACAGTCTCTGCAATCCTTGAAGGATTATCTTTCCCGAGCTCCACTCCTTGTCGCGCCAGTTGGGGATGAAGATCTGTATCTCTACTTATGTCATCTCGGCAGCCTCCAGCTGGTCCACCACGTCCTCTTCGGCCTTCGCGTATCCTTGTGCATTACCCTCGTCAAACACCTTCTTCTTTTCTCTTTCCTTCTCCTCTCATCTCTTTCTCCATTTCCTTCTTCCCCTCGGCTCACGCTTGTTCGGCGGCACCTTGCAGATTCTGGACCAGCTCATTCAGATTTGCAATCTGTTCGGATTGGTTTCCTCATTCAAGCTCTGAGTCCTCCAATTGCTTCTTGTAGAGCTCCACCTGCTGCTGCTGTACTCTCGTTCTCTTATCAATATCGCCGATGTACAGTTGTGCCCGCATCAAAGATTGTATAGCCTGCACTTTTCAATATTGGAAACATATGATACCGAGGAATAAAACTTGAAACAAAACGAGCAAGATTATTTTTAAGAGAAAACTAACCCTTCCTGAGTAAAAGTAGTGATCATCGATAGCCGATTTGAGCGTTTCGGGGAGCGTGATATCCTTCAGAAGAGCCAGGCCGTGGAACAGCATTCTTGCAATGGAGGGGTCGGCATCGAGGCTGTCCGTGGCCATTAACTGCCTTTTTTCTGGAGTGATGAAGAGTGGACGCCATGCTGGGGCCGAACCGGGGATGCCTTTTCCTTTTTCTTCTCCGCCGCCTTCTCCCGAGCTGACCGCTGTCGTCTTTGAGCCAACCGCCGTTGTCTTCTGTCGTTTCTCGGCTGGAGCCTCCTTTGTTTGGGTCGAAGAGTTATGGGGCCTTTTTCTGGTCGGGGAAGCGGGAGGAGGCACCTTGGAACCCGTGGGTTGAGAAGATTTGGTTATCAGACCATGAGCCGAGGTAGCGGTTTTGGCCGCTGTCTTGGCTTTCTCTTCTTCCTGCCTCTTCTTCTGCCTTCTCTCCAGTTCACCGATTATGTCCTTCGGCGGCATTGTCTCTGTTTCTTTCTCTTCTTCGTTGGTGTCTTCAGCCCTGGGTAGTCTTAACTTCCCTCGGAGTGGACGTTCGATGCTCGGCCTCAGGATTTCAGGAATCTCACCAAATGAGTCCTCAAAAACTTCTTCTCCTTCTTCTTCTACTACTTCTTCTACCACAGGCTGCTCTACAATAACAGTCGGTGTATCCTTCGTTTGATAAAGCCCTGATACGTCGGCGTGTACTCTAACAGGGCGGGAGCATCTCTCTCTGCAACTGGGATTGATAACAAAGCTGAGGCAAGACTTGGTTGGTCTTTGCACCTCTTCAATAAAGCTCGGTTGATCTTCGATGAATCTGCTGAGCATAAACATAATAGTGTCAGTTGTTGGAAATACTATCTGCGAGATTTTCTAAGAAGGGAAGAGGAATATACTAGGAACTCAATTTTTGTATTCCACTTACATAAAACCATGTGGTACATCAGGTATTTATAGACTCTAATAGATAAGACTAAAATTAATAGACCGGCTTCTACATCCAAAGCATCATACATGAACCTTCCTAGATACATGATCCTAGGAGTACGTGACCTTTCAAATACCTGAATGAACCTAAAATATTCTAGAAACTGTGTAGAAAATTCCAAAAAAAAACATAAGTCAAGTTTATCTTTTCAACATCAGAAACAGAAAGATAAGTGAAAAATCAAGTAATATATTGCAAGGATAAATGATATGGTGTTTTCGTTCTTACTCGGCTCGTTCTTACATGTCGGAACCTGGAATCTCCCATACTCCCCATGGACCGTACATAAAATTGTCTCGGATTTCTACGTAATCCGAGGCCCATTGCCCAGAGTCGTACATTCCTCCGACGATGAGTTTGGACTTCTTTTTCCGGCTACACAAATAGTAGCGAGAGAATTACAGGTTCCGAGACATCATGTAATTTTCAAAAAGATGGTGTGCCTCAGGATTGAAGAGCTTAGTTTAATGAACGAGTGGACCAATCGATATGTGTTGACGCTTAGTTGGCAGGGGTAAGTTGGAAAGTAAAAAGCAGCTCCCTCATAATCATGTGCATCGGAAACCGAAGCTTGCCTTCGATGATTGCCATCAGTGGCACAGTAATGTGTTCATCGCCGAACTTAATCTGAGGTCCATGTAGGATCAAGCGCTTACCATCTTACCAAAATCTGCAGGTAGTGGTAAAGGCGCAACTCTATCTCCTTATATCATAGCGTAGCAAGCCCCAAGCGCCACGGTTCGACCCGCGTGGGCAGGATTCTGGCCCGCGACCAACAATCCCCCCCAGCACTTGCCCGCAAGCAGCATGCCATCTAGGGGAGTCGAACCCGCGACCTTGGCTCTGATACCACTTGTAGGATCAAGTGCTTACCATTTTACCAAAACCCGCAGGTAGTGGTAAATGCGCAACTCTATTTCCTTATACCATAGCGTAGCAGGCCCAAGCGCCACGGTTTGACCCCCGTGGGTAGGATGCTAGCCCGCGACCAACAATCACCCCCCCAGCACCTGCTCGCAAGCAGCATGCCATTTAGGGGAGTCAAACCCGCGACCTTGGCTCTGATACCACTTGTAGGATCTTTTGAGTACTTGTTCTCTCCAAAATTTAAGCCAAACTAAGAAAGACATTAGTACTCTTAAAAAGTCATATCGAGTGCAGGTCATACGTACCCTAGATAGAGTAAAAAAAATGAGATCAAGAGCCATAAAAAAAATGAGATCAAGAATATTAACAAGGATTGGACATACCAAGTTCTCTTCTTATGCTGCAAAATCTATCCTCGCTAAGAGGTTTTGTGAAAATATTAGCAAGTTGATTATCCGTTCTCACAAAATCAATAATAACATCTCCACTTTGAGCATGATCTCTAATAAAGTGATGTCTAATATCAATATGTTTGGTTCTAGAGTGCTGAATAGGATTCCTAGTCAAATTAATAGCGCTAGTATTATCGCATTTAATGGGAATATGATCAAAATATAAACCAAAATCCTCTAACTGTTGTTTCATCCATAAAATTTGCGCACCACAACTTCCAATAGCAACATATTCAGCTTTAGCAGTAGATAAAGCAACAGAATGTTGCTTTTTACTAAACCAAGAGACAAGTGAATGTCCAAGAAACTAACATGTACCACTGGTGCTTTTTCTATCTATTGAACAACCAGCAAAATCCGCATCCGAATATCCAATTAAATCAATTGAAGTGCCTCTAGGATACCACAATCCTAAATTTGGAGTACCAATCAAGTAATTGAAAATTCTTTTTACATCAATGTGGTGTGATTCTTTACGAGATGATTGAAATCGAGCATATAGACACACACTAAACATAATGTCCTATCTATTAGCTGTTAAGTAAAGAAGAGATCCAATCATACTTCTATATTTCTTTTCATCAAAAGGCTTACCCATTTCATCTTTGTCGAGTTTGGTAGAAGTACTCATAGGAGTACCCATTTGCTTCGCTTTTTCCATGTCAAACCTCTTCAATAGGTCTTTGACGTATTTGGACTGATTTATAAAAATACCACCAGCTGATTGCTTTATTTGGAGTCCAAGGAAGTAGGTGAGGTCACCATCATGCTCATTTCGAATTCGCCTTGCATACACTTTGCAAAATCCTCGCACAAACTTTCATTAGTAGCACCAAAAATAATATCATCAACGTATATTTGAACAACAAGTATATCATGATCTTTGATTTTTATGAAAAGAGTAGTGTCAATTTTGCCTTCTGAAAAACCATTTCCAATCAAAAAATTACTCAAACAATCATATCATGCCCTAGGTGCTTGCTTTAAACCATAAAGAGCTTTGGAGAGTTTGAAAACATGGTCTGGAAACTCATGATTTTGAAAACCAGGAGGTTGTTTAACATAAACCTCTTCGAAGATAAAACCATTTAGAAATGCACTCTTTACATCCATTTGAAAAAGTTTGAAATTTTTAAAACAGGCGAATGCAAGTAACATTCTAATAGCTTCTAGTCTAGTAACGGGCACGAATGTTTCATCAAAATCTATGCCTTCCTCTTGATTGTAACCTTGGGCTACGAGTCGGGCCTTATTTCTAACAACTACACCGGATTCATCCATTTTATTCCTAAACACCCATTTAGTGCCAATGACAAAGCTATTTTCAGGTTTAGGGACCAAAGTCCATACTTGGTTCCTTTCAAATTGATTGAGTTCTTCTTGCATAGCAAGAATCCAACTCTCATCTTTTTCAGCTTCAACAATAGACTTAGGCTCTACTTGAGATAAGAAAGCAAGATTATTGCATACATTACGAAGAGAAGACCGAGTCATCATACCTTGAGATGGATCACCTATAATTTGTTCTTTGAATTGATCACAAGCATATCTCCATTCTCTTGGAACAGTATTAACATCTCTATGTTGTGGTGCAATAGAAATTAACTCATCAGTTCGTTCAACAACAGCTAAGCTGACTTCACATTCCTGTTCTGCTGCAATTGAGCTGACTCCATCAGCATTATCAGCACTTGCAGAAACTGAGTTTGGTGCAGCTTCCATATGAATTTCATTTCTTACTGATGTTTCTTAAGGCACCTCATCATCTATGTTGTCAATACGAGGAAAATACTTGGAAGGAACATGATCAGTCTCATCAAATGCAACATGGATAGATTCTTCGACAACTAGTGTTCTTTTATTGAAAACTCTATATGACTTGCTATATGTGGAATATCCAACAAATATGCCTTCTTCGGATCTAGCATCAAACTTACCCAAGTCATCCTTGTCATTATTATGAATAAAACATTTGCAGCCAAATGCACGAAAGTGACTAATGCTAGGCTTTCTACCTTTCCCAAGTTCATATGGAGTCTTGTTCAGAATAGGCCTAATCATAACACGATTCATAACATAACATGCAGTATTAACAGCCTCGGCCCAAAAATATCTAGGTAGATTTCTATCACATAACATAGTTCTCGCCATATCTTTCAAGGTCCTATTTTTTCTTTCAACTACGCCATTCTGTTGAGGAGTTCTAGGAGCAGAAAAATTATGATCAATGCCAAGTTCATCACAAAACAATTCATACTTGCTATTTTCAAGTTCCCTACCATGATCACTTCTAATGCTAGATATGAGAAAATCCTTTTCGTTTTGAACTTTTCTACACAACTTAGTAAAAGCAAGAAAAGCTTCATCTTTATGTGCAAGAAACATAACCCAAGAATATCTAGAATAATCATCAACAATAATAAGAGCATAATGTTTACCACCAAGACTAGCAGTTCTAGTAGGTCCAAACAAGTCCATATGCAAAAGTTGTAATGGTCTAGATGTAGAAACAATATTCTTAGCTGAAAAAGAAGTTCTAGTTTGTTTTCCCTTTTGACATACATCGCAAAGTTTATCTTTTTCAAACTTCATTTTAGGAAGACCAATAACTAAATCTTTGTTTGAAAGTTTGAAATCAAATGCATGTTAGCCTGTGCAAGTCTCTTATGCCATAACCAACTATTCTCATTCATAGCAGTCAAACACTTATCATCATTAGAGGATAGAGAATGAGCATCAATAACGTAAACATTGTCATGTCTAGTGACAACAAAAATAGCTTTCTTTTCTTCAATATTTTCTATGTTGTATCGTGATTTTTCAAAAATAACTCTATGACCCTTATCACATAATTGATTGATACTCAACAGATTATGTCTCAGACCATCAACAAGAAGCACATTTTCAATAAAGGGAAAGGGATCCTTACCAATATTACTAATACCTATGATTTTACCTTTGCTATTATCACCAAATGTTACAAAACCACTTTCCTTGGCTGATAAAGTGTTGAATAGTTTAGCATTACCTGTCATGTGCCTTGAGCATCCACCATCTAAGAACCACCTTTCATTCTTTGCCTTTGAGCTCAAGCACACATGCGAAGTGATTTAAACATTGGTCTTTGGTACCTATACTTGTTTGGGTCCTTGAAGGTTAGTGACAATATGTTTTATAACCCATACCTTTTTTGTTCCAACATAGGTATTTCTTTTCATAGGACATGAATGTAATATATGACCTTTCTTACCACAATAATTACAAGTAGTAAAAGGACAAGTTGAAGCAGTAGCTTTCACAAAGATATTCTGATAAGACTTTTGCTTTTTGGTGGGATCAAATCCTAATCCAACTTTGTCAAAAATGCATCTTTGTTTTCCTAGAATAACATCCAAAGTATCTCTCCCTTTAACAAACTTAGAAAGAGTAGTTTTCAACTTTTCAACTTCCTTTTTCAGATTTTCATTTTCAAGTTCCAAATCAAAAAATTTGTATGTTGGAAACCCTTCTTCTACTTTTTCTTTTAAAGCTTCATTCTCTCCTTTTAAAAGATCATTTTCAGTGAGAAGTAAGGAGTTATTCTTTTTGAGTAAACTATATTTGGAACCTAACTTCTTAAATTCAGCATGCAATTCATCGAAAGCATTTGACAGTTCATCATAAGAATCTTTAAGAGAATGTACCTTGTTGTTTTTGTGAGCCATTAAACATAAGTTGGCTTGCTCATTGTCCTCATTTGAGCCACTTTCATCGCTGCTATTTCCCCACGCCGCAAGCGCTCTTCTTTTTGCCTTCTTGCTAGAATCTTTGGCTTGAGGGCATTCGGATTTGACATGTCTGGGTTTCTTACACTCATAGCATATAATAGGATCTCTTTTGTTCCTGCTTTGATACCAATTGTTGGTCCAAAACCAACCCAAGAGGGGGGGTGAATTGGGTTTCTCACCGACTGATAGCAATTTAAAAAACTAAGAGCATGACAGAAACAAATCAGCAGAGTAGCAGGATTGAGTTGACTCAACACAGTCGGTAACACTGTAAACTAAACAAATTAAGCAAGCTCAAAGCACAGCAAAAACAGAGAACTAGTCAACTGATTTTTAGGGCTTTTATATGAGAACTAAATCAACTAAATATGCAACCTAATTTAACCCAAGTTTGATTTTAGAAATATAACAATTATTTCAAGCAATAGAGATATGCAAAACAAAAAGTAAAGGAGTAAGGGAAAGAGAAATCAAACATGAGGATTTTATAGTGGTTTGGTCCGCAACTTCACGGCCTACTCCACTCCCCAAGTGTCCTACTCGGGAATTGCTACACTATTTCCAATAGACGTTACAAACCTCTAGCTTCGCGGGTGCTAGAGAACCTTACAACAAGCGATTACTCCGAATCCACTCCCAACTAGCTAAGACTCCGGCGCTAGTTACACCTAAACCCAAATGATTTTTTCTACCCAAAAATCATCTTGATTATGTATTAATAACTCAGTGATCTGATTTTTAGTAAATTCAAATTTGAAATTTTTATTTCATAATAAAATTGATTTGACCATCAGTTTTTTATTTTTTGATTGACTTGAATTTTAGCATTAGATGTAGTACTCCTTAAACTTTACAATATCAATGTTTTGGATTCAATTTTTGGTATAGGGGATGGTGTGGTTAGATTTAAAAAAGAAGAAGAATCAAGAGACATGATGAGGGTATATCGGTCTTTTAGTGTTGTGTCTATTAATATGGATGTAAAACATGACGGCAGGAGGTCTATCCGCACATTTTTAAAACAACAAGAGGTTATGTGCACACTTTTAAACTATAGGGGATGTATCCGCACATGACTCATACCACAGGGGGTTAAAGTGGACTTTGCCTTTATTTGTTTACCAAGACACGATTAGGAACACTAAAACACGTAAAATCTTGAAAGGTGAAGGAGAGGCTGATATTCCTGTAGATGTTTAGTTCTTGAGGACTAAGGATACACTAAGACACGTTAGAAGGTCAGATATTACCATTGATGCTTAGTGCTTGAGTACTTAACGTTCCTGCTATTGCATTCCCATATATGTTTAGGTATGGAGCATGTTTCTACAGTAAATGCATCCCTGACATCACCATGTCCTAATCCTAATTTATAAAAGAAGTTGCGTGCACATGTTTGTGGTAATGCGTAGTGTAAATATTTGTGTAGTGTGTAGGGGGCCGAAAAATCCACAATTTTGGAACATCCAGAGGGGTCGTGAACCAATTCAGTATTTGCTCTGAGCACGTCACTCTGTGGACCCATTCGCATCGAGAGCTATAGGAAGCCTAACGCTCAGTGACGTTTCCCTAACGTTAGTAGGTCTTTCCCTAACATTAGGTGGTCTTTCCCTAACTTTAGCTGATCTTTCCCTAACGTTAGCAAGTCTTTCCCTAACGTTAACCGGTCTTTCCCTAACATCAGCAAGTCTTTCCATAACGATAGGTGGTCTTTTCCTAACGTTAACCGGTCTTTCCCTATCGTTAACTAGTCTTTCCCTAACGTTAGGCAGTCTTTCCCTAACGTTAGCAGGTCTTTCCCTAACGTTAGCTGGCCTTTCCCGAATGTTTGGTGGTCGTTTCCCTAACGTTAGCAAGTCTTTCCCTAACATTAGGTGGTCGTTTCCCTAACATTAGCAAGTCTTTCCCTAACGTTAGGTGGTCTTTCCCTAACGTTAGCCTTTCCCTAGCGTTAGCCGGTCTTTCCCTAACTTTAACAGGTCTTTCCCTAACGTTAGGTGGTCTTTCCCTAATGTTAGGTGGCCGTTTCCCTAACGTTAGCTGGTCGTTTCCCTAACGTTAGCTAGTCTTTCCCTAACGTTTGCAGTTTTTTCCCTAACGTTAGGTGGTCTTTCCCTAACGTTAGTAGGTGGTCGTTTCCCTAACGTTAGCTGGTCTTTCCCTAACATTAGGTGGTTATTTCCCTAATATTAGCTGGTCTTTCCCTAACGTTAGCAGGTCTTTCGCTAACATTAGGCGGTCTTTCCCTAACATTAGCAGGTCTTTCCCTAACGTTAGGTGGCCTTTCTCTAATGTTAGGTGGTATTTCCCTAAACGTTAGGTGGTTTTTTTCCTAACGTTGGCTGGTCTTTGCCTAATGCTAGTTGGTCTTTTCCTAACGTTTGATGGTCATTTTCCTAACATTCAACACTTGTTGTAACGTTGGACTAAATTATGCTCCCAAAAGATCTAACAAATATCCAAAGATCGATTTAGAAGCTTCTGTGAATTGGTGGAGGACAGGTGTAATAGAGCAAATCTCATGACAAATGATGTCACCCAAATGGGACAGATGGGGAACAAGTGTAATGGGGCATGGGACGCACGCCTAACTTGCTCAATACTCCATGTCTTGCCTATAAATACAAGACCACCCCCTCATGTGAAAGGGTCTGGAAAAAGAGAAAAGGAACACGTCTATCTCTCTCTCTCTCTCTCTCTCTCTCTATATATATATATATATATATATACACACACTTTCTTACTATACGTCTCCTTTCTACACTTACTGACTTGTTCGTCGGAGTTTCTCCCCGGAGGAACACCCCCCTTCGGTTTGCAGGTAACAGGTTCGGTGGCCAAGCTTGGTAGAGACCTCCTTACCTCGGTAGAGACCTTTCAGCCTCGATAGAGACCTCCCAAGCTAAGTAGAGATCTCTCAGGCTCGGCATGCTCCTCTCCACAGCTCGGCAAGCTCCTATCTCAAGCTTGGTGGCAACCTTCCCGGGCTCGGTAGCGACCTCCCCAAGCTCAGTGGCAATCTTCCCAAGCTCGACAGTAACCTCTCTAGGCTTGGTGGAAACCTTCTTGGGCTCGGTAGAAACCTCTCCAGACTCGGCGAGCACCTTTACCAGTCAACATGGGGAAGAAGGGTCAATGGTGATTTCAGCCCCCACAAAGTGACAACTTAATAACAACTCTTTTACCAAGTTGCTCCCAAACAACGCTTAAAGAATATTGCTAATTTTGTTAGGGGTAGCTAGAGGAAGTGGATGGTAGCTTATAGGAGCATTTGTCAATCTTGGAGCGTTTTTATCTGGATGCAATTCCAGTTGCTCTCCTGTTGGGTTTCGTTCTCCATATGGGGGGGAAGAGGCTTTGTGATCAGATTAACAACAGGGCCAACTATGCAATTCGTTCTGCTCTCTCTTGTAACAAGTTTAACATATTGGCAAAAATAGGTTTTTGTTTCGAATGCTTCGTGTGTCATAGTTTTCTCTTTGTTGCTCACTGTCTAGTAAGAATGGATTAGGGAAAGCATAGGGCTATGTAGCACGATTACTGAGGTATTGGAAATTTACGTATCGGATTGTCTTATCAGTGTCATGTCTCTTGACCGTGTTGGTGCTACTTAGGAAAAGGGCAATTCAGAAACTCTCATCCATTTTCTTATTCTGTGGATCCAAGGGATGTGCTAGAGCTCCCAAACCCTCTCTTTTCTTGCATTTGCTGGCTTGCAAAACAAGAAGTGGGGTTTTGAGATATGGTGATATTAAGGGAAGAATCTCTTGGCTTGTTAAAAACATATCCTAGAACTTGACTTTTGCGTATGGTACTCTCTCTCTCTCTCTCTCTCTCTCTCTCTCTCTCTTTTATCAGCAAAAGCATTTGGGCTAAATTAGCATAACCTTTGGCAAATAATTGTGTGCAGCCGTGTCAGAAAAAAATATAATTTATCCTTTTCAGATTAACTCAAAAATAGCTAATTTAATCAAGCAATTGTGATTATCCGTTCGATTACCTCAACAAAGAGGATTTTCCTAAATGTATCAATCAATAATAGATTAACGCTCTTCAATCAAAAAAGATAATTGAATATAAACAAGCTTGAATTCAATCAAAAGCAAGTTTATATACGATTACTCTTAAGATTTCGACAAGAATAAGATAGAAATATAGGCACGCTTGAACTGAATCGAAAGCAAGCCTATATGCAACCACTCTTTGGCAAAAAAAGACAGAAATATATAAGATAACTTGAATTTAATCAAAAGTCGGCTTTCATTCAAATAACTCTTCAAACTTGCAAAATATTAAGCTATTACTAAATTATTCTAAGTCTTAAACTACTCTAGATCTCTGAGCAACCATTTTGTATGGAATGTCAGATGATGAATTTTTATCAAGGGGTTTCTCTCTTCGATTGCCTCTTCTATTTATAGATGATGGGTCTGTCTTCGACTTGTATTCTCCACGTTTTCTTTTAGTGCTCATGTTTTCATTCAAATTTGATTCAAAATGCCCTCCATTCCCTCAAAAAACGGTTGCAAAGGCTTTCGAACTGCCGCTTGACTTGGTCTTCTCAGAAAACTCTTCTCTTTCCACGTTTGTTGATGTAGATCGTAGCTAACTTATGGATAATGGGCTCCTGCTTTTGTGCAACATAAATTAGTGCTTCGAAATAATTTACCCAGATGATTTACAGTAAGCATAACTGAATTCCCTTATGAAACAGGTCCCTAATGACACCGTTCGATAGTTTTAAGAGTTAATCAACGGTTACGCTTAATTATCATCTTAATACCTATCATTCGATGACCAAATGTGGTTGTTTCCAATCTAAACGATACCGTATAGTACTAAAATAACATCGTAATTAAACGCTTCGATTCTCTGTATCTTAGGCCTAATTACAATGTGTTTTGATTGGATCACGCACTGTTTAGTGTCATGTGTAATTTTCTTATTGGGTAGTACTCCCTCCGTCCTTTTTTTAGAGTTTAATATTCCATTTGGGCCATCCCTTAATAAGTGTCCAATTTGTAAAGTTAATGGGTAAAAGTTGGTGCATTTTCTATTTTGCCCCTAAAAGTAGATTCCATTTTGAAAAGTTAGTAAGTAAAAGTGTAATGATGATGTCTCCATAGAAGGTAAATAGGAAAAGTGGAGGTAAAAGTTGATGTGAAAGGTGTAATGATGATGTCTTTTTAATAAGTTGGAATTACGAAGCAAGACACTTAAAAAAAGATAGAGGGAGTATATTTTAGGATGTAAACAGAAAGCCAGTATTGATTTTTCGTAAGATATTGCAGGCAACTATTGCAAGGGAAAGAGCGATGAAGGGAAATTTGCCAGCTGATAATGATTCCATTGAGTGATTCAATGTTTCTTAAGGGTTTCAGTTTCAGAAAGCATATTATTTTTCGGAAAAGATATCTGCACCGACTGTTTCCGTAGGGAAACCGTACCGACGGCCACCGGACGGCCGATCCCAGCCATCCAAAAATTTTAAAAAAAAACGAGGGGGCCCACGGGGGAATCAACGGCATCCGAGGTGTGTAAGGTGCTCGGATCAAGCACCTTACACACCTAGGATGCCGTTGATTTCCGCGCAAGCCCCCTCATTTTTTTTTTAAATTTTTTTTGGACTGCTCGAATCGGCCGTCCGGTGGCCGGAGATGGCTACGGTACGGTTTCCTTACGGAAACTATCGGTGCAAATAGTACGGAAACTATCGGCGCAAATAGTATTACTCATTATTTTTTTGGCTGATTCTAAAGCTTAGGCTCTTTGTTTGGGGGTAAAATATTTTCCTGGAACATGTTTAACATATTTTTTGGTGGTTGGTTTTGCCAAAGAGGTAAAACATTTTACTTCATATGGATGAAAATATTTGTTTTCTTGAAAAGATGGTAAGCAATTTTCCAAACTTTGGCTTTGCTGCTCGACAAATAATTACGATACTTTACTAAGAGCATCTCCAGTGGGATCACTAAAACTGGATGGCTAGATGGAACTTTTTCGTAAAACTGGATCCACTTATGGAGTGATAAGTGGTCATTAGCTGATTAAGTGGATGGTTGCCCCAATGGACTAGTTAATTTTGTTGTATGAAACCAAAAAAAAAAAAGTACTCACTCATTTTCTAAATGGCAGTCCGCCATCAAAATACGTGCAATTTTGTAACCAAAATATAAGGTGCTTCCGTGCATAATTTTTAAAATTTATTGACACCAAATTAAATGTCTCATTGATATCTTTACTTCGGTGTCAAAATTTTTTAAAAATAATTATATTTTGATTCGAAAAATGCACGTATTTTTATGATGGACTATCATTAAAGAACAAATGGGGTAAACAGCAACGAAAATGTGAATTGAAGCAAAGCAACGCTAAGGCAGAATGAAAAGGTCAACCTACCCTATTTGTTGAAGCTTTAATTTTGCAACAATTAGCAAATTTTGAAAACCTCACATGATATTCCAAAAACTCACAAAATAAGTTTTTTAAATTTGAAACTTGCGCCCAAATCTCCTCCCAACGTCATCTTTAAAAAAAAAAAAAATCCTAATACTTTATTTGTTTGTAGGTGGAGAAGGAAACAGATTAGTATAGGTCTACATACCCAAGGTATACATTTTATGCCAACGTAAAAATCATTTTTTAACCTAAAAATTGGCCTCACAAAATCTAATGTGTGCATAAATAAGTGGCCAAATCTATAGGGTGAGTTATTGAGCGGTAGGCTAATGGCCTAATTTATCTAATCCATTGGAGTTAGTTTTTGTACATTCACTAGCTAAAATTTTAGCCACTCACCCTATTGAGTGTTTTATAGAGTCTATTGGAGATGCTCTAAGCTCCCCACAATCCCAATCTCATATGTCTTAACCCTGTGCCTTCTCATCAAATATGGCAAAAATTTGAATGTAATACATACATACATATATCATTTTTCAACTATCAACCAAATAATGATAAATAAAAACGAAACTTTTGTTTTTTTCCGAAATCATTTTATATTAAAAAAAACTTTTACATCGGAAAACATTTTACTTTGAAACAAACAGAGCCTTAATACAGTGTAAATATTCAAAACTCAAGAACTAGATGTAGCACTTCATGTTAGTATCATTTTCCTTCCGATTACTGATAGGAAAGAAAAAACATTGCAAATCCTACAACAAAGTGTGAAGTAATAATAGCCGTCAAATCCAAAATTTCTGGGCTTCTTTGATTTTTGCCTTCTGTTCAATTTTTTTCTTGTCAATTTTTCCCCATCCATTTTCACAATATCCAAACAATGATAATCACAAAATTTCAACGAATAAGAAGGAACCTAACCAAACCAAATACTGCAGCAAAAATACGAAGCACATGCCACAAACTTCAATAATACCTGCCAATTTATGCGTGCATAGAAAATTACAAATCCAGATCTCCTCTATGAGGATCTTATGAGGATTTTGGCGTGGAGCTGCCAACAAATTAAGGAGGTGATCTAATAGGCAAGAGTGTTTCTTAATTTTAACAAAAATACACCGATTAGCTAGGGAACCAAATACAAGCACCGAGGCGGGCCCGACCCGTCCATGAGACTGTGCTTAAGGCAGTGGGGGCGGGGCGGGTGGACCGCGACGTACAGTGGAGCTCACATGCCTGATTTTGTTGCCTAGTTGCTTATCAATAGTAGAATTTTTTTGAACAACATGCATCCCAAAGGGCAGTGATTAACATGCTACAAGGTCTCAACATCGGTGAATTAAAAACGCATACAAATTCATGAATACATACTGATCTTCATGAATATTTCTATTGAAATTGTAACTTTTTTGGCCTTGTGTAACATCCACGCTTATTAGACAATTGTTAGTAAAGTTATGGGAGTAGTACTAATTACTAAAAGGGAACACAAATGTAATTTAAGTACGAATTCATACACGCTGGGCAAAATTTCATTTTATTTGCGTGTCAAATTCTTGAATTATTATAATAAAAAGATCAAATTATCAACGAAGAAGTTAGAGATCAGCGGGGTCAAGTGATCCCACTTGACCTATTGTCCCTCTGCCCCTATATGTAGCACCGAGGCTTTTGAATATGTACAACGTGTCTACTTATCATATCGGTGTCATGTCCCTAGCCCAAATTTCAGGTATCTGTTTCTTTCAATGTTTTCCATCCTATTTCTCGAGATCAAAGCCGAATTTGGTACAAATTTCAACTAGAAAACCCTTGATAGGACTTAAAGATAAGAAATAAACAGAACTGCTAGTCTGCTAAATAGTATACAATAATCGAGAAATTTTCCGGTGCCGGGTGGGTATATCCTGGCAAGAGGTTTTGAATTGAGTCACTTGATTTATAGAAATTCTTAACACTTGCTAACCATAGGATTTGGAAATGAAGGGTCTAGATTTATGATTACGTATATAAGATTCAAAAACTGAACTCTATTATTATATAGATTGCATGTTTTGAGTATCATTGAACACGATGCGCTTGACAGAATTTAATAAAATAGAAAAAAAAAAAACGGATTCAATGTTTTTTATGGAACGTAAAGACTCTATTTGGTGTGGTTTATATATGCATGTCGATGGATAGATCGACACGCGATAGAGTGGCGTGAACACATAGTGCACGGAATTATTTTTTTTGGAAAATAATTTTTTTTGAAAAATAATTTTTGAAGTAAAAAAGTTTTCGGATCGGATTCGGATCAGATCTTAATTTTTCGGATTTGGATTAACACTATCAGATTCGAGTCTTATCAGATTCGGATCGGATCCAGCCCATTGACAGACCTACGTGGATAGAATAATGGGGCTCTTACTGGCCGGCCCTATTTTGTCTTCTCTTACCCATCCAAGCCCACTCCTTGTCAAACTCATTCTACATAAACCCTGTTTTCAGCAAACTACCCAAAACACCCCGCTAGAAAGAGACGCACAGAAATCTTTTTGATCTTCTGTTGGCCGGCGACTACGACTTCGATTGGCTAGACAATTCAGGCCCAAAATATTGCTGCCAATTGAGAGAGAGAGAGAGATTTAAATATCTAAATTGTGGTGGAATGTGGATGATGTAAACCGTTGAATTTGTGAAATTGTAGTGGAATGAGGATCATGGTACCTTCTGCCAGAGAATTCCCATAGTCTTAAAGACAAGCTTGTAGAGAGAGAACACGTAATGGACTGTTAGCTTTTTTACCGTGAAACTGGTAGGTAGAGGGAGGACTACAGTCTTGTGCTATGCCCACCTCTCTATTTCATCACATCGCTTAATCTTGTCGTCTGTCTCAGAAATCAATAGTCTGAATTTTAAAATAACTCTTGTAGGGAAGAGTGTTCTAAAATTCCGACTATCCGAAACACTTTTAGACAGCGAAATTGAGAGTGGTAGAAAAGCTATGAAATAGAATGGTGGATGTAGACTTTCTTGAGTAATAAAATCACGAGGAGCAAGCAAATGTGCGCGTACAAATTCGGAAATTGAGATATACCTTAAATTGGTTGGTGCATGTAAACTTTTTTATCAATTTGTGAGAAAATGTTCATCTGACTCATCCAAAAGCACGTTCGAGCGACTAATCCAAAGGCAAATATGAAATAGGATCATATAACTTTTCAATAAACGATTTTGTTTTATTACAAGTAATGGTAAGGGTACATATGACTACATACAGATTCGAACACAAATATTTTTAGAACCGGTTGAAATAGGATCATGTAACTTTTTCAATATTTTTCGAACACAAATGATTTCTAATTTTTTTCAGGCATCTGTTAGAAAGATTTTTAGAATAATGAACAGTTTGAATCATCTTTGTAGGATCCAAAATGAGTCCCACACCAAATTGATAAATCATTAGTCTGAACTTAAGTGTTTTTTTTCACAAAACGTAACGCCTTACTGATATTGGATTGAGTTAATTTTATTTAGAAACCGTTAAAAAGAATTTAAAGTATAATGAGCGGCTTGAATCATTTAAGTGGCCTTTTAACAAATCGTAACGCTCTACGGATATCATATAGGTCCATTTTAGTCCCAAAAAAATGATTCAAGCTGGTCATTATTTTAAAATATTTTTGGGTTCCTAAAAAACATTAGCTGAATCCGATATCGATAGGGCATTAGGAATTGTGAAAAAGCCACTTAATTTCAGACTAATGATTTATTGTTTTTTGTGGGGCTCATTTTGGATCCCACAAAGACAATTGAAATCGCTCATTATTGATAGAGTTTTACGAATTGTGAAACAGATTTTTGTTTTCTTTGTTTAATGCTTTGTTGGAGTGGGCACTGGGCAGGGGCTACTGCCTCATGCTCATGGGACAGCAGAGCCCGCGCGCCGGTATCATTTCAGGTAGTCAGGTACTGGAACACTGTTTTCCGGGGTCTGCTCTTCTCTTCTTAAGTCAACACTCTGCATTTCATTTCATATTTTCATCTCATCTCATCCAGAAAAAAACAGAGCCATGGCAGATGTACTCCTCTCCTCTCTCATACGGACAATCCTTACAACCTTCACCTCCTCGGCCCTAAAGGAGTTCGGAACAGCTTGGGGACTCGAAACCGAGCTCAAAAATCTGGAGAGTACTTTGAGTACAATCCAGGCAGTGCTTGTAGATGCAGAGGCCAAGCAATGGACGAGCGAGGCCGTCAAGAATTGGCTCCGAAAGCTCAAGGATTCAGCTTACGATGCCGACAACGTGTTGGACGAATTCGCCACCCAAGCCCTCAAGCGAAAACTGGATTCTCAAATACGTACACCGGGTAAGTGCCTTTTTCTCTCTTCCAAATCGGCTTATATTTCGTTTGAAGATGGGGAATAAGATTAAGGGAGTTAAGGAGAGTTTGGATAGAATTGCTGGAGAGAGAAGTTTTCACCTGACGGAGGGCTTGATGGTGCCCGAATCTCGTGCGGCGGAGGGAAGACAGACTAGTTCCTTCGTGAATGAATCCGGAATTCTTGGAAGGAAGGACGAGAAAGAAAGGATAATTAACATGTTGCTCGATGATTTGAGCGACCGTGATGGTGTTACGGTGTGTGCTATATGCGGCATGGGGGTCCTCGGCAAGACTACACTTGCTAAATTGGTGTACAATGATCAAAGGGTGGAGGGACACTTCGATTTAAGACTTTGGGTTTGCGTATCTGATGATTTTGACATAAAGAGACTAACGGGAGCGATTGTAGAGTCCATAGAAGGAGGCGCGTGCAATATCACAAACTTGGATCCACTCCAGTGCCGCCTCCAAGAAAAACTGAGTGGCAGGAGATATTTGCTTGTCTTGGACGACGTGTGGAATGAGTACCATGAGAAGTGGGATAGACTAAAAGACGTACTTAGGTGTGGAGCTAATGGCAGTAAGGTTGTAGTCACAACAAGGAGTCAGAAAGTTGCTCTTATTATGGCTACGCTTCCTGTACACCGTATGGTTGGTCTATCGGAGGATGATTCTTGGTCCTTGTTTGAGCAACGGGCTTTTGACAATCGAAGGATGGAGGAAAACCATGAGTTGTTTCAGATTGGGAAGGCGATAGTCAAAAAATGCGGAGGGTTGCCCTTAGCGATAAAAGCTCTAGGAAGCCTCATGCAGTTTAAAAGCAGTGAAAGTGAGTGGTCATCTATGAGGGACAGTAAGATTTGGGATCTACCGGATGATGGAAGTACTATCTTGCCTGCCTTACGGTTGAGCTATGACAATTTACCTCCACACTTGAGGCAATGTTTTGCTTATTGTAGTATATTCCTTAAAGACAGTGAGATGGAGAAAGACACGCTGATTGAGCTGTGGATGGCAAATGGTTTTATTCCCTCAAAAGGAGAAACAACTTTGCATGATACGGGCCATGAGATTTTTAATGACTTAGTTTGAAGGTCCTTCTTACAAGATGTGGAGGAGAAGTACAATGGCAAAACAGTATGTAAAATGCACGATCTTATGCACGATTTGGCGCTATCTATTATGCAATATGATTTTCTATATGTTATGGACTCGCATAAGGATCTGAAAGTTCCACAAAAGATACGTCACTTGCTTCTTGACACTGGCTCAACAAGGGGATTTACTTGGAATGAGGCTATGGTTGAAATTCCGTCTCTACGGTCGTTTGCTTTAACTCCGCCATATGAAATCCAGAAGTACCATTGTTTTTCTTGGGAAGAAGTGTCTCCTTGGATATTGAACCAAAAGTATCTCAGGGTGTTGGATTTGGGCACTGGCACTACTTTCGTGAAGGTACCACGATTAATCTCCAACTCCAACCATCTTAGGTACCTCGACATGTCGTTCTCTAACATAGTACATGTTCCAGAATCAATATGTGATCTCCAAAACCTGGAGACTTTGAAACTTAAAAATTGTTACAAGCTTCATAAGTTGCCCAAGCGCATGAAGAACATGAGAAATCTCGTATACCTGGACATTGAAGGGTGTTATTCTCTTACATGTATGCCTCCTAAATTGGGACAACTGACTTTCCTTCGAAGACTAAGCAACTTCATTGTGGGCGAGGCTGAGGGTTACCATATTGGTGAGCTTAAAGAATTGAATCTTGCGGGGGAGTTGGAAATAAAGGAACTTGATAATGTAAGAAGTCAAGTGGACGCTGAGAGTGCCAATTTGAAAAGGAAACATGATCTTGTTTCTTTGAAATTACGTTGGAGTTATCACGAAGAAGAAAACTTATCCAATGATGTTGAAGGGGTTCTTGAGAGTCTCCAACCTCACTCGTATCTCAAGAAGCTGAGTATATGTTATTACCGAGGTTCCAAGTTTCCAAATTGGATGATGTGCTCGGTTCTTAAAAATCTGGTTAAGCTCTCTCTATATTCTGGTTCTCGTTCACGATGCGAACAACTTCCACCTCTTGGGAAACTACACTCCCTTAAGAAACTCAATATCGGTGGAATGGATTCTCTGAAGTGCTTCGACCCTGAGTATTATGGAGATGGGGAAATTTCATTCCAGGCACTGGAGACACTCAGTCTTCAAGAAATGCCGAGTTTGGAGGAATGGACAGCAATTGATAGACAAGATGTTTTCCCGCGCCTACGAGATTTGGATATAACCAGCTGCCCCAAGCTAACTAATTTGCCCGCCCTTCCAACACTTAAGAGATTGCAGATTGATGAGAATGAAATGTTACTCAAGTCGGTGAATAATCTGACTTCGCTTTCCTCTCTTTTGATAGTTCTTTTCCAGTTGGAAATTCTTCCGGATGGATTGTTTCAAAATCACGAGGCCTTGGAGTCCCTAAAGCTAATGGATATGCCCAATATCAAGACTCTACAAAATCAGATGTCTGGTTTGTCTTCTCTAAAGCGATTGAGACTTGATCGCTGCCATAAACTGGGAAATTTGTCAGGACTTAGAAATCCTAAACTCTCTGGACTCACTTTATATAAGTGGATGTGACTGTCTTCCGGACCTTCAGGGCTTGGAAGGCTTAACTTCCCTTAGATCCTTACAAATTCAAAATTGTCCCAAACTAAGGTCGTTATCGGAGGGCATGCAACATCTGACGGTACTCCGAGACTTCAGTATCATTGGATGTCCAGAGACACAATCTTTTCCAGAGGGCATGCGACATTTGAATTCTCTCCATCATATGGACATATTGAATTGCGAAGGATTAATTACTCTACCAAACTGGCTAGGAAGCCTTCAGTCGCTATCATCCTTATGGATTTTGAGTTGTAGTAATCTGAGGTCTATGCCGGATGGGCTGAGGGGTCAAAAGAATCTGAGAGCGCTGCAAATTGGGAAATGTCCAAAATTGGAGAGGAGGTGCAAGAAAGAGAGTGGCGAGAATTGGCTAAAGATAGCTCACATACCCAGTATTCGGATCAACAACGAACAAGTACAGTCCTTGGACGATTGACAGACAATCTAGAAGTTGAGGTATGGTTTTGTTTTGGTTTTTTTTTTTTTTTTTTGTTAATTTTTTGTTGTTGTTAAGGTTGGTTTTTCTTTTGACTTAATAATTCAAAACGACCTTTTTTTTTTTAATCTTTATTCAATTTTTTTTTTGTATTTGTTAATTTTTATTAAACTTTTGTGACTTATTGATTCGTCTCATCTAAAGGAATTGGAAAATTATAAAAAATTTGATCGAAACTCAT
Source organism: Rhododendron ovatum (assembly GCA_019656835.1). Lineage (NCBI taxonomy): Eukaryota > Viridiplantae > Streptophyta > Magnoliopsida > Ericales > Ericaceae > Rhododendron > Rhododendron ovatum. The sequence continues at coordinate 28,561,636 of CM033800.1, forward strand.
AATTTGTTTAAAAAGACAAAATTAAGTAAAAATGACTGTCTTTTTGACTTATTTTTTTTTTATTCAAAAAATTATGAATTTCGATAATAATTGTTTACTTTTTTTATTTCTCTCGCTGAGACGAATCAATAAGCCACAAAAGTTTGACGCAAAACAAACAAATGCAAAAAAAAAAAAAAAAACTTTGAATAAAGATAAAAAAAAATGCTACTTAACTTTTTAATCCAAATCCACCAAACTAGTTAAAACCTGCTCTAGCCACAAGTGACGCCACAATTTGGGCGACCCATGGATTTTTTTTAATAAAACTATTGCTATATTAAATAATTGCAAAACTAATAAATGACCCATTAAAGTTTGACACCAGACTAGAAAATTTTTGAATCTTGGAACACCACAAAAAATTTAACTGATGGAATAAAAGACGAATGAGCTAAAACCCAGCTCCTTTTGAAACACCACAAAAAATGCTTGATTGAGCTTTCAATGTACTATAGATGTTTTTGTTAATTAATAATAGCATTCCAAGGGTTTGACCTAGTGGTCGAAGCTTGAGATTTAGCATTTGCTCCTTTTTAGCTAGCTCTTCGGTTTGAAACGTCTCAGGTGTAATCAACTTTTATGCGGCCACGCCATACAGGGCTTTGCATCTACTTTAGTTGTACTCCCTGATAGTAGACGGTGAGATTGGATCACTACAAATAAGTCTACGTACATGTAAATTGGCCTAGACAGCTCGATCGAGTTGTCAAAAAATTTACAATTAATTAGTAAGAGGATTGAGATTTATGAGTGACCCCATGTTCCGAATTTCCTAGAGTCAACAAGACAATATTTGAAGTGGCAATTGTAGTTGGAAGAAAACGATTGCCTACAGAGTTTATTTTCCAGTTAATTCCCCCAGCCTACATTGACACGAGTGCACATTCTAATAACTTTGACCATTTTTTTCCTAGATTCATGTCCGGCCGCATATTTTGAGTCCAGATTTGATTGCATGGTTAATCAAGAGAAATCATCGAAGTTAGTTCCCAGAATGAAAAGCTGGGGTTTTAGATGCAGCATGCTTTCCATTTTGACGGGTTCTGGCCTTAACTGTGTTGAATAACAGAACGTAAGTTTCTCATTCTCCCTTCTTGTTTTAGTGTTTTCATGTTTTCTATTTCTCACATGCTGATTACTTTATGCATCCTTTTCCAAAAATGAGTGGTCTTTTGTCTGTGTTACGCTTAGATCAATAGTCAAGACTAGCTTCGATGATTGATCTTTTCCGAGTAATGTTCTTGTACAGTTTTTTAGTGTCATCCAACAGACTAATTTCATCTGTTGTTTTTGCAGTTTTTACGCATATTGAAATGGTCAAGTAGGAAAGTAATAAATTATTGCCACAATTTCAAATACTAATAAATTCTATGCACCTTTAGTGTCCTATTATCTTTCCTCTCGCTCATTCCCTATTTCTATCCTATTGTCCAAATCTCTCCTCTCGCTCATTCCCTGTTTCTATCCTATTGTCCAAAGCTCTGTTGTAGTGGAGCCTTTTAATGTTGATGAATGAAATGGTTCTTATCGTCCTTGATGATTCGGAATCAAATATCACCATTAGGTTCTAATGGGAACAATGATAACAAACTTCTCTTCACCATTTAAAGTTTGGATAGGTAAATGACTGGCATTTCTGAGGTCATGATTTCAGCACTTCATAAATTCAATCGTTTTCAGCCATACAACCACCTTTCTGAAGTATAAACATGTCGTCGTACTTCAAAATATCAGTTCATTGTTGCTTTTTGTGGGTGCAATTTTTGGATTCCTATTTATTTTATCGTTACTAAAATTAGGTTCAGTTCGAGGAATAAAAATTCGGAAAACAATAAGTTAGTTACAATGATTCTTCCGGTTTGGACAAAAAATGTGTAGTAGTTTGTTTTGAATTGGATTAGGTTTCATCATTGGCTTAAAAATGTTTGGCAATAGGTTTTGTAGTCATGACTATCTATAGTCTGTCTTAGTCAGTTCTCCAAGTTGCAGATAATGCAGTTGTCATAAGTTAATGAAGTAGACATAGATGCTAAAGTGAGGATGAGGAGTGTTCTTTTCGGCTGTGGTTTGGGTTCATTTTCAAGTCTCTCAATCCATAAGCCATTAGTCTTCATGGTTCTAACATCTAACTGGTTTTGCACTCTATTTTATTCAAGTAGTGAAGTATGTTACTCAGGAAAAAACTGCTTTTACCCCTAAGAGTTGTTTAAAGTTGGTTAGAGGTTGAAGGAAAGCGGGATGGAAAAACTGTATGATGATTTTGTTGTTTGGAGTAGTAGCTACCAGCCTTTTAAGGCAGCGTGCTTCTGGGTTTGTCTCTCAACCTTGACGTGAGGAGCTCAAGCACTTACCTTTATCCGCATGGTAAGATGAAGCTGAACTGAAGCTTCACTGGCGAATTTGTACTGGCAGCAGCTTTATTCAAAAGCATGCCAATCTTTTATGTTCCGTTGTACTTCGGGAACCACATGTAACACATCCTATTCAAACCAAGCAGGGAGGTTACGCTTTGAATGGTAGTTGGTGGCACATAAAGTTCAAAATAATTGCTGGCATTGGTTCCTTGGGTTCACGCAAGTATATGAATCATGGTGGGCTTAGTTTATTTGGTAGTGTTCATATGTCTTTCTTGAACCAGAACCGGGGGAGGGTGAGAGGAAAAGGGTCTCAAAATATGCCGTCACATGACTCACATCCCACTGCACTCTTAGGATCGCCATTTTCTCCTTGGTTGGGTCTGAAGCGGGCTTGCTTCTCTTAAAGTTATCTTAGGTGGATAGTTACATGAGCATGAACCTGAAGTTTTTTGTTTTTGTAATATCGAATACCTAGATAGAGCAAACTAGTAAAGAGAAATCATGTTAATAATTTTTTCGGGGATGCAGGGCCATCCCTAAACATGTTTCTAATAGGTATGTTACTAGTAACTTATTATGCATCTCAATCATGACTCTAATGGTTATCGTCTTAGCTTCACCACTGTTCCACATGACCTAGATCCTCTGCAGCAGAATGGGTACAACATATCTAAAGAACAGATACGGTTAGGCATTCACTACCATCTATGTCATATAGCCATGTTGAGATCCAGATGTTCTGTACAAGCATGTGTTCTATGTGAGAATCTACTGTGCTTTTATAGCTTTCCAGCCCTGATCTTTTGATTTTTCTGATGAGGATTAATATTTGGTAGATGAAACCATCTTTAATTATGCTTTTTGTGTTTTTTGAACTTCTGCAGACTTTGGTTTGATATCAGTTACCCATGGTGGTGATAGTTTTCAGGGTCTACGGCGGCAATAGGAGAAGCCTTGAAGAAATTATAGGTCTTTTTAAGGATGAGCCAGCACCTACCTCATTTATCCCTGCTGCAGCTTATCATCTCCTAATTGATACTTTTCAGGGCAGGTTATCTTGTTGGGACACCCGATGAACTCAAATCCTTTGCGGCCCAGACGCAAGGTGTGATAAACGTCACGGTAGATCCATATGCTGGTGCTGAAAGTGGGAGACTTCAGCACAAGTACTGAGGTAGACCGTAGGCTCGAGCTGTTACTTTGATAGTTTGATTTGCAGACAGAATACGACAATGTTCAATAACGTGAAATTCTCAGATCTTGTTATAGAGTTTTTCTTTTTTGAATTATTTGTTTCTAAGAGATGTTGACGCACTTGAATAAATCGTCGACTGAAGGGAGTCCTGTGTTGTGTGCGCAAGTGAGAGCGGGACTAGGCCATGATAATTGTACCATATAGAGCTACAGAGTTGCCGGATTCTACATTCAGATTTCATGCTTAACTGAAGTTTGCAGTTTTACTATTCTTCTTCTTGTCACCCCAAGCATTCCTTTAAAGGCTTATCAGTCCGTGCAGTGTGTGTGATTTGGTGGGAAATTAGAAGAAATTATGCGAAAAGTGAACTCTCTCTTATGAATGTATATAAACTGAGTGAGTAAAGATAGTTCACATAATTCACTGGTACCAAATTTAAACTCGAGTTCTTGCATTCAATTTCCACTGCCAGCTCCTTGGCTTACACTGTGTTCGATTTGGGTCTCTGGAACCAACCATTTCCTCTGCGCAAGGTCTCCAATAAGTTTTCTCTCTAATTACTACTCTCATTTCTCTTTCTATCTGGCTACTTGTTAGCCCAAAAATCTCACTCAAAACCCAAATCAAACAATGTGAAGTTGCTGTTAGGTATTTGGAGTTTACCATATATTGATGAGAGGCCCAACATATATTTTGTTTTTTTTTTTTTGACAATATTGTATACTTCAATGGGAGTTAACGGGGTGTTAGTCCACAAGAGCTTTCAGACTTTATCTATAGCCCTAAATCCCAAACGTTCAAGACGGGGCTTGAACCTGGCCTCCCACATGGGGAGGACAGGAGGTACCAATTGGGACAAGAGCCCATTGGTGGCCCAACATATTCAATCGGTTTGATTTTTTGCATGATTGTCCAACAAATCGATATGTACAAATAAACCATGTTTTTGCATGATTGTCCAACAAATCGGTATCTACAAATAAACAAATAGACCATCAATGTGTGAACACTAGTGTATTATTTTTCTATTGTTTTGATGGGGTAAAAAAAAAAATGCACTCCCCAACCATTTTTATTATTTAAACTTTTAGCCACTTTTTTTAAAAACTTCAATTTGCTGAACTTCTTGCAGAAATGATTTTTCCATATTTTTTGACAACTGAATGAAGCCTAGAACATTTTTTTTTTTTGAGTCTCTAGAAATATGGAGAGGTTAGCCAACATGGCCAACCAAGTCTAACTGGACCCCTTTACAATCTCCAGTGGTTAAGGGGCCAAGTCTAATTGGTGTTAGTTTACTTCTTCAAAGGGTGGAGCAATTTTCTTGATATTGAACTTGAATTAGTTCTTCTAGGCTTTACATGACTGACATAGCGTTCCGCTATTGTATCATTTGGAATCGAAGTTACAAACGCTTGAATAAAAAGAAACAGAGAAAAGTCGTTATCAGTCACAACGAGATTTTAAAAAAATAAAAAATATCACCGTCTCAAAAAAAAAAAGTAATGCCATTATTTTGTGACGGCACCCGCCAATAGAAAGTTGGAATAAAATTGGGTGGATGTCATTTTATTTGTATGTTAGTACCGCGTCATGGTATCAATAGCACACACGATAAGAAATCTTAGGGTCCGCTTTTTTGATCCAATATGAGCCTCAAATTAGACTACATATTCAAAGGGATCACATATCGGTACGTGTTTTGTTAAAATTCTTATCCATTATGCAGTCCCACAAAGCGTGATGTAGAATTATGAATCCAATTATTATTAGTTTAATGACATTTTATATCCAATCAGATTATATATCCTTTCACTAATTAGTCTTGTTATGCAAACAGGCTCTTTTGACGCAGGCCCAAGAGCCTCGCCACTAAAGAGTGGCACTGTAACGCCCCGATTTTTGGAAATAAAATCGGAGGTTTTAAATATTGATTTCTAAAAGTTTATTGAATTAAAATTCAAAATCCAAACTGGATAATTCACCCTATAGTTTCGTCTATTACAATTTATTGTAAAAATACTGGAAATAGTTTTTGTGGTAATAAACTAAACAAAATGACAGAGCCATCCTCTAAGTTTGATACGGATCCCAAGTATATTCTGGCTCAGCTCCCACCTCTTGGTTCTCTTCCGCATAAAACTGTTCACCTTGGGGATTTGGTGTCTCTTCTTGATTATCTGCAAAATCTGGCACGGAAGCCAGGCAATCCGTACCTGAGTGAACGAGTTCACCCCGAAGTATAATCCAACCCAACTACCCTTCTTACTTTACAGTTATCATGCAGCAGGATAATAATAGTGCGAAAAAGTAATACAGAATTGTTCCACATAGTTCAGTTCATTACTATCCATTAACCTGACGTGAAATCTAAGATCTCCTCCGCGGAAATCTTTCCTCCCCAACCGCTAGTTATGCCCTGTCCCATGAGCTCATTTTCTCTTGTTGTCGCGGATTGCACTTCGGTTATGTACCTAACGTGTATCCCTCTCATTACAACAAAAGAAAGCTTATCATGCCCGAATCGTAACTAGGGTTCGCTTATCTTATATACCACTTCACAATCACCACTGGGCTTACTTTGCCAGTATCAACACATCATTCATCATTGGGCTTACTTTGCCAATCATCATTCATCAATTAACACTGGGCTTACTTTGCCAGTTTCAAACCATCACATCCAACTCATCACATCTCAATCACGCCTGCAGGCAATCTAAAAATAAAACTTTCCAATTTATCCATTATCTAGCATCGTCTAGATGAATTCTAATTCGCAACACCACCCAATGTCTCTAGGGTCCAATCTAACATTCAAATCAAATATTGATGCGATATACAATGAATCAATAATAATTACAACAATTAATAGACAATGAAATCACACAACTTTTTATGGATGGGCCGTTGCCCTTAATCTCATATGATCACAATGTTAATAATCTAGTAAGAGTGTCAAAATAATTTAAAAGGAAAATTTTCAGGCTTTTATTAATTAATTCTAAGATAAGAGATTAATTAAAACTAATTTAAATGCATTAATTGGATAAAAATATGAAAATATTTAACTTGACTTAAATAAGAGTCCAATAGGTCCTACACGATCAGTGGAGTGCCAAAAGTTGGGTTCGGAGGGTCGCGGGATTTATTTAAATAAAGACGTTAAATAAAATGACCAAACGTGACGTAAATAGATAATAATTAATTTATAAATTTAAAATATGCTACTGTTAACAAGATTCCATCTTCAGAATATAGAGAGTCTAAATAAAATTATTCGGGTATTTATAATAAGGTTATAAGGTCGTAAGGAATTTTTGATCGGAAACGCTATAAAAATTACAATAAATAATAAAGTAAATAAAAAAAATTATTAATTTAACAAGATATCATCTTTGAGATGCTAGAAGTCTAGGAAAAATTAGTTTGAGTGTTAAAACGTTGTTCGGAAGGTCGCAATGATTTTTCGTTCGTAAACTTTGATAGATAACTAATAAATAATTTAATAAATAGATAATTAAATAAAAAAAATATGATCTTAACAAGTTATGATCTTTGGAATGTGAAAAGTCTAGGAAAAATAGTTCGGGGGTCAAAAACGGTGTTCGGGAAGTCGAAAAGTCGATTCGAAACAAAACGGGTCAAACCGCAAGGTTTGACCGGTCAGAGGTCGCGGCTGGGGTCTCCACCGCAAGGTTGGACCTGGTTCTTGCGGCCCGAACCTTGCGGCCGCAAGGTGCAACGCAGATTTCGTTTTTTTGGTTTTTGTGCTACGGTTTCGATGCATGGGACCATTTGGGCTATTGGGTTATGCATAAAAACATTAAATATACTTAGAGGAGTGCTTGGAATGAATTATACTACCTTGGTTCGGGCCGAATTGAATTTAAACCGAAAATTGGAATTTTGGAGAAGACGACTTCGGTTCTTTCGATCGGGAAGCCTTGGGATCAAATTGGCCGACGTTTGGCGATGCTAGGAGTGGTAGAAACAGATTGGAATGGTCGGATTGGGTTTCGATTGGTTTTGGAACGCAAACCCGCTTTTCTCTCTCTTTCTTTCTCTCTCTAAAACTCCATTGATTGGAGCTCCGTTTTCTCCGAATTCTCTCTCTCTTCTGGACTGGAGGAATATGGGGAGTGGCGTGGTGTGCCCTAGGGTCGGGACTATAGGGTATATATAAGGGAATTCATTTAATAAGGAAAAATAATTTGTGTTCTACCGGGATTCAAACTCCTTGCTTGGGATGGACGAAAAGGGGGGAGCTGATCAGGGGAAGGGAGTAGAGTTTGAGTAGGAGAGGGAGAGGTGGAAGGATTTTCGTAATATGCATGCATGCAATTAATTGAATTCAATTAAAATGGAATTTTTATAATAGGAAAAATCTTATTGATAATTATCCTAAGAAAGTAATAATTTCATTATTATCTAAATACTAATTAAATGATATTATTATTAATATAAATTTTCGGGTCGTTACAGGCACCACGACAGGGCTGGCTCCCACATCGAGAGTTTGGGTATTGTGTATGTGTGTTTAAAGGGTCCACTACATGAAATTACCTTCTTGCCCTCCTCCAAAGCAAACGGGCACTTAATTTATGTGAAGACAAAAAGATAGTTCGGTTGGCAGTGCCTTTCGACTCCCAAGTCAGTGAACTTCCACCGAAACCTTATACGATGCCATTTTGGATTGTTTCTTTAGTGTTGAAATATTTAGTTTTATGCTTTTCCTAGGGGGCTTCAACGAGAGCCCCAGAGCTAAAAATTAATTATGGTCCTTTAGAATAAAATAATCAAAAAATAAAATCTTTGCACCGATTCAAACGGATTGAAAATTGAAACAATTAATTTTGTTAGGTGGTTTATATATTTAAAAATATAATTAAAAATTGGAAAATAAAGAAAATCTTATTTTTAATTTTCAATCCGTTTGAACTGGTGCAAAGATCTTATTTTCCTAATCATTTTATCCTAAAGGATCATAATTAATTTTTAGCTCTAGGGCTCTCGTTGAAAAGCCCTAAATGAATCGTAAAACAAAATGAAAAAATTAAGTGTTCCAATTTTCAATCATTTTTTTGAACCGGTGCAAAGATCTTATTTTTCTAATCATTTTATTCTATAGGATCGTAATTAATTTTTAACTATTTTTAACTCTAGTGCTCTCGCTGAAGAGCCCTAAGAGAAGCATAAAACCAAATATTTCAACAATTAAAAAAAAATCCAAAACGGCGTCGCATAAGGCTTCGGTGGAAGTTCACCGACTTGGGAGTCGGTGGGCGTAGCTTTACTGTCCAAACATTGCCTGCCTTTGATTGCACGTTTTTTGATAACTCACGTATTTGGGCCAGCTTACGCGCACATCGACTAATCTTATGAGAATTAATCAATCACACTGTCAACTTACGAGGGTCCCAATTGAAATAAGAGCTCTGCATGGACTACTCCAAACCTGCTTTGCAACTTTCCTCCTTTTTGGGTCACCCATCTTTGCAAGTTAGCAAATTTTTTTTTTTTTTGGTTGGCGTTGGGTACTTTTAAGTTCCAACAATTGTACATGGGGAGTGATTTTGCCACTCTCATTTTGTTAATGCCACTCCCCTTAGTGTCTTTATTAGATGATTTGTTTTGTGAGAGAAGGGGAGTGGCAAAATCAATTCCCTTATACATTTGCCTTTTCCCCTTATTTTTTATGCTTGGGATGGTACACTTTTGTTTTCAAGAAACCAGTTAGCAATGCCTTTTAAATTAGCTTGTATCTCCGTTTGGCCTCTTTAGAGAGTAAGGAGACACTTTTTTTTTTGTGTGTGTCAGTTTCTGAACCCTTATTTTAGCTTTCAAGTAAAATTTCTGGTTTGCTTATTATGAATGGAGAAATACAGAAAGCATGGAAAGAAATAAAATTTGAGGTGGATTACATGGATCTCATTTACGATGTCATAAAAGATGGGACAGATGTATCGTAAGCATGGTTGATTGTAGGACAAGAGAAGCGGGACTAAGGGGTGGGCTCACATGTTATCTTTTTTCAAAATCCGGTTTTCGTTGCACACAATACTAAGAGTGTCGGATTGGACAATGGTGCACCATTTTCCCATTTAGTAACTAGTTTCCCATCTGGGATAACTAATACCAAGGGAGGAGTGGTATTACTTAGTCCCCTTTCTCCCGATTATCTTCCTCCCCATCCAACGGTAAATTATAATCCCCATCGTCTTTATTCCACTCTAAAATTATAATTCCCATCGTCTTTATTTCACTCTAACCAAATACAGTACAACTAATCCACTATTCACATAATATCATCTATTTTCCCGTGGGGCCACACTTGTCCCTTCTATCCTCATTCTTAATCACATCTTATCAAATACCTCCTACAATGAAAAACCTCAAGAGCATTAACATTAGGTACTCTTGAGAGGCAATAAGCAATGAAAGACATCGTGGGGATATAATAGTTATATTCAATTGGGATAGATTGGATTCTCCGGCCTGTGAAGTTTATTTCTCTTTTCCAAGTAAAGCCAAATTCTTACTAGGAAATATGGATGCAAGAGCTCATGCATATTATATCCTCAAAACAAGACAAGCTCTAGATGTTGACCTCTGTAGTAATAACTAGTGATGAACAGTTTTCAAAATATTCCAAACATGTCTGCTTTATTCTTCTTTACGGTACTTTCTTTTGGGATCAGTTTCTTTATTGTATGTGTTGGAACTTTTTTATGAAGTGGTTGGTGAATTTTCTTTCAAGATTTTATGGTGCAATGATGTGCTGCTGGATTTTCTTTCTTTATTGTATGTGTTGGAACTTTTTTATGACCGCGAGGAAGTCCCGGTGGAGAAATGAGCTGATCTCGCCTTTGTTGATCCGGTTGAAGAGAGTTATCACGATGTAGCAGGGGGTCCTCCAATCTATGACCTACCGTTTTCTTTGCAGTACGCCTGAGTAATGCAATAAATTGTGGAGAGATTACCTATTCGTTAGACAACCAATCTCATAAAAGATTGGACATATGTACCTTAAGCATGTTTGATTGTAGGATAAGAGACGTGGGACTAAGGGGTGGGCTCGCATGTGTTCTTTTTTCAAAATCCGCTCTTTGGTTGCACATGGGATTATGAGCCGGATTGGACAATGGTGCACCATTTTTCCATTTATTAATTAACATTAGGTACTCCTGAGAGTCAATAAACAATGAAAAACCTCGTGGGGATGTGTTAGTTATATTCAATTGGGATAGATTGGATTCTCTGGCCTGTGCAGTTCATTTCTCTTTTCCTAGTAAAGCCGAATTCCGGCTAGGAAATATGGATGCAAGAGCTCATGCATATTATAATATCCTCAAAAGAAGACAAGCTCTAGATGTTGACCTCTATAGTTATCACTAGTGATGAACAGTTTTCAAAAGATTCCAAACATGTTTGCTTTATTCTTCTTTATGGTACTTTCTTTTGGGATCAGTTACTTACCCACACGTAAGTGAGAGTGATGTGGTTGGAGTGTGGCCGAGTGATGTGCCCACAGCATTGTTATTTTCATTTACATGTGTTGGAACTTTTTTATGACGTGGTTGGTGAATTGTCGTTCAAGATTTATGGGGCAGTGATGTGCTGCTGAAGCACAATAAGTGTGTGTGTGTTCCCTTCTTGTTGGCAGTTGAAGCCAAATTAACATCAGAAGGGGGTGATGGAAGAGGATTTGTTGCTGAAACATGAAGATAGGAAGTTGGTGCCAATCGCACCAAAGGCGTTTGTGGAAGAGCTGAAGAAGGTGACCGCCATAGCAGCACCGATGGTGGTGGTGACAATGTCGCAGTACCTCTTGCGCGTCGCACCCATGATAATGGTGGGACACATTAGTGAACTTTCCCTCTCCAGTGTGGCAATTGCCACCTCTCTCACCAACGTTACCGGCTACAGTGTCCTTGTAAAGTTTCGTTTCTTGCCCTTTTTTTTTTTTTTTTTAGTTAGCACTGCAATTTTCCAAACTAATATGGACACCAAATTCGAATTTTATGCATTATGAAGTGGTTTCTTGATCTTTTTACCTCTTGCACCGACTTCTTTTTTCCATAACAATTCAATGCGAAGATGAACAAATTGACTACTATTTCGTATGTATGCAGTTTGGGATGGCAGGTGCATTAGAAACCTTGTGTGGGCAAGCTTATGGAGCAGAGCAGTATCGAAAGCTTGGAATTTATACTTATGGAGCAATATTGTCCCTCATTCTGGTTTGTCTACCGATATCTCTTCTCTGGATCTTTATGGATAAACTGCTTGTGTTCTTTGGCCAAGACCCTGTAGTTTCTTTGGAAGCTGGCAAATATGCAATTTGGCTAATTCCCTCGCTCTTTCCTTATGCTATTCTGGAATCAATGGTTCCGTACTTGCAAACTCAGAGCTTGATCCTTCCAATGCTTTTATGCTCAATTGTCACGTTATCTTTTCACATACCTCTTTGTTGGGCTTTAGTTTTTAAGTCTGGGTTAGGAACTAAGGGAGCGGCATTGTCAATTAGTTTGTCATATTGGGTGGACGTGATCGCGCTTGGGATTTATTTGAAATACTCTCCAGCATGTGAAAAAAGCCGCGCTCCTTTCTCAAGAGATGTTTTCCTGAGCATTGGGGAGTTCTTCCGCTTCGCTCTTCCTTCTGCCGGAATGGTTTGGTATTCTATGAGCACGGATTTTGCACTTAGGTGCATTTGGTTCACTGGTGATTTTAGAGACGAATGGAATCGTAATTCCTTGGTCTCCTGGTGGAATGGCTATTCATCTAAACTGTTTTGAGTAATGATTTCCTTTGGTAATAAGAACAAACATTCCAAGGGAATGCCATTTCATTGCAGTTTCCTTCCAGCGAACCAAATGTTGCCTTAGTTTTACATACTTTCTAAGTCCCTTTTCGATCCTGATATTTCCCGCCCATGCACAATGTACACTCTTGAATGGTGGTCATTTGAGCTACTCGTATTGCTGTCAGGGCTTCTAGCAAACCCAGAACTCGAATCTTCCGTGCTTTCAATCTGGTATGCTGCTTCTCTATTCTTGTGAATTTTGGTCACATGAGTTTTTTCGACTTAAGTGCTTATCATATTTTACCATTTGTGTGAACAGCCTTACAACTACTTCACTGCACTCCCTCATACCGTATTCTATCGGTGCTGCTGCAAGGTTTTGCTTTCGATAGCTATTTCGTTGAGCATGTATCTCTTGCATATAACATTTGAACTATTTTCTTAAGCTTGTTTCTAATTGAAGCATTTATGTGCATCAGTGCATACATATCTGATTATATGTATGTATTATACACCACTGAAAAGAGTAAAATTGATCTGTAGTACTCGGGTTTCAAACGAATTAGGAGCTGGGAATCCCCGGGCAGCTCAACAGAGTGTCAGCACTGTGATGGTTCTTGCTGTTGCAGAGGCAATTACGGTGAGCGCGGCTCTCTTTTGTTGCCGCTCCATTCTGGGATATGCATATAGTGGTGAGAAAGAAGTCGTGGATTATGTCAGAGAAATGACTCCTATTCTCTGTCTCTCCATCATCATGGACAGCTTAACGGCAATACTATCTGGTTAGTTTCATGCATCTTTGCATATTGTACTACGGAGGAAATCGTTGAACATTAACTTATACAGAAGTTGTTTCCGAAAAATTGAAACTCAAAAGCATGAAAACCGACGTTAACTCAAAAGCAAAAGTAGAAGCTATGGCAAACACACTAACGAATCTAAAATCACCTCCCCAAAATCTCCATGGCTATCTTAGAACATGCAGCTTAATGGCTATCTTTCTGTCAGAAGTGTTTCTTTGAAACTATCCAAAGCTTCCTTTACTTGTCAATAGAAGTTGATTCCTTCTGCTATTTCCACCATAATGTACTTAAATGTCGTCATAAACTTTCATTGCCAACCTTGAAAAACAAACAAAGGTGGTAGGCCGATTCGAAGGCATTGAGAACAAAGAAAGTGTTGGAGTTGATAGGATCCCCCTTTCTACAACCCCATGTCACACCTTAAAGTTATTTTTCCTTTACACCAGGGATTGCCAGAGGAAGTGGGTGGCAGCATATCGGCGCCTATGTCAATTTCGGGGCATATTATCTGGTTGGAATACCATTGGCTATTGTATTGGGTTTTTTCCAAAATCTAAGAGGCGAGGGGATTTGGGATGGAATCGTGACAGGAACAATACTGCAAGTCATTCTGCTTACTTCTGCAACATGTCTTACTAACTGGCAAGAACAGGTTTGTATTTGAAATCCTATAAGTGGCTGCTGTAAGATGCCCGCATTTTTACATTTTTCTTGCGTTTGTTCTACTCATGAAACCAAATCAGGATTTTTTTTCTAATTCTATGAGTGTGATTGCAGGCAAATAAAGCCAGGGAAAGAATATTCAAGGGGAGAATTCGGGCTGACACGTTAATTGATCAGTTGAACTAGTGGTTCTCAGGACCCTGCAGCTTTTCCAGGCACCATTTGATTTGAGACTTCCACATTTCTCGAGATGGCCTGTGATTTTTTACGCTCCTTTTTTACGTTGAGAAGACGGCAATCGAATAGAAGTACAAACTTGGTATCCGAGATCGAAATTGTGTTCCAAAAGATTCATCTTTCAGAATTCAGATTATCTTCCATGTTCAAAATTTTTCTTTTGCTTCCACTAAAGGATTAATCATCCGGTTGTACTTCAAAAAGTTTTATTCATTCCCCACATGCTATCATCTTACAGAGTTTTTCCACCAGAATGAACTCATGTTTTTTTCCCCTGGTGATGTGTTATTTGTTGTCTAAAATGTTACAATCGCAAAACCAGAATACGAATTCTATTACATTTATAGAAACGGAATTCCAATGGAATGGAAAAGCAGATACAGAAACTGCAAACCGAATACGAAATACAGTTGTGAACCAAAATCCGTGTTTCACACAGTGTCCTTAAAACAGATTCTCCGGCTACCGGAGGATGTTGAGGTTACTCGGCATCTATCTCCCAGGATTGATCCGGCTCGGACCACGAACGGCGGAACACCTCCGAAGAACGTCTTGGCGAACTAACTTAGTGTCTGTCTGTCTCTCTCACACAAACAATGAACTTAGGAATTTGTGATGAACTTCTCAAACTGTGTGCAGAACTATTAAACGGGATGCTCTTTATATAAGCTGAAGGAGAGCTGAAGGAGACCCTTGTGTGTCTATGGCTGAAAAGAATTGGGGAACAAAATGAATAGGGGAAAACCCCCACCATGAATATGGGGTAGTAAAGGGTGAGCCAAAAGCCACCCCAATCCATTCAATTTTCCAACATTATTCTCTTCTTTAGTTGTTGTGCAACTTGCTAGAACTACTGCTGCATGGGACAGAGTGTCCCTTAACCATAAACTTCATTTTCTGGAGATTTGTTTAGACCTATGTTACTTGAAACGCAGATCGTATGGGTACAAGAAAGAGGAACATGGACATGTTATGCCACATGTCTACATTGTGGAATGATAGCGGTAGGCTTCTATAGACTAAAGATATCAAAACCAAAACTTACCCTTCCAAGGGATAAAAATCTAGTAAAATTAAGTGTCATTTTCAAAATTATTTGTGCAAAATACATTTCTTGGAACATAATGGTCGAAATTTTTCATTTTCTCTCTTCAAAATTACACTCTCTAGATTTTTACAATAATAAGTTCTGGGAAGCTTCTAATAAGGGCTCCCGTACCGTATTACGGTAAGGGCTTCCCCTTTACTTCTCTTTCCCGACCAAATTTTGATGATCCGAGCCGCTCAATGTGTTCAGAACATAATTTTAAGGGTACCCGCAAGAAATCAGCAAAAAAAATGACCGGAAAGGGCTTGATTTGAGCAGTTTTTGTTTGAACCGTTCGATAAAATACAAACAAAAACTGCTCCGATCAAGCCCTTTTCGATCTTTTTTTTTACTAATTTCTCGCGGGTACCCTTAAAACAAGTACAAAAAAAAAAAACTAAAACAAGTACAAAAAAACTAAAACAAACTAAAACAAGTACAAAAAAAAAAAAGATGAAAATGAATAGTAATCCACAAAATTTGACACAAACTTAACAAAAGTTCATATAAGATGAAAATTGTATTAAAAAAGAAATTGATTATACATTCCCCTAATTGATATATTTTCTTCTTTTAGTAGGTAAATTTATGAAACTGTTTCTGCATGCATACACACTTTTTACATATTTCAGAAACTGTTTCGTAATTTCACCTGATAAAAGATGAAAAAAAGACTATTTCCCTCAATTAAGGTGATGTAGAAATCAATTTCCATTCAAAATAATTCAATTATAAGGTCAAGGCAAACCTAGCTTTATTAGCTAACCCTGTGAAACCACTACTATAGTACTATACTATGAGTCTGGACAAACCATAACTGACATGCAAACAAAACCTATTAATGAAGTAGGTGAGTCCGGATAAAAAAAAAAATTGGTGAGTGGGGCCGCGCCCCCCCCCCCCCCCCCCCCCCCCCCCCCCCCCACACACACACACACACACACACACACACAAAAAAAAATCAACTCCTGACACCTTTCCTTGATTGTTAATTTATTCATAGCAGTTGAACACCAGTTAGATCAACGAGACTGGTACAGGGGAGTGATGGAAGAAGAAGCACTACTAGTTTTGCCAGAAGAAAACGACAGAAAAGTGGTGGGAAAATGGAAGGAATTTGTGGGAGAGATGAAGAAGGTTGGGTCCATAGCAACGCCAATGGTGGTGGTGACTGTCTCTCAGTACCTCTTGCAAGTAGTCTCAATGAGCATGGCAGGGCACCTCGGCGAAATCTCCCTCTCCAGCGCCGCCATCGCCACCTCTTTCACCAATGTTACTGGTTCAGTCTCCTGGTATAGCTTTCTCAATCTTTGTTTTTTACGTATGATTGTGTCCGGACTAACTTAAGTGCACACCTCGACTGTTTTGTGTTTGATCAATTACACTGCCCATTAGAGGGGTTCAATTATAAAGTCGGGCAAAACCGTTATAGACTGGCCCATAAGAGTTGATAGCACTAGAAAGGTTTCGGATCTGGAAGTCCTTGACCACCAATGTCAACACCTGGAGTTGAGTTTTGCCTTTGTTTTACCACGATCTGTCCCTAAAACGTCTGTTTTCGTGTCTCAATGTAGTTACCTGCCGGCCTAATTTGCCTCCCGCCCGCGTGCTATAAACTCATTTGAATTCAGCGCCCACTCGTGAGATTGGTCGGTCTATTAGGCCAAATACCTGACTGTATTCATAGTCCCATTATCATGCCTCAAAATCTATGCATTTAAATATTTACATCTTGTACTTGGATTGGAAGCACGTTAGACAGGGAAAACGGGTTCTCAGATGTAGGATCGGAGAGGGAAATGCTAGGATGTGTTTTTAGATCTTAAAAGCGATTTTCGTGAAGAAGAAAGGGTGAAGGAACAGATAAGAACGTAATTGAGAGAAGAAACAGAATGACATATGACTGAGATGAAGGACGAGTAGGTAATGAGATGATGGAATATTATCTGGGCTGTGTTAAAGTCTTCTGTGCCAAGATTCGAACCTTTTTAAAAGAAAAAGAAGACATATCACGGCGAGTTTTTGCACAGCCTTCATATGAGAACACTCATTTTACGATCAAGATTCGTTACATTTTCAGTCCTCAAATAAAGCTTGCTTTTATATATTATGTATAAACACAGCCTTAATAAGTGAATACTGATTGGAACTTATAGAGAATTGTGAACCTGCCAATTAGCAGTTTGGAATGGCTGGTGCGCTGGAAACTCTATGCGGCCAAGCTTATGGAGCAGAGCAATATAAGAAGCTCGGAATCTATACTTACGCTGCCATTGTCTCTCTCCTCCTTGTTTGTCTACCCGTATCTGTTCTGTGGATTTTCCTTGACAAACTACTTCTAGTTCTTGGACAAGACCCTTTAATCTTGCCAAGAGCTGGCAAATACACGATTTGGCTCATCCCGGCGCTGTTTCCCTATGCGATTCTTCAATCGCTAGTTCGATACCTCCAGACTCAGAGTTTGATTCTTCCGATGCTTTTATGCTCAGTCGCAACATTATTCTTCCACATACCTCTCTGTTGGGTTCTAGTATTTAAGCTGAAAATGGGAAATTCTGGAGCAGCATTGGCAATTGGTTTATCGTACTGGTTGAATGTAATCTTGCTTGGATTTTACGTGAAGTATTCCTCATCAGTTGAAAGAACTCGCTCCTCCTTCTCAAGGGATGTTTTTCTAAGTACTGAGGAATTTATCCGCTTTGCTGTGCCTTCTGCCATAATGGTCTGGTATGGTATATTCACATCAACAGAAAAATACAAATCTTATCTTGTATTTTATTTTTTATTTGCAGTACTTCTATCTGTTGTCCCTGATCTAGTCATTTTCATTTGATAATTGCAGTCTTGAATGGTGGTCTTTTGAGCTGTTCATATTGCTTTCTGGGCTTTCGTTCAACCCGGAACTCGAGACTTCAGTTCTTTCCATATGGTCTGATGGTTTTCCAATGCCCATCTATTTTACTTTACATAGAGTTATTTTTGTTGATTTGCTTCTAATTTATATCTTCATAAGCAGCCTCACAACTGCTACATTGCACTTCTACATACCATATTCATTTGGTGCTGCGGCAAGGTCTGCTTTACAAACTATTTTGTGATGTGCGAAAACCTTATCTACATGGTCTATATACTACATGTGTGAACTAGTGCACATTTTGCAGCACTCGGGTTTCAAATGAGTTAGGAGCTGGGAATCCAGATGCAGCTAGACTGGCTGTTTGGGCTGTAATCGCTCTTGATGTCGTAGAGGTGACAATAGCAAGCGCTACTTTGTTCTGCTGCCGCCATATTTTGGGACGTGCATTCAGTAATGATAAGGAAGTTGTGGATTATGTCACAGACATGGCTCCTCTTCTCTGTATTTCTATCATCATGGACAGCTTTCAAGCAGTACTTTCGGGTAAATTTAAGCACTCTATTACAATAGCCCCTCTAAGAAGCACCAAAAAAGTCCATTTCTCTCACTTATCAATGCCTACCACGTTTAGGTCACAAACAGGTACAGACACGCTCTGGTCTTGTTCCCTTACACCCAATTCTGTGGTCATTCCTCACTATTATTTCTTTACCAAGACACGCTTAGGAACACTTAGACATGTTAAATCTTGAAAGGTGAAGGAGAGGCCGATATTCCTGTGGATGCTTAGTTCTTGAGTACTAAGGACACACTAAGACATGTTGCCAACACGTTACGAGGTCAGATATTACCATTGATGCTTAGTGCTTGAGTACTTAACGTTTGTGCTATTGCATTCCCATAGATGTTTAGGTATTGAGTAATTATGTTTCTACAGTAAATGCAGCCCTTTTGTCACCATATCCTAATCGTAATTTATAAAAGAAGTTGCGTGCACATGTCTGTGGACCGTGGTAATGCATAGTGTAGATATTTGTGTCGTGTGTTTATATTCGTGCTTATAAGTGACGACTTTATTAACAACTCTTTTACCAAGTTGCTCTCAAACGACGCTTCAAGAATATTGCTAATTTTGTCAGGGGTTGCCAGAGGAAGTGGATGGCAGCATATAGGAGCATTTGTCAATCTTGGAGCGTTTTATCTGGTTGCAATTCCAGTTGCTCTCCTGTTGGGTTTCGTTCTCCATATGGGGGGAAGAGGCTTTGTGATCGGATTAACAACAGGGCCAACTATGCAATTCGTTCTGCTCTGTCTCGTAACAAGTTTAACGGATTGGCAAAAACAGGTTTTTGTTTCGAATGCTTCCTGTGTCATAGTTTTCTCTTTGCTGCCCACTGTCTACTAAGAATGGACTAGGAATGCAAAGGGCTATGTAGCATGATTACCGAGGTTTCGGAAATTTTCATATCAAATCGTTGTATCAGTGTCGTGTCCCTTGGCCATGTCGGTGCTAGTTAGGAAAAGGGCAATTCGGAAACTCTCAACCATTTCTTTTTCCGTGGGTCCAAGGGATATGCTAGAGTTCCAAAACCCTCTTTTCCTGCATTTGCTGGCTTGGAAACAAGAAGTGGGTTTTTGAGATATGGTGATAAGTGAAGAGTCTCTTGGCTTGTTAAAAACTAAACCTAGAACTTGACTTTTGCGTATGGTAATTTTTTTATTATCGGCAAAAGCCAGTATTGATTTTGCGTATGATATTGCAGGCAACTATCGCAAGGGAAAGGGCGATGAAGGGAAATTTGCCAGCTGATAGTGATTCCATGGAGTGATGTTGGAAATAAACTTGTTTCTTAGTAATAAGGGAGTTATTTAGTTTGTTAGTGGGAGTTTTTCTAAGTAATGGTGAGTTATATTAATGAGAGTTATGAGGTAGTGAGTTACATTTGATTGTCCCTAAATAAACTCATGTAATCTAGCGTTTTCAAGTACGAGTGAATAAAAAACTATTCCAACAAGTGATTCAATTAATGTTTCTCAAGGGTTTCAGTTTGAGAAAGCATTATTTTTGGGCTCATTCTGAAGCTTAATGTAGTGTAATATTCAAAACTCAAGATCTAACTAGATATAGCGCATCAAGTTATCATTTTCCTTCCGATTACTTGTCGGAAAGAAAAAACACTGCAATAATAGCCGTCAGATCCAAAAATTTCTGGGCTTCTTTGATTATTGCCTTTTGTTCCTTCTTTCTTGTCAATTTTTTCCCATCCATTTTCACAATATCCAAACAGGAATAATCACAAATTTGCAACGAATAAGAAGGAACCTAACCAAACCAAATACTGCAACAAAAATGCGAAGCACGGGCCACAAACTTCAACAATATCTGCCAATTTATGCATGCATGGAAAATTACGAATCCGGATCCTCTATGAGGATCTTACGAGGATTTTGACGTGGAGTTGCCTACGCATTTAATGAGAAGATCCAATAGGCAGGAGTGTTTCTTAATTTTAACAAAACAACACCGATTAGCTAGGGAACTCAATACAGGCATCGAGGCGGGCCCGACCCATCCATGAGACTGTGCTTAAGGGGCAGTGGGGGCAGGCTTGCACATGCATCACGTGTGCCCCGGCCTCTAATTAAAAAAATGATGTAAGAAATAGTGTAAAGCGCGTAATTGTGTTTTCTTTTCAATTTCTAAACCTTTGGAAATAGAAAATTTTCTGATTTTTGGTTTGGACTTTCAATTTTGAAATTTTCTGTTTCTAAACCTTTGGAAATAGAAAATTTTCTGATTTTTGGTTTGGACTTTCAATTTTGAAATTCACAACAGCCACCTTTGACAAACATTATTTCCGAACTCAATTACGGATTACGTATCACTAGGTGTTAATAGAGCATGAAGCTATAATGTTAATTAGATGATGAGTTAGGTGCTGGGAATCCGGGTGCAGCTCGACTGGCTGTTTGGAATGTAATCGTTTCTCGAAGCCGTAGAGGTGACAATCGCAAGCGCTGCTTTGTTCTGCTGCCGCCATATTTCGGGACGTGCATTCAGTAATGATAAGGAAGTTGTGGATTATATATGCCACAGACATGGCTCCTCCTCTTCCCTGTCTCTCTATCATCATGGACAGCTTACAATAGCACATCTAAGAAGCACCAAAAAAAAAGTCAATTAATTGGCCTCGTTTATCAATGTCCGAGACGTTTATGTCACAAACAGGCTCTTGGACGCTCTGGACACGTTCCCTTGCACCCGATTCTCTAGTCATTCCTTACTATTATTCCTTTAGTCGGACATGCTTAGGAAACACTAAGGCACGTTGCAACACGTTATAGGAGGTCAGATTACAATCTTGAAAGGTGAAGGAGAGACCGATATTCCTACAGATGCTTAGTTCTTGAGTACCAAGGACACACCAAGACACGTTGCCGACACGTTAGGAGGTCAGATATTACCATTGATGCTTAGTGCTTGAGTACTAAATGTTCGTGATATCACATACCCGCCCATAGATGTTTAGGTATTGAGTACTTATGTTTCTACAGTAAATGCAGCCCTTACGTCACCATATCCTAATTTATAAAAGAAGTTGAGTGCACATGTCTGTGTTATTGCGTAGTGTAAATATTTGTGTTATGCGTTTGTATTCGTGCTTATAAGTGACGACTTAATAACAACTCTTCTACCAATTTGCTCCCAAACGACGCTTCAAGAATATTGGTAATTTTGCCAGGGGTTGCTAGAGGAAGTGGATGGCAGCATATAGGAGCATTTATCTATCTTGGAACGTTTTATCTGGTTGCAATTCCAGTAGCTCTCCTCTTGGGTTTTGTTTTCCATATGGGGGGAAGAGGCTTGTGGATCGTCGTAGTTTTTTCCTTGATGCTCACTGTCTACTAATTGCTAAGAATGCACTACGAAAGCAAAAGGCTATGTAGCCGGGGGCAGAACCAAAATTTCCAAGTAGTAGGGTCAATACCTAGAAACATACCTTATTTTGTTGCCTATTTGCTTATCAATAGTAGAAATTTTTTGAGCAACATCCCAAAGGGCAGTGATTAACATGCTAAAAGATCTCAACATCGGTGAAAACCGCATACATCGGCTGGTCTAGTGTTTCTCAAAGGATTCAGTTTCAGAAAAGCACTGTATTTTTTATTCTCATCAAAACTGAAGAAATAGATATAGCACTTCATTCAATCATTCCCCTTCGATTATTGATAGGTAAAAAGCACTTCAATTTCTAAAACAAGCTTCAAGTAACAGCTCCCTAGCCCAAATTTCAGGTATCTGTTTTTTTCTTTTACCTGGGTTATTGTTTCTTTCAATGTTTTCCATCCAATTTCTCGAGATCAAAGCCGAATTTGATACAAATTTCAAGTAGAAAAACCTTGATAGGATTTAAAGATAAGAAATACTCAGTAACAGAGAACTGCTAGTCTGCTAAGGATAGGGGGATGCTGCCAGCATCTCCCTGTAGAGCGGTGCCGAGCGGCCGAATTACTGCACCAAGAGTAGGAAGCACATGCCAGATACCTCAAATCTTTCTCTATATAATATATGCATGAAACAGGAATTACACACATAATTTCTTAAGTTATTCTGTTTTGTTTTTTTTATCGGAACATACATAATCTCTATGACTCTATCCTTCTTGAAACGGGTTCAGAAATACTAGTACAACAGTCAACAGAACTAAAAAGAAAGAAACAAAAACACAAAACAAAACAAAACCCCATTTTCCTTCTGCAGCTCTGCTTATTGTACTCCGTACGTGTGCATAATTAGTAGGGCGGTGGAGGGCGATGCCAAGGCGGTGGTGGTCTGTAGGGGTCGAAGTACGGCGGTGGAGGTGGGCCTGGAGGACCATGAGGCTGTGCGTAAGGCGGCGGGGGCGGGCCGGGCGGACCGCCGTGGTGGTGGACATGTGGTGGTGGTGGTGGTGGAGGAGGGGCATAGTAATCGTGACGCAGGTGATGTGGCGGCGGCGGAGGCGGTGGGCCGAAGAAACCCGGTGGCGGTGGTGGTGGGTGAGGACCGTAAGGGTCTGGTGGCGGTGGCGGTGGTGGTGGGTGAGGACCGTAAGGATCCGGTGGCGGTGATGGGTATCTTCTGTATGCCATTTTTTTGTACTACTGTAGTATTTTATTTGTGTCGGATAGATGGAAAGATGAATTTGGAGAATCGGGGGAACATATAGAGGGAGATGAGAGGGAAGCTTCTAGAGAGAGAACACGTAAATGGACTGGTAGCTTTGTTCAAAGTGAAACCGGTAGGTAGGAGAAATTTTACTGTGTGGGGTTAGTATATCGAACGTGGTACCTACTTAGCATATCTGAGACGCCCTAAACATTTTTTGACAGTTCGGATTGAAATCCTCTCTCTCCTCTCATTCCAACATTTTTCCTTTCCTTTTTCTCTCACAAAAAATGCAATGGACTGCTTAGATGTTCCGAGTGGGCACCACATGATACCCACCTGGCACTGAAATTTTCTGGTAGATAGAAAGAAAAGTAATAAAACAGAAAATCGACCCCCACCGTTTTGGTTTATCGCTTCCTTCGCCACTCTCAATCTCTCCGTTCAAAAACGTTTTCAATAGTCTGAATTTTAAAAGATCTCTAACAATAGTTCTTTTAAAATTCAAATCATTGATTGCCAATATGGATGATGAAATCGAGCACTGCGATAGGTAGAGTAGTGAAACAGAGCGATGAGAGTGACACCGCTGGTAATAAAAATCATGAGGAGCACGTGACATTGATACGCCTCAGAAATTGGTTGGTGCACGTAAACCCAACTTTTTATCAATTTGTAAGACTCATGTTCATCCAACTAATCCAAACGCAATTATGAAATACGACCATGTAACTTTTCAATAAACGATTTTGTTATATTATGAGTAATGGTACGGGTACGTATGACTATATACAGATTCGAATACAAATATTTATACAACCGATTGATATATGTAAAATCTCATACAGTAAATGTTTAGTCCACGCCGTTCCAAGCAAGTCTGTCTCTGAATATGTGCACATTTATTTATCTTTGTTCATCTTGTTAGTTTGCTTATCGAAACTTTGAGTGATTAATTGATTTCTTTATTGGTGGGAAGTTATGTCCCAATCTTGACTTGAGGTTGCGACTTATTGTGAAGCGCACGTATCGCATTCGCGGCCATTTTGTCCAATTCCTTAGTGAGTAAGAATACATGATCGGTCTTGCTATTGTCAGCCCACTAGATTGACGATAAGCATATTAAAAAACAAAAAAAACATGTATTTTTGTGAGCCTTTTACATCTTTTAATACACATTCACTCACTAACTATTGTCAGCCCATTAAGCTGATTTTAAAATTTTCCATACACGATTGCCCAACTTCATTTTCTCCCCCGACTTGGGCCATCATTGGCTTGCGCGATCATTTGGAGGATATGGAAATGTAGAAATGATGTTCGCTTCTCAGTAGGGGTGTAAACGAGCCAAAAACTCGAGTTCGAGCTCGACTCGAGCCTTAACGAGTTGAGCCATTAAAAAGCTGAGCTTAGTCATTTACTAAACGAGCCTCTTAATCGAGTCAAGTCTCCCTTAACGAGCTGAGCTTAGTCATTTACTAAACGAGCCTCTTTAATCGAGTTGAGCCTCCCTTAACGAGCCGAGCTTTTATCGAACGAGCCGAGCTCCACTTGACTCGTTTAGTAAACGAGCCGAATACTCGAGCTCGAGCTCGGCTCGTTTGCCAAACTAACCAAGTCGAGCAGAGCCTTAACGAGCCAAACTCGTAAGCTGCTTGATTCACTTAGAGCCCTACTTCTCAGGTCGCTTGTGTGATCATGTGATGGCAGTTAACTTGGCGTGCAGAGACTCGAATGATTTTTTGGAGGCGCAGAAATCCATAGCACAGGTTGAGGCGGAGAGGGGTCCAGATCCTCCGAGTGCAGTTCAGCGTTGGTCTCCGCCGGTGGGAGGGCTGATTAAATTTAATTTTGATGCGAGGTTAGTTATTCGCAGTCGACAAGGAGGAGTGGGGCTGGTAGAGAAAGACTCGGATGGAAGTTTTGTAGTTGCTCACTATTAGATTGTTATCATCAATTCATCTAAAAGTTTAAGTCTTTAGAGATGGGCAATTTTATTATTTATACGTTCAACACGCCCCTCTTAAGTGTGGCCAGGCTATCCTCCATAAGGGCTAACACATGTAAATATTTTAACATTAGATAGACGGTGAGGTTCGAACACATGATCTATTGCCTGCTTTGATACCATATTAGATTATTAACTACCAACTCATCTAAAAGCTTAAGCTTAAACTTTTAGAGAGAATAACAACTTTATTATTTATACCTTCAACCTGTTTGGCGCTAAGTGGGATCACTACCCCTTTAGTTGCTGAAGCATTTGCTGCCAGGGAGGGACTTGTTCTGGCATCTACACTTGGAGTTATGAGAGTTCAGTTCGAGGGTGATTCTTTGAGCCTTATTCGAATGATCAAAGAGGAATTGGCTGTTCACAGAGATATTGAAGTTATTGTGGATGGCAACAGCAGATTGGCATGTGACTTTCGGGTGTGTAAGTTAAGTTTTATTAAGCGTACTGGCAATGGGGTGACTCATTATTGTCTTGCTGGTAGGAGTTACGGTTGTGTAGGTGTCTCCACTTGGAAGGCCTATCTACCGGATTGGCTATCTACGCCTTTGGCTAAGGATGGATATGTCCTTTGATTTGTGCTTGTTCGTTCAGTTTTATCAATGAATCGGTTATCTTGTTGACAAAAAAAAAAAAATGAATACTATGATTCATAGGAAATTAGGAATCAGGCATGAATTGCTAATTTAAGACCTGCCACCAAAAGATGGAAATAGTGGATTCACCCCAAGTCACACAATGCACGTACGCCGTGAGAGTTGGAACGAGAAAGTTTCTTTCAAAAATATCCTAAATTCGCAAGAGCAAGTTGATAGAAATAGTGGTTCCATCCCAAGTCACATAATGCGCATACGCATTGGGAGCTAGAATGAGAAAGTGTCTATAGAAGAAAATGGGAAAATGACGGTCCATGATGTGTTTTGATAATTAATACCCTGAAAATTCTCGTTTTTGTCACATACGTCGAGCAAGGCGCGGATGCAATTGCAGGCGTTGGTTAGTTGAGTGCAGGCATGCCAAGACTTGTAGCGCCTAACTTTGGATAAAGATTGCCATGAATCTTGACTTCTAACTTGTAAGCAATTGCGTGTGACCCAAAGGCTAATGATCACAATGAGGTCCACACGGTTGCGGACTTAAAATTTCCTAGTCGTATAGGAAATGCGTAGATCGTGAAACGTGAACTTTATTACACAGTAATAACAAAGTTTGAGTAAAAATAAAAGGAAAAAAGGGGTGGCACGAGGGCCGATGAATAGGTATCCGATAGTCTACTTTGCTGAAAGTAAGAAAGTGTTTGTAAGCGCTGGGTTTTGATTGGTGTTGGATCCGTTTTTCATCTTGTGAACTTATATTTATAGGCATAATAGTAAACTGATTCAGGCTTAAATCCGAATTCTGCTTTGCTCCATAGACTGACATGTGTCCCATGATGCTCCTTTCATGCATGCAAGATCATGGGCAGTTTTTGACAGTTAACAGATCATGGGTAATGTGGCAATAACTCCCCATTACCCCCATTTTCTTGATAGCTTGACACGTGTCCAGTTTACTACGTCAATTGGCCTTTAAATTTGGAGAAAATAACTACCACTGACAGGAACCAATTCCCTTAAACTGTGGCTGCACTTCGTGGGCCAAATCAGCATTTTCTTAGTGGGCCAAACTATGGGCTTCCTTCCCAAAAATCGTGGGCGACGTTCTTCTCATGGGCTGCTTTTTTCTTGGGCCCAAATGAGAAAAGCTCATGGCCCAATACTTAATATTATCCAGTTTTGGCCCAATTTAATCAAAGAATTAGTTAAATGGCCAATCACAGCTAGACCGATCCGTTGTGCCAAAAATGGGCATAAACATACCCGCCAAAGATATTTTCAATATTAACAAACGTTCTCAGCATATTCTTGACAGATATTAATTATTAAAATATATCATTGGCCGTCATTTTCCCTTAGAAAATATCTTTAAACTGCTAAAAAGCCCAATTCGGAAGAGCAAGTTGACAGCGCAAGTGGAAAACGAGAACGAAAGGTCCTAATGAAAGTTTATTTGACTAAGTTCCGCCCATGTGCCCCAATCCGTTGAGCTTGCTTGTGCCCGATCCATGCCTTTCCAGACTGGGCTTCACTAAGGGTGCGTTTGGTTAGATGGAATGGAATGTGAATAGAAATGGAATTAAGAATGGAATAGAATTGGAGGAATTGAGAATGGAATAATCATTCCTATTCTCATGTTTGGTTGTGCTTAGGAATCGTCATTCTCATCTCCAATGGAATAGTGTGGCGAAAGCAATTTTTGGAGTGACAATAGTAATTTTTGGAGTGGCAATAGTAAGTTTTGGTGTGGCAATAGTGAATGTTGGAGCGGCACTAGTAATTTTGGTGTTACAAAGAAATGGAATAACAATTCCTTAGTTTTTTGGATGGAATGACAATTCCTTTACTAAGGTGAATAGTGATTCCATTTGGAATCATCATTCCATTATTCAATAGTGAACCAAACATTGGAATAAGTAAGTCATTGGAATGACTATTCCATTCCAACCTTAATTCCATCCAACCAAACATACCCTAATAGTAGCCCAACCCAAATTGACAAAATTATGGCCCACAAAGCATTATTCGATTTTAGACGACTTAGCTAGTACTTTTTTCTTCAGATCTACGTAGCGTTTGTGGGTTAATGAGATTATTACTATCAAGGGTATCGATGCTGCTCATAAACTTGAATTCATAATCTCTTACTGGAAAATTATGTGACTAACATTCTGTCTATGTGCCGCAATCCGTTGAGCTCACTTGTACCCCCCCATCCATGCCTATTCAAACTGGGCTTCACCAAATAGCGGCCCAATCCAACTTGGTGTAGTGATGGCCCAGAAGGTAATATCCAATTTTAGCCGACTTAGAGCCCGTTCTAGAACACTTTCTTAAAAAATAAGTACTTATTTCACATTTTCAAACTCAAAAATAATGTAAACGAAAAATAAATTTTTAATTTTTTTTGCACCGTATTAAAGATCTCATTGAGATCTCTTAAACAAGATCCATATTGCATATTTTTAGATTTCAATAAGCCTATTATTTTTAAGGTTGAAATTACCTTCTTAAAAAATAAGTACTTAGTTGACTTTCTGAAACGGGGCCTTAATTAGCTAGTGATATGGAGTACTATTTCCTTCGGCCCTACGTAGGCTCGCAGTGTTTGCCGGTCAATGAGGTTATTACTATCAAAGTTGTCGATGCTGCTCCATCAACTTAAATATAAAATCTCCTAATAAAGTACCTTATAAATGCTCGTACAGGACCATTGGATCGACTAGAAGCCCTAGTTAATTGTAAATTGTAAGGAGTATTATTCCTCTCCATTACTTTTAGATGTCTTTCTTAATTTGGGTCGTTCTAACCTGTTCACTTTTAATCGTCTGAGCACAAACTTGGTATTGTGCGAAATTTTCTCTTATAAATGATTTTGCATACATCTAAACGCGCGAATAAGGGATAGTTTTGTAAAATACCTTTATCAAGTTGTTAATTGTGATCGTCGATCTTCTCGAACATCAATCAATAAACAAATAATATTTTACGTAACTCTAAAAAGCAACTTTACGCTAACCCGTGGTTTGACTAATTGGCAATAGATAGTAATCAAGTGGCTTGTTATACAAGAGATCTAGCAACATCGAATCTCATGAAGGTCATGAAGCTAGCCAAACGTTTCAAAACTTAGGGGCTACTAAAAATTTGCTCAGAGATTAGTTGATGTGCATACAAAATAGCCGGACACCCGAATATTATTGTGAAAATACGTCAATTTGTAGCTGCATCAACTATAATTGTTTTATAAAACCATAGTTCACTTTTACATAGGCATTTTCCCGTCGGATACAACATTACTAAAACTACATCCATAAATAATTTCATAGTATTTACGTATATGTGAAGTAGCTAGGCTATCTTGCACATATATGTCGCAAAGCGTTCACACACATTCGTTACTACTACATACATATATGTTCAAAATAATACAGGTGGAACGGTGTTATCACCAACGAGGAGGTGGCGGGTAAGGGTCAGGGCCGTGAGGCGGTGGAGGACCAGGCGGGCCAGGTGGCGGTGGTGGACCAGGCGGGCCAGGAGGCGGCGGAGGATGGTCGAAGAAGTGAGGGCGTGGCGGAGGCGGACCAAGTGGACCGGGCGGCGGTAGTAATTCTTCCGGGGGAGGTGGGCCTCGTGGCGGCGGTGGTCCCGGGGGTGGCGGACCTGGCGGTGGTGGGTCGAAAGGAGCGGGAGGGGGTGGAGGAGGAGGCCTGTGGTGAGTCATTATATATCTTGATCACCTATGTAACGAAGAAGTGTAAAAGTGGGGCGAATGGCGATCGCGAAGGTTGTTGGACTTGGGTTTATATAGAGGTGAAAGGAAGATTGTAGAAACATGTGGGAAGAAGCTACCAGAGTCTTCTATCTTTGGGACTAGTAGTTGAGCGCACGAGCAGCTCTATTAGGTTATTCAGGGGTTTAGGCAACTCCTGCCACACGGAACTCCGCTAACGTACGCCATGTTTTCGCTAACAAGGTAACAAATTAGGGCATTTTGGTTTGTTGTTCACACTAAGCGACAAGTTTTGAATCCTATCTACAACTTATTCGGGGGAAAAACTACAATACACATCTCTTATTTGGGTGTGTATCATATGTACCCCCAAAAATATTATGAATTGCAGAGAAAATGTTACGAATCGTATTGCTAAAAAGTTACGAATCTTATAAAAGTTATGAGATACACCAAAATGTTATAAATTATAATGAAAATGTTACGAATCATACTACTGAAAGGTTATGAATTTTAGAACAAAAGTTACGAAACATATTAAAATGTTATGAATGAACCATAAAATAAAATAGGTGCATATGGTATAACTTTTAAGAGATGTGTATTGTAGACTTTCTCCTTATTCGTTAGCGGAAATAACTTGATATTTTTCAACAATTATCGTTGTTAACAAACTTAAAATTTTTCAACTTATTGGTTAGTAGAAATAATTTGATATTTTTCAACAAGAAGTAATCCTTGAGTTATTGTTTATCGGAAACACTCCCTTAAATTGTTACTGATATATACATGTATTCGTTTTTTTTTTTTTTTAAATATATGGATCATTCATACGACTTTAAAGTAAATTAATAAAATAAATCAGGCTCAATAAATAAATTTTCAAAATACGTTTATTTAGCATAGTAATGCTTTTTATTAGGATTTTTCTCTTACATTTTTGTTAGCGTAAGGTAAAATCCTTCGGCCGCTCGAAGCCATTAAAAAGAAAAGAGAAGGACTAGTAGTTGATTACCGGCCGTTTCGTAAGAACGGTCGCAATTGCCACATGTATTATGCAGATGTTGGATGGAAATCCTCTCTCTCTCTCATGAGGGTGATTACTTAGATTCAACGTACATTACTTACAACCATAGTATTGAAAACAGGGTGCCGTGACCTAAGTCACATAATGTGTTTGCGGGAGCGTGAAAGCATTTCTCAAAACTCCACCATGCAATTTGAATTAATTATGAGTACGATGATTGAGAACGTGAGCACATAACGAGAGAATTGAGGGCTGGAGCGAATGTCATTTTAAAGGGTTATGTGACTAAGGCCGTCACATCTTGATCCTCTCCATATGGGACGCTAGAGTTCGAGCCCCGTCATAGATGTTTGAGATTCAAAGCCGGCACGGTACGACACGATTATAAAAGGCACGACACGATTAAGTAAACAGGCCAAAGAATGGTCATCAAAGTATTACTATTTGAATCTTTGATCAAAGAAATTGTAACAACGTAAATTTCGAAAAAAAAAAAAAAAAAAAACTTTTAATTACTCCGTATGTAATTTGAAAAAATTACAATCGATCCACTGGCCGGGTTTTCGAGTGTGCGATAGTAAAGGTTGATTTAAGAGATGACATATCTTGGGTACTCACTACTCAGCCCTTTGGATCACCCTACTGTCATAATGAGTCAACAAGAAAATAGTTTTCCACTGCCAACCAAACATCCAAAAAAACAAGAACGAAAATAATTTTCATTTTGGATTGAGCACAACCTTTCTAAGATGCTATATATATAAACTGAATTTTACATATCCAACAATGCAACCTTTGGTTCTCGGGTGGCATTTTGTCATTGTGTCCGAGATCCTTTTAATTTTTGTTTTCTTCTCCAAAGATTAATAAGCCAAAAAAAAAAAAAAAAACCTTTGTTAGTATTACTAATTTCAGTTGAATTTGGGAAGACGAAAGCTAATTTAATGAATCTCGATAGACACCCTCGAATGGAAAATACGATAACGGTAGAGGAAACTAAATATCAAATCAAATTAAATACAATCTTAAGAATTTGTCAATTAATGGGCGAGGTATGATCAAAAAGAAAACGACGAAGAACTT
This sequence comes from Rhododendron ovatum, assembly GCA_019656835.1. Lineage (NCBI taxonomy): Eukaryota > Viridiplantae > Streptophyta > Magnoliopsida > Ericales > Ericaceae > Rhododendron > Rhododendron ovatum. The sequence goes on from CM033800.1 coordinate 28,593,285, forward strand.
ATTATTTCATGTTTGTTTTCTTATTGAATGTAATTCAAAATAATTCCCTTCCGTTTTCTTTTCCATTCACAAATCTCTTTGCAATTTAAGATCCAAATAGGTGAGAGCTGAGTCGCATACATACTTCCTATTTTTTCCTCGAGGTATATATATGTAATACTTAGAAAAGAGAATTGTCAAGTCGATCAGGTAGTTCGTTCTTCCATCTAAAATCATCCGTCCTCCATTGGATCCAACCACAAGATGAGCAGACCATATATGCCAACCTGCTGGAGCGCACTGTGATGGAGAATACAAATTAGTAGTATTTTCAGAGAAAGTGCAGAGTATGAGGTTGAGGTTTGTTGGATTCCATCTGAGCGGACCATGCCGGCCAACCTCCTACGTACTTTTCTTCCCAATCCGCAAGTTGACAATGAGGTTTGTTGGATTCCATCTCCTACTGGTTGCTACACTACTCTATCTGATTGGGCTGCAATTCCTCAGCAAAGGATCGAATGTGCCTAAATGGGCTTTCAATATTGCTTGGCTTGCTTGCTCTAGGAGACTAGCTACCAAAGGATGGGCTCCGAAGTTGGGGTATGGGTACTGTGTCTGCCTCTCTTGTGTTTTATATATGTCAGCAAAGTGAGGAGAGTCATGACCTCTTATTCTTTGATTGCACTTTCTCTCGTCTTGCGCGGGCCGATATCCTTCGCCAAAATTTGATTCAAAGGAATCCTGGGGATTGGGATCTTGAAATTGACTGGGCTTGCAACCATTTCAAAGCTAGGGAGAGCTTTAGAGCTTCTTTGTGTAAGCTTTCCTTGGCAGCTGCTATTTACGATTTACCATCTTTGGCTTGAGAGGAATTCCAGAACTTTTACCCAAAAGGGCTTCTCTACAATATCGGACATAGAGTTTGTTGCTAATGTTAGGAATAGAGTTTGTTCTCTGGGGGAGATTCCCCTATTCTTTTGAAAGCGCTGTGGTTTGTCAAAACTGGGGCATCTCTTCTTCTATTCTTGGTAGCTCTAGGGATTGAGGCATTTTGTATAGGCCTCTTTGGTTTCTTTTTGTTGTACAGACTTTGTTCTCCTATGGTTTAGCCCTGGGATAGATGGTTTCTTGTGGTTGGTTAATGAAATTTTGACTTATCCAAATAATAATAATAATAATAATCGTAGAATAGATTAAATCGTACGTTACTAAGTGTTGGAAAACTGAATTGACACGCAACAAAAAACGAAATTGAGAAGAATGTCGTTGCTTCTCAATTCAGTTTTCCAACATATCATACCCATAAAATCGATATAGGTCCTGTGGGATACTCGCTCTCCAACAGGTGGTTTCTGCTTCATCGCCGTCTGCCAGGCGCTCGTAGTTTACTTTGTCAATCTCCTACTCGCCACTCATTTTTCGGTTGTCTTCGCCCACCGTGCCTCTTCACCGCCGGCGTTTGTGGGCTCTTCCATCCTAGCTTCTTCCACATCGATTGAGATCTCAAAATTCTCAACCTCTTTTTTTTTTCTCGGCAAAAGAAATTTATTAATCTTTGAAAAAGAGAGATACAAAGATTAAACGGACCAAGGCACAATGACTAGCGCCACCCAAGATCCAAAAAACCAGGAAGGCAAGATGCCAACCAAAACCAAAGACCCTACAAAGACCACCCAAGCTGAACCTCCTAAGACACACACCTCGCAACCAAAGAAACTAAGTTGAAACAAGCGCAACCTCCAACATGGAAACCTCCAACAAGATAAAATGAACATGAATGCTACTAGGAACCTTAAAAGCAAACACCCAAAACAAACATGAACCGAAACAAAAACCAAAACACCATCACCAAACGGAAGCATAAGGATTAAAACTCTAGAGAGAAGGATGCACCCTCATCCAAATCTGCATTTTCTCCATACTCCAAAACATCCAAATCACCATTCTCCTTTCAGCAAAATTCTCAAGTTGGATTTCAACATACTTCTTCAAATTCAACTCCGTCCCTCCATGATGTTTTACTCCCAGCAAAGTGCCGGTGTCCATCATTTTATGGGCTCTCTTAAGTAAGATAGAGTTCCTATTGTTAATGCCAAAGGAAGACAAAGAAGAAGAATAAGGTACCTCCTTGCCTTTCTTTTTAAACTTGACTGCCTTTATTCCAAACTCCGACAACTTTTTATTCTTCCTAATCTTCCTTTCTAATCTCTGCAACCTCCTTTCTAACTTTTGGATAGCTCCCTGGAGCAATTTCTCACCTTTCTTGCAAGACCCATTGCCCCTTCTCTTAACATTAAGATTCACATTCTGCACCTGAGAGCAAGGGGTGGTGAAGCTCGCATCGAGACTTGACTTCTCCACAACGGGAGTCGGTTGAGCATGCTCCTCATGACCTTCCACCTTAGAATTCTTTGAACATAAATTAGTCTTATCATTGCCCTCGAATAGCGGACAAGATTCCCCGACAAAAGATTCAAGAGTACCATCATGTCCCAAGGAGTCCTTAGGATCTGAGCCAAGAGCAAGCCCCATATCAAGACGTCACGACCCAAAACTTACTTTGGAAGTCGTAACCGGCCAAGCTAGTGTCAAGCCGCCAAAGACCTGCTCATATTCTAGTTTAAGAATTTCTCATATGATTGTCATTTTAAATCATATAAGCAAAGTATGCAGAAGCGTAGAATAAATAATACTCTCTCCGTCCCATTTTTATTGTCCATTTTCGTTTTTCGTGCCGTTCTTTCAATGCTTATATCTCCCAATCTATAATGTTTTTCATAATTTTGAAAATTTTGTATTATAAATCTAATCAAAAACTATCAAACAAGATCCATATTGCATATTTTTGGAGATTCATATTGAAAGATATAAGCATCGAAAGAACGGCACGAAAAACGAAAATGAACAATAAAAATGAAACGGAGGGAGTATAATCCCAGAGCTTCTAGGTGTACAAGTATAATAATTACAAACCATTAGATTATATATGATTCTCCACGGTTATTCTAGCACCCCATTCAGTCCACAACTTGCTATTTACCTTAACCTGAAAAATTGGAAAAAGTTTTCATAAGCCGAAGCTCGGGTGAGAAATGTATACCAAAGTTACAAGTTTGACCATAGAAATACCTCACATTATAAAACAGTTCAAAGCAACAATTCAAATATTTCATTGAACATCCAGTACATGCATTTTTGTCCGAAAGCTCATTTCTTTGGTCCAAGAGATAGACCCTTTTCATTTCATTTCTCTTTCAACTTTTGCACTTTTGAGCGATAATATCATTCAATGGTATTTTTGCCAGTCGATTGGAGAGCGACCCCATTGAAGAGTAGTAAAATATCATTACCCAGTGATGCCTGACTGCATCTCCTACCTTATTACTCCACGCCACTAGTATCTTTACCCGTCCCCTAGCACTCGGGACACTGTACAAATGAATCATATTATCACGAGCATGTATTAGCAACTAGTAAAATTCAAGTTTCCAAAACATATTGCCATGGTCTAGATTAACTGTAACACAAAAGATTTGTAAACCAACCATTGCATGCATTAACATCAAATAAACCAAGTAAGAAGCTCAATTTCCATATTTTCCAGCAAAAACAAGCAATGGCATTTCTTTCCAAAAATTCAAAAAAATACATATAACCAAGATATGCACAACTCACCAAAAGGTAGCATCTAGCTCATCACGTGTGTGAACTACTCCATTGAATTGATACCTAAGTAGAAACGCACTGATTATCACTAATCCGAAAATATGGTTAAGAAATTAGTCTAAATTAGGACACCCCTGTAAGACTAATAACATTTAGTTTCCAAATCTCCCACAAAAATCCAATTCTCAAACTTTTTCACCAATTGAAATTCCAAAAGGACCATAATGAAATGTAGTTTAAATGACATGAAATATTTATCCATTTAATACTCTAACTATGAAGAAAACGTCAAAAATATACTATATAGTAACTCCCGTGAGTTTGTCCGAAAATTCTGGAAAATGTATGGATAAATTGAGGGAATGGGACCTAGAACTCAACAAGCAATCTGATCCTTTGTCAAAAATAAGTATCCTCTAAGATTATAAAATGGGTTTTATGGTGTAGGGATCAAGAACAATGAAGGATAGGAGGATTTAAATTTACCGGTTAAGTTTCCTTGACTTCCAAAAAGAAATTGATGTTGAACGGTGATGGCCATGGCTGGACCAGACCTTAAAGGAGAAAAAATGGCCGCCTCCTTTTCTCTCTCTCTCTCTAGGTGTGTGTGAACGGTGGAAGAAAACAGGGGTGGGGTTGATATCCTAATTACTAAGAGTAATTAACTAATATAATATCCTTATACATGAGTATATATGTACTTCGGTGGATTCAAAAGTTGAATCAACACCCATTTCACCCATGCATGCCACATGTCACCACAAAGCACCATGTCACAACACGTGACACTTCGCGCCCGATCATCGCTATTTTGGTGTGTTCGCGTACAAATTCCGGTCTCAAAAAATTCTCATAATTTCAACATAGACAAATAAAAATATGAGGATCATCGTAGCATTGTTCGATTTTCAAGTAAAAATCCTAACATAGAATAACTCGTACCGTGTACCAGATGTAACTCAATTGTCTTTTAGTATTTACAAAATTAAATCAAAATTCCCACATTCATTTGGATCACGATACACTTTGCGTAGCCTCACTTACTATTAGAATTACATTAGAGTGTCGAGTTCCTATTCGAGTCACGGGACTAGAATTTTAAAAGTCAAGATTTTACACAAGAGCTCCATCAGCCTCCATTTGTAGAGCACCCACACCAAAGCCTTCCTATGAACGTCGTGAACATCGAAGTCGAGCGATTCATCATCCCCAGGATCTGTCTCAACTACGGTCTCTTTCACCTCATCATCCCCAGGATCTGTCTCAACTACGGTATCTGTCTCAACTACGGTCTCTTTCACCTCATCATCCCCAGGATCTGTCTCAACTACGGTCTGTTTCACCTCCTTATCATTTCCTTTCTTGATCTTAATCAAAGTAAACACACGCTTTTCCCAAGAAGTTTCTGCCATAGAATCTTCAATTTACTTTGACCGAAAAGATCACACCATTGATCTTAATATGCACAACCTCATTAATGCAATCAAGATAATCCGTTATGATAAACATGCGCCCTTTATCGAAAGCAATGGATTTCTCCATTAACTCATCAAGCTTAATCACATCACCCCAAAGCTTTCCAAAAAATTCTCAACCTCTTAATCACATCACCACAAAGCACCATGTCGCACCACATGGCACTTCGCGCCCGATCATCGCTATTTTGGTCTCAAAAAATTCTCATAATTTCAACATAGACAAATAAAAATATGAGGATCATCGTAGCATTGTTCGATTTTCAAGGAAAAATCCTAACATAGAATAACTTATACCGTGTATCAAATGCAACTCAATTATCCCTTAGTATTTACAAAATTAAATCAGAATTCCCACATTCATTCGGATCACGATACACTTTGCGTAGCCTAACTTACTATTAGAATTACATTAGAGTGTCGAATTCCTATTCGAGTCACGGGACTAGAATTTTAAAAGTCAAGATTTTACACAAGAGCTTCATCAGCCTCCACTTGTAGAGCACCCACACCAAAGCCTTCCTCATGGGCGTCGTGAACATCGAAGTCGAGCGATTCATCATCCCCAGGATCTGTCTCAACTACGGTCTGTTTCACCTCTTTATCATTCCCTTTCTTGATCTTAATCAAAGTAAACACACGCTTTTCCCAAGAAGTTTCTGCCATAAAATCTTCAATTTACTTTGACCGAAAAGATCACACCATTGATCTTAATATGCACAACCTCATTAATGCAATCAAGATAATCCGTTATGATAAACATGCGCCCTTTATTGAAAGCAATGGATTTCTCCATTAACTCATCAAGCTTAATCACATCACCCCAAAGCTTTCCAAAAAATTCTCAACCTCTTGCTCACGCATTGAGATTTCACCTCCAAAACTCAACACCGCCCAGGCACATTTATTTTCTATATAGTTTCTCCTGTTTTTTTTTTTTTCTTTGCTCCTGGCTACTTGTGATTTCTCTTGGCTTCTTCACAATCAAGTTGGTAGAGCGAGTAGTATTCTAACATTTCTCTAAAACTCAAGTTGGTAAACCTACTTGAATTTTAGGAGAATGTTAGAATAATATTAAAAAATATTATGTTACCATATTTTCTAGATTTTATTATTGTGTTTCCTGTTTAGATTAGACTATTATTCATGTTTCCTCGTTATGTATAAAGCATATTTTGCTAAGTTGTTTAGTTTTCTTAATCATCAATGATACATATGATCAATAAAAGCAATCTTCTTTCTCAAATCAGTGTTCCAACAACTAGGGTTTTCCAAGAGTACTAAAAAGAAATAGAGTACATAACCCATAAGCAAGCCCGTGCTTAAACAGCAAATTGGCTTTGCTCCATGACATCATTCGTAACAGGTTTTTTTCCGAAAGAGGTCATGCATGACCTTAGCCGAATTCACACATCGGCATCCGCCACAAGCGGTGGCACCCGGCCGGCCATCCACATGTCGGGTCCAGCTTGATCCAGCCGTGTACGGCCCAAGAGCCGCACGTCCGCAACTCCACAGGCCGGGCTCTCGATCACAACCTACGCGCCCATCGGTTCTTGGTCCAACCGGGTAGCGCGCACCCTCCTACTTGGTTCTGGCCCATATTGCTCCGTCCACCAAGATTGCCGTCCGGGTGTTCAGCAAAGAAATGAAATGTCTCGGTTTCCCAACAACGTAATGGAAAATTACTAAACGCGCTCCCGGAGCACCGTCGCATGATACTCCAGAAGTTTTCTCCACCATCAAGTACGCGGCCCCTACACCAGTGCGGTGGTGCTCGAGGAGCACCGAACAATCACTCGTTCATCCCTGCTAAAGAGCTGAAAGGTCAATCAAAGAATTAAAATGGGGAAATTAATAACATAAGAAGAAAACAGCAAACAATTTAACAAAATGAATTTATGTAGAAATGCTATATATGTAGGAGTGTTATAAATCTACAAGTTCAACCATACAACATGATCTGCTCGATCTCGACACTATTTCGATGAACGAAAAGCAGTACCCATAGAACTTAGAAGCTAGCTAGCACGTCGACTGATCAACTTCTGTCCGATTGATCAGATGATTAATTAAAGCAATATGTTGAGGTTAGTAGCATGTTGGTGATTATCCTTCGGTCTTATTTCCCATATTAACGCGGGGGGCGAAACGGCAGAGAGAACAGGAAAACAAAGCAAATGACCGAGAAGTGTGTTGCGATACATACTCTTACTACATTTAGATGTGCGCGGTATGGGCACCTCCTCGAATAGGCTAAAATCTTACCACTTGTATATATATAGAAAGTCGGAATATATGTACAGAACTTCATGCATAACAGTTGTAAAGAAATAGAGGATCAAAAAAAAAAAAAAACAGTTGTAAAGAAATTCAACCATAACATATGATGTTTAAAATTTTGTAAATCACAAGAAAATTTGAAGTGGAAATGTGATGTGGAGATTAGTAGTATAATTTTAAGATCGTGATAAGTAGTCGGTGATCATGTTCATCAATTCATGTGATGTGGAAAGAGGAGCTGAATTGAGGTGATATGAATCAGTTCATTAGTCTATGGCGGTGCTCCTAGACTACTGAATAATTCCACGAAGAATAGGAGAGAGCACAAAGGAGTACTTAATTCACGCATAAAAGTATCCTTAAAACAAAGAACTAAGAGAGAAATTAAGAGAGATTTTTTAATAGGATTAACACACAATATGTAAATAAAGAAATCCGTGTGATGCGAGTAAGCTAGTTTGTAGTGCAATCTCTGTCATGAGAAAGAGTTTAGTAGATCCAAAATAGAGGGAATTCAGGAGGGGCTTAATTAAGGTGGTGACAGAAGAGTAGAGAGCACAAAGAGTGAGATGCATTCTTCTTATGCACCTAGACATCATATGTGCTCTCTATCTTCTGTCAGCAACATCACCATTGCCTCCTCCTTCTCTCTCCCTCTCAAAGGATCTACTGTGTGTGTGTGTGTGTGAGAGAGAGAGAGAGAGAGAGAGAGCTACTCTGAGAGTATGAGTGAAGAGAGCTACTCTGAGAGTAGTGAACTAATTTTGGATGACTTAAAGACTTGCCCCAACACCTCTATTTATAGGACAAAACAGTGCCTGTTTGCCTTTATATTCCACATGTAACTCTTATCTTTTCCATAGATAAAACCACCACCGTGACATAACATTCAAACTTACCTAGATCTACATAGACTTGGGTTTTAATCTGATGTGACACCAAAACAAGTTTATCTAAACGGTTCATTCTGCAAAGTTTGCCAATAAAAAAAAATTTCAAAAAGACGAATAAGTCAATTAGACATCAGCAACCACATAACCGAATGGAATATATTTTGAAGAACAATCCCAAAATCATATTTAACGTTTATTCGGTCATTGAGCTAGCACAGTAAACACGACTTTTGGAACAAATGTCTATCCATCCAACTCTACAATGTGAAACTTGTGGACTAAATTAAAAATCCGTTCAGAAGTCACAACATGACCCCCAAAGCATAGCATGCATGCAGACCCCATCTCCCATTTACACGTCCTACACCATTTCCTATAGAGCAAGTACACCAGACTCTGTACTTAGATTCTTTAAGCTAAAATAAAGAGCAAATCTATGAAAAGATTACTACACCAGTCTAGCTATTTGCTTAGGTATTATACATGCATTGAAAAAGCTCGGTACTAATAGTTATCAACTGTTGCATAGCAAAAGCATAAACTACTATTATTTTAATGTCAACACCTATTTATCGGTTTGTCCTCTCTCTCTCTCTCAAAAGTTACTCCATGCTCATCTCTCTCTCTCTCCTCATTTAAGATGAGGAAATACTATTATAATAAAATAGAGAGCAAGTCCAGAGTATTATTGTAGAGGCAATACAAAAAATAAATAGGTAAAGTACAAAAACTATGTTATGAATAGCCAATTTACCTATTTATTGGTGCACTTGCTCTTATGGAGCAGCAATAGCTGCATAATCCTCTAAAATGCCCGCTAGCTACTTCCGCTCTCAATTCTCGCATTGTGCTAATTACGTTATCAATCTTTGTTGTTGCGGGTTTAAGTATATTGATATGTGATTTAAAGAGGCTTTCCGCGCTCCCACTCACGCACTCAAACGCGAATTAGATGACTAATTTGGTTTTACCCGACCACATACAAAGTAAAAGTTCAACAGCACTCTAGTAGTATTTCAACTGAGAATAAGAACAGCTGCGAAATGATTGAGTGCAGGGGGAATCATTTCGTTATACGCATCAAGAAACTAATATACTCCATGCTTCTCATCTTCATCATACCTTTTGAAAATTCTAACAATTTAACAAAACAACTAATAATTACATTTAAATTCAACTTAAACTTTGTAACGCCTTATATTTGTAATTTTGATTGCATTCTAAATTGAATGTAAAGGATGGGTTTTTTTTAAAAAAAATATAGTCTCCATCAAGGATGGTTTAATTTGAAGTCTTAAAGTAAGGACAGACCAAGAATATGGGACGTAGGAGAATAATGCACGATTGCGCTACGTGTTGCAGGCAAGGCCACATGCAGTTTTAGTCTGGTGGAATCAAGTGGATGCATGTTTGGCTTGTTGGAAAAATGGAAGATTTGTACAAATATTTCATGAACAAAAATTCATTTTAAATATGAATGAGAATTGTCTTATTATGGGAATTGAAAAAACCAAGGGACGTGTGCACGTTTGCCGTCACCGAACACTTAGATGAGACCAGTGCTAGAGTCGGGACTTAGAATTTGTGGGCCTGCGACCTATTGTTCTACAAGATATCACGTGCACACAAATATGTATCCCAAAATTACAGGAAACTATGAACTTGGCAGTTGGCACCCCCATAATTTAGAGAACTTATCTTTAAAGTCTTAATAATGAAAAAAAATTATTTAGTTTTTATAGTGGTTCATAGGTCATATATTTCTTTTACCTAATAGTCCAACATAAGAGAATTAATTAAGAGCTTAGCTAGTTTTTTGATCGGCAAAAATACATATGATATAAATAGATAACGGCTTAGCTAGTTAAGATTTTACTGATATGTAACAAATCACCATAGGTCATAATATTTTTCCGTTTCAAAAAAAAAAACCTAAAAATTATTTGGAGACCAGTATGGATATGTTAAATTGAAATGTAATAATACCATTCATCCGTTTTTTTCAATTATTTTTGGGACTCAATGAATTTGGTTCTATTTTATGTACAAAATTAAGTTTGCGTTTCTCATATATTTTTGTCTCACGATTAAACTTCAAAAAAAGAACATGAAAGTTTAAAATGTGGTACTTGTATTACTAGCTAGGTAATTATATTTATCGAATTGTGGCACCCTAATACCAGAATTCCAACTCTGTCCCTTACAAGGTAGAATGTATCTCGTAGCTCTAAGTCACATAATCCTTTAAAATATCTTGCGCTTTCATTTTCAATTATCTCACTACTCTTGCCGCAATCTCAATCCTCTCCCTCTTGTAAATTTTAGTTGCTAAGTGTATGTTTTAAACGTGCTCGACGCATTTTGTGACTTTAATTAGACCGAACCGAACCATTCTTTTTACAATAAACTTTTTTGCTCCGCAAATTCTCAATCAATCTTTGCAGAAGATACACAAACATTAAATGAACCAACAGTACAACAACAAACGCCACCCGAGACCCGGAAAAAAAAATCACGAAGGCAATATGTGAACCAAGCAACAAGGACCATTCATTGCACAACATTACTGCTTTAGTTTATTTGAATATCACTGTAATGATATCTTCAATAATAACAGATTGATTGAAGTGGTTATGGGGCACCATATCTCTTCTTGTTAGAGGGAGCGGTGGCGTAAGCGACTAGGCAGGCATATCTGCAACTTGCATATATGCCAACTAGCTAGCTTGAAGCACTGACAAAGAGTGGAGGAGAATCCCCCTTCACAAATGTCTTATCCCTATAAAATCTCTCTCTCTCTCTCTCTCTCTCTCTCTCTCTCCTACCTATCATGAAGTCATGGAGTTCCAAAACAGAAGGGGGTGGGGAGGACACTCCTCCTTTCCACCTGGCGTCACCCCATAGCTTCAACTTTATTCTCCTTTTGTCCTGTTTACCTTATCTTCCAACCACTTCTTTAGAAACCCTCAACTTTCTAGAATTGGAACTTAGCAAAATTTGATCAAAAATCTTCACCTTTCTTCTATTCCTTTTTCATTTTCCATTTTTGGAATATCTAAATCCTTAGTACTCCAATATAGCATCAAATTTAGATAGGGAAAATCAATCATACGAATGATAAAATAGTTTTCATTTAGGGGAAGAACACCAGCAAAATAGTTTTTAGTAAAGGTCCTCAACTTTTTGAGTTTTTTAGTCACAAGGCCAAAACATGTTTAGGCACGTTTATAAGATTTTAGGGTGTACTTTCCTATTATAGGATTTTAATGGTTTAGACACTTTCATAGGATACCCTAGATTTTTAGGCACTTTCATATGTAGGGTATCCTAGCTAAAATTTTAGGCACTTTCTTAGAGTACTCTAAAATTTTAGGCACTTTCATAGGATATTATAGGGTTTTAGGCACTTTCATAAGCACATTTATCCTTATGTTTGATTGCAAAATGTGTCTGTCCTTGAGCTCAAAAACTGTAAATATGAGGATTTTTTGGCTAAGTCTCCCATTTAGATATGATTAGCTGATGTAGAATACCATGCTTGACAATGGAACTCATGGGGATCAAATGGGAGCATAGTAGTAAGCAAGGAATGTAGTTATCACCCACACTTGCAGATTGTGGAACAATATACATGCTCAAAAAAGTATTTGGACCGCTGAATGTTTGTCCATTCCCTGGCTTTAGAATCATTTGTGATTTAGCTTTAGAATCATTTATGATTTATCGAGACGCGTATAAAATGCTAGAGTAAAACTCAACCATCGCGAATATTATGTTAGAGGAGGGAGCATATTGTTTACATACTCCGAAAGTATACTGTTCATATATTCCGAAAGTATTGAATAATTACTCCTCCGTCGAGCCATAATCATGTCACATCAATCTATGCGTCCACAATGATCCCACTTGTTACCACCACATGCATGGCTCCAATCCACCCTCCCTGTCACTTATCCCATTATACTTTGCTCAGTCACTTTTAGCCTCTTCTCATTTCTGCCAAAACAGATCAATTAGGTTTTGTTGGACTCGGAGGCCCTGCCATGCAAGGCCACACTACAAATTTGTTAAAAGTATTTTACAGGTAAGATACTAATCTTATCTGTAGGATACTTTTTAAAATCTGAATCATTGATGGTAGAGATATTGGACGACACACATCACGCACTACAGCCCCGTAGTGCAGAAGTACACTACAAGGCACTAGGGTGCCCGACCGGATCCGGGATTAGATATGGTATCTAAGTGAGATGCTAGCTGATTGGATGGGGGAATTGGACGCTGGATTATTGGTGCATGCATGCGACTTTTTTCTAAGAATGGTATGGATGCATAGCATCAACTTTTGCATTTGGATTGGGGCTAGCTAATCTTTATTCCATCTGTTCTTCTTTATTGTGATTGCATCTGCTGTTCATTTGGTTGGCTGTGACAACTTTTTGGCATATACTCCATCAAGAAAAAGTAAGATTGATCTGATTGCAGCTCTTTTTGACTTCCTTTTAATTAGACTTCTCCACAACATTCACTAGCAGTCCCTTTTGGGACCCCTTACTCTTCTGCTAAATTCTTTGGAGATATGGTAGAACTTTTTATGTTGGAGATTAAATATGCACAATGATTTTCGCACTTGTGTGTTCATACCCGCGATCTTCTTCTCTCTTTTTTTTAAATTACATACAGGCGAATATACGACATTGTTTAGTTTTTCATTCATGATAGCGTGATGATGTGAAATTGCATACAGAATAATGAAAAAGGGAGGGTAGATTGCAAAACAATTGTAGTCCAGAAGCAATGCTCTAAAATATTATATGACCAAATTTTGAATTTGGGGGGCTCCATTTCCCAAGGGTGAGAACGAACTGGGTTGGTTCGGTTTTATAGTAAACTGAAAACCAAATTATCTTTTACTGGTCGAAGGTTTTGAGAACCAAACCAATCCGCGAAATGAATAAAACCGAACGAATCAAAATCATTAGATTATGGTTCGGTTTCGGATTCTACCAATGGTTTACTTTAAGTTGAGATAATTTTGTTACAAAGCATTTGAAGCAACAAAGATTTGCATGCAACAATTAAAAATAAAACTTTGTCCGAATCCACTTTCGATAGAGTCACCAAAGGTCACTGAAATAGTTTGGAATCCAAAAAAAGTCTCACAAAAACTGAGTTATTTATTCCGTATTTTCTACGTAAAATATCAATGAAATGTAACATAAATGAAATTGCGGTTTGGATCGGGTTCAAAATTCGAAACAGGAAGCCCAATTTACGACAAGGGAAGATACAGTAAAACACGAACTATGGGCTCGTGAATAGATTGGGTCCAATGCCACCCTCGGGGATTAAGACAGGACGAACTCATGCCGGGTTTGGGCTTACAGTTGTAGACTGAGATGTTGGCAAGGGAACGAACTTGTCTCAGGAGTAAATGGGTTCTTGACATTCAATTTTGTGCAAACAGTGCAAGCACAATAGTAGTGGACTACTTTTTTGCTTCGGCTTTTGTCATTTGAAACTTCATGATAATTCACTTATGCTTAAAAGCTCAAGATTAATTCGTACATTTCACGATTAGCGCGGTAAACGAGTCGAGCCGAGCTTTGTCGAACTCGAGTTCGGCTCGTTACCAAACGATCCAAAAACTCGAACTTGAGCTCAACTCGAGCCGTAACGAGCCAAACCCTTATCGAGCCGAGCTGAGTTATTTACTAAATAGGTCTCTTTAATCGAGCCGAACCGAGCTTTTTGTCGTTTAGTAAACGAGCCAAAATCTTGAGCTCAAACTTAGCTCGTTTACTAAATGAGCCAAGTTAAGCCGAGTCGAACTCTCGAGCTACTCGATTCGTTTATAGCCCTATTCACGAGTCAACCCAAGTTTATCATTATCACAAAAGTACAAATGCGAATACGTCTACAGAAACTGTAAAGCTCAAGCCAGGCCTAACTGGCTAACCGGTTGTAAAAAAAAAAAAGTTGGATCCAAGGTGAGCAATAGTGTATTCAGCTTGCTTAGCTCAATTAGGCCCCGTTCCACTTTTTAAATAAATACTTAAAAAATAAAGATTTATTTTTAAGTTTAAAAATAATGGATTTACGAAAATAATTTTTCAAATTTTTTTTTTTGCAAGGTTTGATAGATCTCATCGAAATCTATCAATCAAGATCTATGTTACATATTATTTTTTTATTTCAGTAAGCATATTATTTTTAAGCCTGAAAATTGTAAATAAGTACTTATTTTTTAAAGGGCAAAACTGGAACGCCACATCAGTGCTCCTACTTGTCGATATTAGAGGCAATCCCAACCCATATTTTTTTAACCCGTCCAATTTGCCCACTTATAACCCAACTCAATCCGCCCATATTATACAACAGAAAAGCTATGAGTACCGACGGCTTTGGAGGGAAATCGTACCGACGGCCGCCGGCGGGCCGTCTCCGGCCACCGGACGGCCGATCCGATCCGTCCAATAATTCTAAAAAAAAAAACCGATGGGGCTTAAGCGGGAATCAAAGGCATCCGAGGTGTGTAAGGTGCTTGATCCGAGCACCCTTTTTTCGTGTATATATGTATATACGTGTATATACACGAAAAAGGGGTGCTCGGATCAAGCACTCTACACACCTCGGATGCCTTGATTCCCGCGTGGGCCCCATCGATTTTTTTTTTTAGAATTATTGAACGGCTTGGATCGGCCGTCCGGTGGCCGGAGACAGCCCGCCGGCGGCCGTCGGTACGATTTCCCTCCAAAGCCATCGGTACATATAGCAACTCTCATTATATAATGAAGTTAATATGGATTGAACCCATAACAACCCATATTTATATGGGTTTAGGTGGATTAAAAATTGGTTCAATATGGGTTGAAGCTAAAAACCCAAAGAGAATCTAAATTTCCATAGCTTTGGACCGGAGAGCGTATGGCCCACTTTTCTCTCCCTCTCGTTCTTTTACTCCCCAGGAAAGGAATTTTCAAATTTTTTTAGAAAATGAGGTCACATTTTTACTAGCCAAATTTTTTTTTTCGGGGTCAAACGAAATGAAACCAGCAAAAATTTTACAAATCACACAGGCACACACACTTATTCAATTATTCTCTTCGCATTCCCAAAAAAATTGTGCATTTGTTAATTTTGCGTCAATTTTTTGTGATTTTTTGATTTGTCTCATTGAGAGGAATCCAAAAATAAAAAGTTATGATCAAAATTCAGAATTATTTTAAATAACGGCAAAAATTAGTCAAAAATTTTGTCTTTTCGGCTTATTTTCATTTTATTCAAAAATTATGGGACTATGTTTCATATTTTTTTATTTTTTCAATTTTAATTTTTTTTCCCGATTTCTCTCATTAAGATGAATCAATACGTCACAAAAGCTCGACGGAAAACGAATACTTAAATGCCAAAACATTGAATAAAGAAAAAAAAAACTAGGAGAAAAAAAAATGAAAAAAAAAAAAAAAAAACTAGGACTGGTTGGATTGCTAGGACAGGTGGCAGATATACATGAAAATTAGAATTTGAAAGCATTCCTATTTGAACAGATTGAGGGGATCGAAAAAGAAAGCGCATTATCTTTTCTTTCTGAATGATTGATAGAAAAAGGAGGGGGAGGGGGGTGTTGGGGAAAGAGGAAAACCGGGTTGGGTTTGGCAGGTTTGGATTTGTTTTTGACTCATATTCAATCCGATTCATTGTAATCCGTTTACTATTTAACTCATATTTGACCGTTCATAGTTAACCAACAATATGTTTTAATCCATCCAAATCCGTCCAGACTCTTCTATTTGCCACCTCTAATCGATATCATCTATCCCTTGAAGCTTCCAAATTGGGGCCTTCCACTAACAATAATGTAAGCAATCATTGTTTTCTTTTCGAAGAGGTGATGAAAAGATCGCTTGGAATCTGAAGCAATTACCATTGACTTATAAACTGGGCCTAAAATGCCCATAGGTTCTAAAGTTTTCCAAATCGCACAGATGTGCACATTCTGAGTTGATGGTATCATAGCACTGGAGTACAAGGACACGTAAACATGCATAAATGAACAAATTGAATGTCCGTTTCCGCTAAACTATATGAGCTTTAGGCTTGTGGCAAAAGTTAAGTTATTTTTATTGAATTATATTTTAGTTAATATATATTAGGAGAATAACTTGTGTAAAAATCTGTGAAAACATAGCATATAGACTAATGACAATATTTTCAAAAAAACAAAAAAAGACTGATGACAATAATTAAAATTGTTTGTACGAAATGGTACTCCCTCCGTCCCGAATTGAATGTCAATTTTTAATATCCGTGTCAATTTCAATTCCTTATATCTTTTAATATGGATCTTAAAAAATATGAAATATGAATCTTGTTTGATAGTTCTTAATTAGTTCTATTATACAAAATTTTTAAACTCATGAAAAACATTATAGATCGAAAGATATAAGAGATGAAAAATGACACGAATATTTGTTATTCTTTTTGGGAGAGAGGGAGTATTATTTTATATATATATATATATATATATATATAGACACACAAAACTTCTAATAAGGGCGCCCTTACCTATCTAAAAATCATCAAAAATGTGGATTTTAGCCCATTTTTAGTTCATTAGACATTTTGGAGACTTGGAACTACAACTAACAGCCAATCGCCACTAGATCTGAAACTTGGGGAATCAAGAGTTTTGTAGTGCACCCCTGCACTATGTTCCGTCGTTCATCTCAGTAGAAACGACTTTAATTTAATCCGAACTCTTACAAATCTGAATCATCCGTTGTTCGGCTTAAAATCCGAGTCATCTATTGTCGAAATATGTGATTGACCGCACCACGTATACTATGTAGTGTCGGGGTGCACTATAGCACCCCCGATCTGAAACTTGGGCGTTATCAAATCATCTCTCCAACTTTAAAAAATGAAAGCCCCAAAACTCATACCACATGATCAACAAATTACATTGAAATAAAACCCAAAAACAAAATTAAAAAAAAAAAAAAAAAAGTTCAGTGAAGACCAAAAAGCACTTGAATTATACGTACCTCTATCGGCTGGATTGTGATCATCAGTGTGCATAAAATGGATTGAGACAGCAAGGGAGAGGGAGGAGCAACTGGGAATCATCGGAATGGGCGGTCTTGGGAAGAAATTAATTAATTTTACAATGAACCCAATAATATTACTCTATTGTCGATCAACCCCTCCGATCTTGTGATTGTTGTTATTTCATCCCACGCAGCCCATTCCCACAACTCCCAGAAGCTCTAATTCTCTCTCTCTCTCTCTCTCTCTCTCTCTCTCTCTCCTGCTTAATTCTTCTCTTCTTCCTTAAGCAAAGACAGCTATAATCAGATTCTTTGAACAAGCAAGTGGGCCTTATTTTTAAAGAAAAAATATATATAAAAACAAACAGTCAACAATCCCACCAACCAAGAAGAAGAGCCAAGGACTCAAGATCCGGGATTTTTGCAGACTCGTCCTCTAGCTTTTAGTATTTTACAATATTACCCATTATGTCTAGGGCTACAAACGAGCCGAGTTTTGCCTTGCTCGAGCTCAGCTCGCCTTAGTTTTCCTCAGCTTGAGCTGGAATCGAGCTGAAATATGTGGCCTTGAACTCGGCCCGAACATATATTCAAAAGCTCGAGCTCGGCTCGGCTCGGCTCGGCTCGAATGGCTCGTTCGGTACATATATGGGTATTGGTATATGTATGTGTGTGTTCGGGATCCAATGAGGGATCCCGCACGGCCTTACCATGCGGGACTCCCCTTTCCCGATCGAATTGCGACGATCTGAGCCGCTCAAAGTGTGTAGAACGTGATTTTAAGGGTACTTGCGAGAAATCGGCAAAAAATATGATCGGGAAGGGCTTGATCCGAACAGTTTTTTACTGAACCGTTCAATAAAAAACTGTTCGGATGAAGCCTTTTTTAATCTTTTTTTTTTTGCTTATTTCTCACGAGTACCCTTAAAATCACGTTCTGATCACTTTGAGCGGCTCAGATCGTCGTAATTCGATCGGAAAAGGGGAGTCCCGCACGGTAAGGCCGTGCGGGATCCCTTAGGAGATTCGGATTTTGTGTATATATATACACTAACCTTCTAATGAGGACGTCCTCACTTTTTAAAAATGCGGACGTTTGTCTTCAGCCGTTAGATCTCATCCAACGGCTCAGATTTTAAAAGGGAATTCGCGGGTTTAAAAGAGGCATGGGTCGGGTAATACCTTCCCGGGTTCCACACACGGGTTAGAACCCCCCAAAGGTTTCTTTCACAGCTCACGGCTCATTTGAGCAGGCGACCGAACAGAGAAGAGAAGAGAGAGAGAGAGAGAAGGCGCGAAGACAGACGACGAACGACTGGCCTTGTTCTTCTTCAGATCCGACGAACGACGGCCCTTATCTCGCCCTCATTTGTTCTTCTTCAAATCCTTTCAAAACTTCACCTCCAGGTATATCTCACTCTCGCTCTCTACCTAAACCCCCAATTTTTAGGGTTTTTTTTCCTTTCGAAAATCTGATTTTTTTTCTCCCGACACGAGCAACCCTTTTCTCGCCCTCTATCTTGCTCTCGCCGTCTTGCGAGCTCTTTCTCTCGCTTACTCTCTCTATCTCTTTGAAACCGGTCTTTCGTAGGGTTTTGTTTGGAACGACGAAGACCCACACCCACGACGAACAAGGACGACAAAGACTCGACCTTCGTTGTGGTATCTCTCTCTCTCTTTCTCTCTTTCTTGTTCAATCTGTTCAAACCCCAATTTTTAGGGTTTGTTTTTTTTCAAAAAAATTTTTTTTGTTAGGGTTTTTGTTTTTTTGAAAATTTGATTTTGCTCAAATGTTTATCTCTCTCTGTGTTTACTTACTGGTAATTGTGTATTCATTTGGATAATTAACGGAGTTCAACTGTTTTGAGCCAGAGACTTTTCGAAGCTGCATTCCTAAATGTGACAAAATCAAAAAACCCAAATGTTGCTCTTCTAAACTGATTAGGCTATGTTCTGTTTTTTTTTCTTCTTCTGTATGTTGTATGTTATTCTGTTGAATCAGTTTTGAGCCAAAGAATTTTCTGATTTATGTTATTTTTTGAAATTAGGGTTAACAGGGCAATTAGATTGAAAATCAATCTGTGGATTTTGTCGTGGAGCGAGAGTTGCACAAAGAGGTCGCGATCGATGCTTGTTTTGATTCTTTCTTTAATTGGCGTTGCTGGGTATATTTTTTTTATAGTACTGATTTCTCACCGATTGTGCTTGTTAGCCATGTCTGTAGTTTTTGTAGTGTCAATTGCATAATTAGCTATGTAGCTAGCTTGCCATGGCACATCTTATCAGCCTCAATGCCACCCAAACAACCAGAGTGTTAAACTTAGAAGGGGAAATTCAAAAACATAAGCCTCACACCAATGTTTTCAAACTTCAGTAATTTACTTCCGTCCTGGGATAAATATAAGCCACCTATGCAATGAGTAACCAAGGCATTGATATAACCAGTGTGCAGCATTAGCAACATATATAGTAGTATAGTAAAATGTGGTTCATTGAAAATGCGATGCACGAGTGGAGTTGATTTCTAGCTGTCTCCTCTGGCATGAAAATTTCAGCACAACGTCTGCTCTAGCTGTCCATCCCAATATTCAACTGAACCTTGCACATGATCTGAGAATCTTTTATGTTTTCTTCATGTTATCGAGGCAACATGTGAATAACAAGGACAAATGAAGACTTGAGGAAAGAATTATTTTGCTAATCTATCAGCATAAGTTAGAAGCTGAGATTTCCAAATAATACAATGAGCCTGCCAAACTATTTTGCTAATCTGAGTGTTCCCAAACAGAGAGCCTGCCAGCACATTAAGAACATGAAAACGAAAATTTCCCAAAGGTGGGCCGTAAGGTGTTTTGAACTGACTCTCCATCATATGGCAACATGGACGAGACCCAACTAGATTGAGAGCAGTAGCTACTCCAGCCACTACCCTCCTTACAGATGCATTTACTCTGTTCATTATCCTAGACTGAACTACTTTCATCCATGTTTATTTCGTTTTGTGAGTCTTTAAATACATGTTAAGTACTAAAATTCTGTTTTCTATTTTTTTGCTTATCAAGTTGATTTTTTTTCTAGGAATGGCAGAAAAGAGGTTTTATTATGTCGTTTTTGTTGGAAAAGTCCCCGGAATCTATGATAGTTGGATAGCTTGTAGCGAACAAGTAACTCGCTTCTCTGGAGCCGTGTTTAAAAAGTATCGCTCATTGAAAGAGGCAAATAATGCTTGGACTGCATATGTTGAAGCTCATTCCAATGTGGAATTGCTATCTCCTCAACTTGCTCAACTCCCGACCGATTATCCACCTTTGCTCGTACCCTTGCAAGCAAACATGGATGACCAAACTACTTCCAAGCTGCCCAAACATTGCCTGTACATTGCAATGCTGTTAGTTGGAGCTGTAATAGGAATTTTAATTTTGTTGGTCATCATCTATATTTTTTTTTAGTTGGTTTATGTAATGGTTATGTTTAACAAAATTTCTAGCTTGGAGCGAGATACTTTTGGCAATTAATTTAGTAATTGATATGATGTAGTACTAGTAGGTTGTGGTAGGTGTTATGGGCTTTTGGTAGGTTGTTGGTTTAAGACTAATTGCTGGTGTTATGGGCTGTTTTAACTCCCGAAATGGTATGCTAAATGCCGCTTTTGTGTATGAAAGGGATGTCACAACTTTGGCTCGGCTTCTATATAACAAAATGTGATATTTATGTGTATGGTTGGCGTATGTTTTAGCACTTCTTATCCAGTTTGTGGTACTTCTTGGCTCGGTTTATTAGTGATATTTATGTGTATGGACTTTGGCTCGGTTTATTAGTTGTAGCCATGTTTGGCACGGTTTATTAGTTGTTGCCATGGCACTTCTGAAACGATTCCAGAATGAATATTAATGATGGTGATATCAACAATTATGGTGTCGACAAGCCTAAACAGGATGGTATCTTGGGGGTGAAATCACACACAATTTAACAATTCATGAAGAGAACTCCACTTTTTGTAGTCTAAGCTTACTGATTTGCTTTTGTGAGATTCCGAAGGAGAATGTCCTACTTTGCAGCAGATGTCATTTTAATTTTTTCCATTGGATGTTAATTTTTTGGTAGAGCTTTCTGATAATAAGTACCCAAAATTAGAACTCACAAAAGCAAAATCAGTAATATTGCTAACAATTCTTAACTTATGCACAAAACCAACAATAGATAGAGAGAAATGAGGGACACCAGCAATTCAAACAGCCAAGACAGAAATCGTGAGACAATCAAAGATTTATTCCATTTGGATCAGATCCTATTAAACCAACACTTCCAAAAAATCAAGAATAACATTGCTAACAAAAGAAAGTAGTTCATTCCAACTTAGATAACACAAACGTTGATTTTATGGTAATGGACCATAAATCTAGGATTCGATTGAAACAAAACTGTGATTTAATCACATAAGAGAGCCACTTGAAGCTCCACTCCAGAATCAGCATATCCTTGCAACTAGCAGTCTCACAATATACACATACACCAAGTAGAAAGCAGCAGCAATAGAACACTTGCAATCAGCAGCAGCTTACTACAATAGCCAACACAAAAGATAGGCCAAAATTAGAAAAAAGAAATTACAAACCCATACTGGTGAATACTACAATAGCCAACATAAAAGTGTGAACATCAGACAAATGAGAATAATGCAGTAACAGCAGCAGAAAATAACAAGTAACTCACTTAGAGTTGGGCTCCATTTAAAATATTAGTAGTCGTCCCAACTGTGAAAATATTATCAATAGAAGAACGGTGCAAGTTATATTAGAAGCATTTTATAATAAACACTTACAATCATTGGCATAGTCAATGTCGTCGTCGTCGTCTTCGTCCTCTTCGTCATTCAACCTAGCATTTTGCGAAGAGCTAACAAAAAAAAGAGAGAATGAAAATGTAAACAATGAAATAATTAAATTTACAATACAAATATTAAACACATACGTGCTGAGAAGTTTCGGACAATTTCTTTTGTCGTGCGATTGTCCTGTTAACCCACAAACATGACAACGCCTAACCTTCTTGGCAGCCTTCTCTTTCCCTCCCTTGAGTCGTTTACCACAACCTTTTGCCCTCACTTGAAGCGGTTCTTTGAAACCATGGTCACGAATAATCGGCACTTGGATAGCACTCCCTTCACCATCTTGACTTACTTTTTTCATGCCACATAGCTTGTTATGACCCGAACTCAAAAGTTCTTCTACAAATTCTATTCCGTCCTCAGTTATCATGGCCTCATCAATTAAAGTACAAACAAGTTGGAAGAGTCTATTTCGCCGCTCCAATAAAGACGTGTCACATATTTCTTTCATGCCCGAACCCAAGTCATCTTTAACTCGCATCGCCTTCGCTGATTTTGTCCACCTCCTCAAGATGTATTCATTAGGCAAATCGTCAATTTGCATTCTAGAAAAGTAAGCCAACATGTGCCGACAAGGAATTCCGGCACACTCAAACATCTTGCAACTACAACTAACATGATTTGACGACTTATCTACCACAACCTCACGAACCCTTGAACCACTCCCCTTTATCCTATGAATGGCATACACAACCCGATGTTCGTCCTCATTTGTTGCCATCATCTTATAAGCAGTATTTTGAAAGAGCTCATCTTGAAACATGTAAAATATATTGATTGTATACAATTCACTCATTGTTTCCTCCATGGGGTACATAGTTTTCAAGTTTGGCTTCTCATTCACATCTTTATGATCCTTGTCCAACTCATTATGCCGTATATGTGCAAGTGCCCTCTCAAATCGCGTCACAAAGTCCCACAATGAATTTTCTTTAGACACATACCTTTTGAAGAATGAATGAGTAATTTCGGCTCTTTGACTACTAGTCATGTGAGCAGAAAAAATGTGTCTCACGTATGCGGGAACCCATCTCTCACGAATTTCGTATAAGTTTTGTAACCAATCATTGCCGGATAAGTTAGATTTTCTTACCACCTCTACCCATCCAGCCTCGAACTGTTCTTTTGTCTCGGAATTCCATATACAATTCTTGAATTCCTCATAATGTTCTTTGTAGGCTAATGCACTTATTCTTTCAGAAAACTTATTCGTGATGTGCCACATGCAATACCTATGAAGCGTATTCGGAAGAGCACTAGCAATTGCTTTTGTCATTGCAAGATCCTGATCAGTTATGATCATTTTAGGAGGGCCTGCAGGCATTGCTTTCAACCATTCCTTAAAAAGCCACTCAAAAGTCTCAACTGTTTCATCACATAAGAATGCACACCCAAAAAGAGTAGTCTGTCTATGGTGATTAACCCCTAAAATAGGTGCGAAAATCATAGAATAACGGTTTGTGTTATACGTAGTGTCAAACACCACAACATCCCCAAAATATTGGTACGACTTTCTAGCGGTTGCATCCGCCCAAAAACAATGTGTCATCCTATCCTCATCATCTTTCTCAATTGTAAAAATAAAACCATCGTTCTTTGCTTTTTCAAATTGAAAATACTCGTACAGCATATTGGCATCATGTCCGTCTACCATCATCCTCTTATCCCTTTTATAATTATAAAGATCTTGTTGTGAGCATCCAACATTTTCAAGACCTCCCGATTCTAAGTCAAATATAGTCATTTGTTGACAAGTCGGCACATTTGCTGCTGAAAATTGTTCTATTAAAGCTTTTTTAGCAGCTGACACCTTACGATGGGATCGAAGCAAATGTGCCCTCCTCGGAGATGTAAGTGCGTGATTATGACCCTCGAAAAATTGGGAAACCACGTACTTTTCACCCTTCCTCACAACAGCCAATCTTGCACGACAATTCTCTCTAGTCATCCCCCGACGCCGTTTGTTTGGTTGAGTACTTTTTTTTACCGGCAACCCTTGTTTGAAACAACAAAACTCCTTCCTAACGATTACATTTACATTTCCATCGACTGTACTCTTTCTACTAGAATGTGATCGGGTACCAAATCCACCTTCTTTAGCATAACGGTTGTAGAATTCCTTAACTTTCTGTAAACTATCAAACTCTTGATTAATTTTGGGTATGAGGTCATTCTTAACTTGGGGAGTGTGAAGTAGTTGTGAAGAATTCGCAGATGATTCACACCGCATACTACAATCCAAAAGAAAAAAACATTATGGACACTGTTAGCATACTACAATTCTAATTTTTTAACTAGAGGAGGGAGGGAAAGAGATAGACCTTGGTTGTTGGACGGTCGGTGGTGGCATTACACTTTCTTCTTGTCGATCGGTCTCCATATCTGATCGAGAAAAAAAATAGACATGAACAAATTTTCAAATTAGTTCGAAAATTCTGATTTTTTCATACAAACCAGTGAACAGATTCAGCAACCCTATTGTTACCACTTAAACGTTTATTTCTAACTATTCAAGGTGCACTGACCGTATACGTGCAAGTGCCCTCTCAAACCCTATTTTCTCATACAAATCAGTCACTCTCATCATCACCCCTAATTCAAAATTTAAAAAAAAAAATTAAACAGTTAACGAAAACCATAATTTTTTAGTCAGAGAGAGAGAGAGAAATCGACCTTGGTGCATCGTCGTCGTCGTCGTCGTCATGTTGTACCCACGTTCGATTTGTTCTTCGTTCTTCGAAAAAATAACATAAATTAGAAAAAATAGCATAAACTAGAAAAAAATAACATAAACTAGAAAAAAATAGATTTTCAAACAAAATAAGATTTTCGAAAGGGTTGCTCGTGTCTGTAGAAAAAAAATCAGATTTTCGAAAGGAAAAAAACCCTAAAAATTGGGGGTTTAGGTAGAGAGCGAGAGTGAGATATACCTGGAGGTGAAGTTTTGAAAGGATTTGAAGAAGAACAAATGAGGGCGAGATAAGGGCCGTCGTTCGTCGGATCTGAAGAAGAACAAGGCCAGTCGTTCGTCGTCTATCTTCGCGCCTTCTCTCTCTCTCTCTTCTCTTCTCTGTTCGGTCGCCTGCTCAAATGAGCCGTGAGCTGTGAAAGAAACATTTGGGGGGTTCTAACCCGTGTGTGGAACCCGGGAAGGTATTACCCGACCCATGCCTCTTTTAAACCCGCGAATTCCCTTTTAAAATCTGAGCCGTTGGATGAGATCCAACGGCTGAAGAAAAACGTCCGCATTTTTAAAAAGTGAGGACGTCCTCATTAGAAGGTTAGTGTGTGTGTGTGTGTGTGTATATATATATATATATATATATATATATATATATGTATATATATATATGTATATATATATATATGTATGTATGTATGTATATGTAAGCTCGAGCTCGGTTCGAATGGCTCGTTTGGTATATATATGTACTGTATATGGCAGCTCGTGAGCTCAACGAGCCGAGCATCAAATGGCTAGAGCTCAGCTCGTTTATGAAACGAGCTGAAAATGTTAGCTCGAGCTCGTTCATTTGCTTGATGAACTGAGCTCGAACGAGCCGTTAGCCAGCCGAGTCACGAGCCGCTCGCGAGCGGCTCGATTCGTTTGCAGCCCTAATTATGTCCTGCTAAAGTTGAATATTTTTTGGAAATTGATTTTGTCACACCATTTTTTTCTCTAACGGCACTACTCCAACGCAAATGGAAATGGCGTTAAAGAAAAGAGGAGTTGCAAAATCACTCCCTTATATTTTTTGTAACACCTTCTTTTTTTTTATATATCCAAATGCATTCCTTTTTTATTTTTATTCATATGAAATTACAGGATTATTCTTTTCATGAATGGAAAAAAGAGTGTACAAAAGATAGATTGTAATTTCACATGAATAAGAATAAAAATGTGTAGAGTCGAATTGGATAAAAGAGAAGTACTAAAATCAGCAAAACTGCTACCGACACAGATTTCTGAAAACAGACAGTGCGTACAGATGGATTTTGGACCAGTTTTGGGTCCCACAAAGATGATCGGAGCCGCTCATTTTGTTCAAAACATCTTGTTTAAGGTCCCCTTAAAAAATCAGCTCATTTGGATATCGGTAAGGGAGTTTACGGAACACCCAACTTTGCTTCAAAAAACATGCTATTTTCTGAAGCAAAGTTGGGTGTTTCGTAAACCCCTTTACCGATATCCAAATGAGCTGATTTTTTACAGAGACCTTAAACAAGATGTTTTGAATAAAATGAGCGGCTCCGATCATCTTTGCGGGACCCAAAACGGGTCCAAAGTTCATCTGTACGTGCTGTCTGTTTGTAAAAATCTGTGCGTGTAGCACTGTTGTAAAATCAGTTCATTTTTTTCCTCTTATGGGGGGTGACTGCTTTCGAATCCGCAAATAGCTAATCTTGAGTTACAAATTGAACTAAAGGGTGCAATAACAGTACAAATGGAAAAGAGTGCACAATGGCAAAACATGCATAACAAGAACATAAACACGAATAACAAATTTACCCAAATTACAAAAACACGAATAACAAGACTCAACAACCCAAGACGACTTCGAACCAAAGCTTTTATACGCGATGAGTATGTATAGTAAGGCGCGTCCAACAAAATATTATTTCGGGTTTCGATGCCTTATATGTCAAATTTTGTGGCAATATAAATATAGGAGTACGGTTTTACAGAATTGTTGCTTAGAATCCATGGGCTGGGTCGATGGATTCTGTAATAAAGCCATCTGGGCAATGGTCAATAGTTTTTGACTTTTTGGTTCTGGTTGACCATAATAGCAGGCTGGGTTGAAAGGCCCATAAAGTATGTAAAATGAGAGACGGGCCAATTTCATGGACTGGGCCCATTTCCAAGTGAATATTATGAAGATAGGTCTCAACAAAAATAGGAAGGTCCCAACTTCTTCCTTATCTTCTAATGACATACGGAATAGAAGCTCCATTCTTTTTAAGGAAGCTCGCAAGATGTTAGATTTTGGTCACACGTTGGGTATTGAAGTTAGAGGAGGGAGAAATTATATTTTAAACAAATTTTCCGAAATGCAAGAGAACGAATTTAAGGAAATGATACATGCTTTAGATGACTTGGAGGAAGAATTTGTTTCGGAGGAAGAAGTTGGTTTCAAGGATGGTGCCTCTCTTTCTATGGTTTTTTAATATCTAGCTTTGGCGGTTTTGGGTTGTAGTCTTTGTTTCGGTTTGCTCCTTCGAGTTTCAGATTTTTTCTTTCGGCCTCAAGTGTTCTGGCTGTTTGGGTTTTTTCAGCAGTTGTTTAGGATTTTTTTTTTTTTTTTTTGTGGTGTTTGATAGGCTCATTACCTTCCCTTGGATTTGGTTCTCAGGTAACGTTTTGCCGGTGTGCCCTTGATCCATTAAATCTTTATAATCATTTTCAAAGATTTATAATAAAAAAAAAACAAAATTGCTGATAAAAAAAGAAGTAACAGACGTAAAATTTCCAAAAAAACCTAGAACCACACCTATTTACAGACTTTCGCACGCACACTCACGATCATGTAAGGGACCCACACGGACGCGGGTGTGTGAAAAATGTTTGTGTAACTGTGTAGTTGTAGGGTAGTCGATAAAATTTATCAACGGCAATTTCCCGGACCCGAACCTTTCGGAAGATAGATCGATCAATGCCGAGAGACGATTATGATTATCAAGATTAAAGTTCTTTGACACTTTCTGTTTGGTTGTAGTATTACACGACAATAAGCAAAGTAACAACATAATGATAAAGGACGTATATCTGCCGTCTACTTTCCATAAGGACCATCTTAAGTTAATAAAATACGGACCTCCCTTTTCTGATTGAATTTCGATGATCCGAGCCGCTCACTGTATTCAGAACGTGATTTTAAGGTTACTTGACAGAAATCAGCAAAAAAAATAATCAGGAAGGGCTTTATCCGAACAATTTTTGTTTATTTTTTGTCGAACGGTCCAAACAAAAACTGCTTGGATAAAGTCCTTCCTGGTCATTTTTTTTTTTGCCGATTTCTTGCAGATTCCCTTACAATCACGTTCTGTACACATTAAGCAGCTCAGATCATCGATATTCGATCGGAAAATGAGAGAAATAGGAATTAAAATAAGGACCTCCTCGTTTGAAAATGACTCCGTATATCTATATCTGTATACTCCTAAGCAGCTGCCTCTATCTGATGATGGTAAGCCACTAAAGACTTGAATATTTCAAAAACCATCTTGCTCTCGTGCTCCTCTCTAGAACGGCCACAAACCGCCGGAACTGGGGGAGAATTCGCGATTCGCATCCCGCGAAAGGCGTCCTCGGTATTGCCCAACGAGCTGAAATTGCCCGCGAATTTAAGCATCATGTTGATGTAAGCGTCCTTGAGCTTTTTCCAGACGTTCAACCGCGGAACGACGATGTTTAGATGGAACTTGGGAACGGCTTTGATTCTCCAGAGCGGCCGCGTGCTGCCCCCGAGCCAAATTATCTTTAGCTTCTTCCTCTTTGGGATTGTGGCGTCGAGTAGTCGCCGGTATTTTCTCCTCCTCCAGTGTTTCTTTAGGGTGGCATTGAATGGGTTTGGAAGACCCTCCTCCATGGTTTATGAATCAAAATGTAGAGAGAGAGAGAGAGAGAGAGAGAGAGAGGTGACCAAACAGGGAGGTTTGAGTTATTATGCAGGTGAAAAGAGATGTGGGTAATGGGTTGTACTTGTACTATCTAGTTGTAGCAAGTTTAAATAGAATGGGGTTGCATAACTGGTACAATTTAGCATTATTACCATATAACCTGCTAATGTTGACGCTGGAGATTAATTTATGCAACACAGTTTTTTGATTTTGTTCTTATTTAAAAGAAATTGTGTTTGTTAGTTTTATGCCGAATTTTTTTAGGAAATAGGGGTGAGTAAGGTCGAAAGGAATCGAAAAAGTAAAAAATTATGACTTTTAAACAAATATTTTAGGAAATATCCAAGAAAGAGTCCAAAAATTGACTTTTTAAGTTTTTCTTCGGATATTTTCCAAAATACTTGTGTAAAAGTCATAATTTTTTATTTTTTCGATTCCTCTCATCCTTACTCATTCATATCACATAAAAGTTTGGTGTAAAACTAACAAATGCCAAAAAAAATGAACAAATTTGAACAAAAAAACTACTCCCTCCATCCCTAAATAATTGTCCGGTGTACAAACCTAGGCCTTTAAAAAAGTGCATTTGTTTCATTAAAAAAATCAAAATTTTTTCACAAATGAATAGATAGTAATGAGTTCTATTAGATTGTGAAAAAAATTTAGATTTTTTAATGAAAAATATTCATCTTTTGTAAGGCCTAGGTTTGCGTGCCAGACACTTATTTAGGGACGGAGGGAGTGTTCTGCAAAAGTTAATTACTAGCGCAAAAATAGGAGTACATAAGTTTGATTTCTTGTCCTAAGCTAAGTTCCACTAAGGGTTTTTTTTTAGATTTTTGGGCTTTTTTCTTGTTTTGTCCTCATTCAAATTTCTTTCGTGTATGTTAGTCTTGCGTTTAACTTTTGCGAATTAATGATGAGAGACTTACTTTTGGGGCTTTATCTCGGATATTTTCAAAAATATTTGGATAAAAGTCATAATTTAATACTTTTTCGATTCGTCTTGACGAGACGAATCAATAATCCGTAAAAGTTGGACGCAAGCGTAACAAGCACGAACAAAACAAGAAAAAACTCACAAATCTTAGCGAAACTTAGCATTAGTAGCGCCGCTATGATTTAATTAATTTTGCCACCCAAACGGTACGTGAAAGAGAAGAAAAGGGGAAGAAATTAATTTCAGTGGTACAACTACCAACTAGCTGCCGCCATGTTATAATTTTTCTAGTAGGAGGAGTATTTAGTTTCAACACACAGCGCATGACTTTAGGCCCTTTTCTAGTACTGGTAGACCAGCCAACCACTACTACAAGTCCTTTATTTGATCAGCTTTCATTCATGACTTTCGCACCGCCGTATAAATAGTTAACTGTCACGGGCCTAACCAACTCTCTGGGCTCCCTGTATGATCCTCTGTTTTTTTTTTTTCCTTTTTGTTAACTCAAATATTTAGACCAGTATTCACGTATCTCTATTATTTTTAGGGACCAAATCTTGCAACTCATTTGCGAGAGTTCTAATTAAAGTGTCGAATTAGTTCAAAGGAGTTGGTAGCACCTAAAGAATTTTGAATATGAGACCACACGATTCCTCTGTTTTAATGAACCACTCTATTTACCACACGATTGATGCCATTTGGTGAACCAAAGATGCTACATGCACAACGGTTGTGCAAAACATCAAACACAACCAATCTCCATCCGTCCATTGTTGTAATAAATGGTCAAGGTCCGTTCAAACTTTTCTTTGGAAGAGTTAAACTTTTCATTGGAAGAGTTTCATTTAAAATCTGGAGCGTTCAAACACATCTGAACGGTTAGAATTGGTTACACAACACACACAACGGTTGGACGGATGGAGATTGGTTGTGTTTAATGTTTTGCACAACCGTTGTGCATGTAACATCTTTGTTTGGTGAATACTAGTAATAGAGAAGGATTGACAAGGAGATATACAAGGACGGGTAAAGGATACTATTTAATATTGGTAACTATATTGAAGCCACAGACAAGAGGGATAGAGTAATGGCAGGGAGACAAGGGATTCTACAAATTGGGGATGGTGCTGTGCAGTAATGTGCGCAACACAGTGCTATACACCTCTGAGTCTTTGGATCGTGCATCCGACGGCTCGGATCTCATCTCAGCAATGAACGGCTCTCGATCGTTGATTGCCGAGATGAGATCCGAGCCGTCAGATATACGATCCGACGGCTCGGAGGTACGCAGCACAGTATTGTGCATCTCATTGCACAACACCAACTCCACTAGCCCACAATTTTGAAATTGTGGCTGGTCCCTCAGATTAACATACTTGAAGGTAAGGTTGATGTAGGAATAAACATGAGAAAATGACAGCTCAGAATGTGTTTTGATAATTAATATCCATCAAGAACATGCTGAGAACATTTGTTAATACTGAGAATATCGTTGACGGCTATTAATTATCAAAACATGTCATTGATTGTCATTTTCTCAATAAACAACACACAGCCCACCATTAACCAAATACAGGCTCGACAATTTATCTATAATTGAATATCTCAAAAAATCAAAATTAGCACTCTCTTTTTACTAAAGGCATTCTCAAAAAATCCAATTTCAATTCTCTTTTTTACCCTTTTTTTCATGCGAAATTAGAAAATTATTCTTGATACATTTTTCCTACACATAAAAGATAACTAACACAATTCCATAACCAAAAAAAATATAAATGAAAAGAGTGTGCATAAAAAGAAAGTATAAATTGACATAAAACAATAATACTACAAATAATACTGCCGCTACCACATTTGATGTCCATGTTTTGAATGTCATGTGAGGCCCCGTTACGTTAAAGTTTTTATTTTTTAAGTACTTATTTTCCGTTTTACGAGATAGGACATTCTTTTACAATACATTAAATTTAATTCAAAAAATAAGTACTTATTTTTTGAATAATGAAACACACTCACACTTGTCGCGTTTTTTACTATTGTAGGAATAACAACTACCATGATATCCAGTTGTCGAACGTGATCGCCGTAAACATTGCTCAAAATAAAATCTTGAATAAGAAAATGAGAGATGATACATCCCACCCACCGCACGTCCACCGCACGGATAATTCGAGCAGCTCAATAATTTTTTTTTAAAAAAATCGAGTGGGCCTTGGCGGAAATCGTCTTAATCCGATATGTGTAGGTGTTCATTTCAATCTTTCATTCTTGAACGGCTCGGATCATCTAATTTTTGCAAGTTTGGATCAAACATCTACACATATCAGATTGAGACGATTTCCGCATAGGGGCCACTCGTTTTTTTAAAAAGAAAATTATTGAACAGTTCAAATCATCCGTTCAGAGCCCGAAATGAGCCCCACACGCGTGCGGTGGATGGGCATGCAGTGGGTGTATCAGTAACGAAAGAGAATATAGTAGGAGTTAGAGAGAGAAATGACCTGGCATGGTATCTGATAAGGGTACCAGAACCATCCACCATGTTCCAACAAACCCAATAATATCCTCCTTTAATTTTCCCCCCTTTATCCATTCCCACCACTCACAGTTCAATGAACCCCAGCTTCATCAATGGATCCCACAAGGCCGACCCCAATTCCTTCTGGAGGTGGAAAGGAATTAACACCGCCAAGAAGAAGAGAAGCAGGCAGAATTCAGTCACCAAATTCCTCCAAGAAAGCAGCAAGAAAATAGAAGCCGCGGCGCTCGGTTCCGGCGGCGGAGCGGGGATCGGGTGCGGCGTCGGGATCGGGTTCGGCCTCGTAGGAGGAGCGGGTTACGGCGTCGGGCCGTGGAGCCATCTCAGAATGGCCTTTGGGATTGGGATGGGGTGTGGCGTTGGGTTGGGGATAGGGTTTGGGCAGGGGATAGGGGTAGGGTTTTCTATGGATTCGTTGCAATCGTATTTGTCGGGAGAGAAATCGGATTCGAATAAGAGGGTTTTAATTCCGATATAGGTTTCCCCGACCGATAAAATGTTCGGATTTGGTTTTCTTATTATCTGGGTCCATGAATTTCCATTTGCAGAGATCCCATTCTTAAGAGCGTGTTTGCCATGGATGTGTTTTTTCGATTATCTATTCGTATGTCTCCGAAATGCATTTTGGATTATACATTCTAATGAATAATAAAAGCAAGAATTTAAACACACTTCCGAAGTTTCTTCTAATTCTAAGTGTAAATTTAACGGAAAAAAACATTTTGAAAGATGAAAACAAAAGGTAAATCTTTATATGGAAAGATTGGTAAGAACCACAACCACCTATATACTAAACGAGTGAACGGAACACAACCCCCTACATACTAAATGAGTGAACGGAACGAGTAAACGAAAGATTGATAAAGACCACGACGTCTTATACTAAATGCAAGCTTCAAGTTCGAATAGCACATACTACGGGAAAGGTGGCACACGACACCCACAGTCCATGAGAGAGACGATACAGATTGTGTGGATGACCTGTCTCGAGATCTCACATAAATGATCCAAACGAAAAATTCTTCTCATTTTCTCAAACACCACACACGGTGATAAAAGCAACTCGTCTCCAGCAAATCCCTCAAACATAGCACCAAAGTCTATGACATAAATGAGAGAAAAATTTGAATCAATACAAGGAATAGATTCTCCGGGTGCGGCGTCGGGATCGGGTTCGGCTTGGTAGGAGGAGCGGGTTACGGCGGCAGGCCGTGGAGCCATCTCAGAATGGCCTTTGGGATTGGAATGGGTTGTGGCGTTGGGCTGGGGATAGGGTTTGGGCAGGGGATAGGGGTAGGGTTTTCTATGGATTCGTCGCAATCGTATTTGTCAGAAGAGAAATCGGATTCGAATAAGAGGGTTTTAATTCCGATTTAGGTGAGAATTTGGATTCGAATAAGAGGGTTTTAATTCCGATTTAGGTTTCCCCGACTGATAAAATGTTCGGATTTGGTTTTCTTATTATCTGGTTCATGATTTTCCATTTGCAGAGATCCAATTCTTAAGAGCGTGTTTGCCATGGATACTTTTTGGATTATGTATTCGTATGTCTCCGAAATGCATTTTGGATTATACATTCTAATGAATAATAAAAGCAAGAATTTAAACACACTTCCGAAGTTTCTTCTAATTCTGAGTGTAAATTTAACTGAAAAATAACTTTGAAAGATGAAAAAAATAAATAAATCTTTGTATGGAAAGATTGGTAAGAACCACAACCGCCTATATGCTAAACGGGTGAACGGAACGAGTAAACAAAAGATTGATAAGGACCACGACGACCTATACTAAAAACGAGCTTCAAGTTTGAATGGCACTCATAGTCCATCAGAGAGACTATACAGATTGTGTGGAGGACCTGTCTCGAGGTCTCACATAAATGATCCAAACGAAAAACTCTTCTCATTTTCTCAAGCACAACACACAGTGATAAAAGCAACTCATCTCGAGCAAATCCCTCAAACATAGCACCAAAGTCTATGACAAATGGGAGAAAAAATCGAATCAATACCTAATTTATCTTTTAACCTTTTGCAATGTTTTTAGTGCTCCAAAAACTAATTCACCCCTCAAATGCTTTTTTCTCTCTTGTTTGACACTAGTAGCATCCCTCAAATACCAAATCCTAATACAAAAGGTGATTTGATATTTTAAAAATCTTGTAGATAACACAATTTAGATACCCAAATACGAAAAAGATAGCAGAGTACATTTTTGACAAAAAAACAAAACCCTCATCATGACTTCTCCAAAAAAAAATCTATGAAACTTAACTCATAAAAAACAGACCCATAAAAAACAGACCTCCAAAAAAAGGACGAAAAAACATGTAAAATTAACCTAAGATCCTCCAGCTTTCAAGAGAGAATTACAAGCAAAAAAACAAATGATCATAAATGCATTTCACAAGCAACCAAGTCATAACAGCAACAATCAACCACCACTACTAACAGATGACAGCCATTTAAGTCGTCAATGGATAATCCAATCCTTGAAAGATATACACAAGAAGTCTGCAATGTTGGAAAAATGTTGGGAGTATTTTTGTTCCCAACACATGAAATCCTACTTGAAGAACATGTCAAAAAGTGGCTTGACAATTTCAAAAGTGATGTAATTTACAACCAAAAGAAAGGATATGGTGATGAGCTCATTGACCTGAAGATTGTGACCCATTCATGAGATAGGAAGACACTCCAATGCCCCCAATCAAATGTGACACAAAAAGGGAGAAAACCGAAAGACGTAGGTATCTGTCTATCTACTTGGACATAATTTCCCCCTTCGTCATTTTTACAGATAAAATAACCAGCCAGTTTCACAATTTAATCTTGAAAAGGAATATATGCCTCTAATTTTCACTTCCGGCCTTCACACCTGAATTGAGCATCGTTGGATTATAATGAGAAAGTGAAACTTGACGCTTCGGAAGTATCAAGCTAAACGCCTCCAGCAGTGTGGGCTGGGTCTGAAATTCTATTTGTGCTGCCATGATAAGATGGTGAAAGAAAATCATCATCTCCAGCCTTAACAAGTCATAACTTCCAATATTACATGATAAACCAGAGGCTTTATCCATCACAGAACTTTCCCTAAATGCATGGAGTAACACGTATACAAGAAATCCGCTTATTTACAACATTTATGAAAATGCAACTCAAAGCTAATCCAAGTATGTTTCTTCTGTCATCCTCTTAATAACTTTTGGACTGAAAAATACAAGAAAACAATAGCTGAGTGCTGAGAATATCAATTCAAATAGATATCCAATATTACCCCTCCCTCATAAAGTGGAGGCATGCTTCCAAGAGAGAGGATAAAATAGATCAGATAAATTGGACAGGAAATCTCCTGAGTGAAGTTGCATTTGGAGGAAATTGTCGTAGCTTGTAAGTTATTCTCCAACTACGATTTGGAAGAAATGATTAAACAATGGAATCACCTAATTTATCTCCTTGTAGCTTATAGTGATGCCGATAATATCTACATTTGCAACTACACGTAACTTTGCAACCCCAGCGGCCCAGCCAATGTTACATGGACTCTTCAAAGTTTATGAAATGCCTGTCTCATGCTTGACAGTTGACACCCATTTTATACACCAACACTCCTCCCATTTGATGCACAAATAGTTTCATTCTAGTTGTTAACACCCTTTTATGCTACATGAAGGTAAACAAAAATATTTGAGAAATACATCATCAACCCTCCTGATGTCCTTGGGTAAGAGAAGTAGGTGAATCACCCAATTAAAGTACATACGTGGCGGCAAGGTTCCTGGAAAACTGCAGAGACGAGTATTACAGTCTGTTTACTTTCCCTTCATGACTAAACAAACACAGGGCTAGATTCTCTAAAACCTTAAATGGAGAATAAGCCCTAATATGAGAATAATACAGCTTTTATTTCAAGCCATCCCAGAAAATGAACTAGGAAAATGGTTAAATAAGAAACAATGACCAATATTGAAAAAAGTCAGAAACAGGTGCACCATTATGTTTCTGTTCAATTCCTATCTTTCCTCAACAAATAAAATTTAGAAGCATGGCAAACCGCCACGGAAAAATGCATCCCCACTCCCCAGGTATGTATTTACTCATAAATGGATGACACGATCCTCTACACAACTGCTATGTGAGAAAGAGAAAATTTTGGCAGTAGAATAAGCCAAGATGTTAGATGATGAGTTTATTTGTAATTAGTATAATTATTTGTCTTATCATGTAATTAGTTTGGTGTCTAGGACCCTAGTGCAATTGTTGTAAAACTTGTATATATATTTTACGTTGAATGAAAATTAACCCTAACGGGGTTTTCTCTCCTATCACATTACCCCTAAATTTACATGGTATTAGAGTTAGATTTTCGGAGGCTTTTCCCCTTTGTTTGTGCCATAGTTACACTTTGTTTCGTTGTGATCCGTGTGTTCCAAATCCTTTGTTGACCTCTCCACGTGCGAGTCGGGGGTGGCACGTGCGGGGGAGTGTTGGGAATTGTCCTACATCGGTTAATTATCTCCTCCAAAACTAGTATATGAGCCTGGGCAGCCACTCCACTCTTTGCCAATTAGTTTGGAGTTGGATGCTTTAACATGGTATCAAAGCGTTACACTCAGACATCGATTAAACACTGACGGGAGTTACTGGTTTCACATCTTCTGCTGCTATGGTTTTTTTTCTGGTCATCGAAAACGCCGACAGGTCTCGCCACTGACTGGGTCCGATTGCCAGTCTTCCGGCGAACCCGTCCTGCAGTTACCAGCCATCGGCGACCTCTGTTCGAACTTGAAATCAACTGGGCCCTCTCTGATCAAGCTTGAATCGACAGTTCTCTTGACTTTAGAGAGACGATCTTGTCTCTCCCATAGATTGTTCCAGGCATTTCAATACTTTTTTAGGGCTTGTTTCAGCCATTTCAGCACTCGCAAGTGCTTGTTTCTCTTATTTCAGCCTGGTCCAGATCTTGGCTTTCTTGTTCCTCACTATTTCGGCAGTCAACACAGTGGTGAGAGTCTCCAATTTGTTCTTTGGCACTCATATCGTGGTTTAGGTTTAGTTTCAATGGGGTTACACTTGTTTGCTGCAATTATTGTGTATTTGGAGTTTCTGTACTGCTGTTAAGATGTCAGAGGATAAAAACAAGGTTTCCGCTAGTACAAAGGATGAGTTGAGTCGTGTAAGAATTCTAGATAACTGTCCTCTGGATATTTGTCCCATCAAACTGGTGGCACAAATTATTTACTTTGGTCTCGTACTTTTACTTTAGCTATTGAAGCTAAAGGGATGTCTGAGTTCATTAAAGGTCCTGTTACTGAACTGAGCCTACTACTGCTACTGAACTCAAGAAGTTTAAGTCTCAACGATCTTTAGCCATAACCTGGTTGTTTAATTCTATGAAGGCTAATATTCGTCGTCCTCTCTTGCTTCTTGACACTCCATATAAGATTTGGACTATTGCCAAACAGAATTATACTCAGCAGGGTAATGATGCCCAGTGTTTTGAGTTGAGGAAAAGACTTCGTACTTTGGATCAACACAATCGGTTTGTTGATGTTTACTTTGCTTACCTCTAAGTGGGGCATGGCAGGAATTTGATTATTATCAGGGGGTTTCAGGCAGTCTGCTCAGTTGATGCTGTTGCTTGGTTAAAAAGAATAGAGAAAGAGCATGTGTATGACTTTCTTGCTGGTCTAGATGTGGAATATGACCTAATTAGGGTGCAGGTGTTGGGTCGTGTTCCGTTTCCGTCTTTAGGAGAAGCCTTTGCAATTGATCAGCAGGAGGGGTGCTATGTTGCATACTCCTACTTCTGATCGTTCTGCCTTGGTTGCTATTCCGCAGGGACAGTTTGGTTTTGGCAGTGAAAAGTCACAGTCTGGTACTAGCAGTGGGACTATTGACCATATGTCACTCCGATGTGATTATTGTAACAAAACCGGACAAACCAAGGATTTCTGTTGGAAGTTACATGGTCGTCCTCGTGGGTGAGGCAGTGGACGTGGAGGTTGAGGTCGTGGTCCCGGGCGTTCTCAGGCCCAGGCACATGTTTTAGAGTTTGCCACCTTATCTGATTCTGGGCTTAGTACAAGAGTTTAGTTACCTTCTGATCCTGTTGCGGGTTTCTCTCAGGGGAAAATGCAAGCTCTTGGACGTCTTATAGCTCAGGCTGAATCTTCATCTACTATAACTCCTACTTCCACAGCAACTCCTACTGCATCCTATTTTGCTCATTCAGGTATTCTAGCTAGTGCGTTTACTGCCTCCTCTGATATTCCTTGGATTATCGATTCTGGTACTTCAGATCATATCACAAGTTGTTCCTCTATATTTGATTCTTACTCAACTTGTTCCGGCAAGGATAAGGTTCGAATTGCAGATAGGTTTTTTTTGCTATTTCAGGGAAATGTTCTGTTTGCTATTCTTCCCCTCTCTCTCTTTCTTCAGTTCTCCATATTCCAAACTTTGCCACTAACCTTCTTTCAGTTAGTAGTTTTACCCGTTCTGCAAACTGTTCTGTGACATTATTTCCTACTCATTGTGTCTTTCAGGAACTGAAAACAGGGAAGGTGATTGGAAATGGTAAAGCACATGGTGGTATCTATTATCTGGAGTTCGCACCTCATCCATCTTAGCCATCTTTGTCATGTGGACAAGCCCTACATGCAGATATGAGTTCCACTCTTTATTTGTTACATCGATAGCACCGTATATTGGGTCATCCCTCTTTTGGAATATTAGAGAAACTATTTTCTACTTTAGTTAAATATTGTTCTAGGGATCAGTTTTTTTGTGAAGCCTGTGAGCTTGGAAAACATAAACGCACTTTTTATGCAACTATTAATAAACGAAGTGATTCTCCTTTTATCGTTATCCATTCTGATGTTTGGAGTCGTTCCCCTGTTACTTCTTTAAAGGGTTATCGATGGTTTGTTACTTTTATTGATTGTTATTCTCGTGTCACATGGGTGTACTCACACAAGTCAAAAAATGAAGTATTTTCCTGTTTCAAATCTTTTCATAAAATGTTGTGCACTCAGTTTGATACACATATTAAAATTCTTCGGAGTGATAATGGGACCGAGTATATTGATAAGATTTTTCAGACATATCTGGATGACAATGATATTATTTTTCAGACGACTTGCGTTAACACTCCACAACAAAATGGAGTCGCTAAACGCAAAAATCGTCATTTTGCTGAGGTAGCTCGACCCCTTTTTGTTCACTATGAATATTCCCAACTACTTATAGGGAGAAGCTATTTTAACTAATACTTATCTTATCAACTGTATGCCATCTAGTGTCCTCGAATTTAAAAACAGCCATTAAGTGCTTGCCAAGCAGTTGTCGAGTTACGACTCTTCCACCTAGGGTTTTTGGTGGTATGTGTTTTGTTCATGCCCCTAAACCTTCTGGGAGCAAACTGAGACATAAAGCCCATAAGTGTGTTTTCGTTGGGTACTTTCCTACCCCAGAAATGATATAAGTGTTATGATTCTTAATCTAGGAAGATATTTGTCTCTATAGATGTTACTTTTTGGAAAACAGAGGCTATTCTCCCTCCAAACCATCTCTTCAGGGGAAGCATCAGCAAGAGGAAGAGATGTCTACTTTTTATAATCATGGAGAGGGGGAGAAATTGTTCTATGATCATAATGAGGGGGAGAAGGAAAAAACTAGAGAGGAACCAGTATCTGTCGAAAGGGAAACACATGATATTGGTGGTGACATTGAGGAACAACTACCTGCACGACTGCAGGGAGCTGACTTACAGAGGTATGCTAGACGGAAAAATGAAAAGTCTTGCTGTGCGTTACCACCTTGGCAATCACAATCACCTACTCTAGCTCTAGACTCCTCAATTGACTCTTCTGGTAATGATTCTTCTCTTATTGAACATCCTCCTATTGATTCTGACAATCTTCCTATTGCTCTTCGAAAAGGTGTTAGATCTTGTACTTCACATCCCATCTCAAAGTTTGTTTCTTATGACCGTCTGTCTCCTTCGTACCATGCCTTTGTCTTTTCTCTTTCTTCTATATCTATTCCACATGATGCATTCATGATACCTAAGTGGAAAAGAATTATGGTAGAAGAGATGACAACTTTGAAAAAGAATGGCACACGAGATCTAGTATCACTTCCAGGAGGGAAGAAGCCAATGGGCTGCAAGTGGGTGTTCACTATTAAACAAAATGTTGACGGTACAGTTGAGAGATACAAGGCGAGACTTGTTGCCAGAGGTTTTACTCAAACTTATGGTATTGACATTTGCTCCAATAGCGAAAATGAACTCTGTGCGAGCTCTCCTCTCATGTGCTACCAGCTTGAATTGGCCTTTTCAACAGTTTGATGTGAAAAATGCATTCCTCCATGGTGATTTAGAGGAGGAGGTGTATATGGATATACCACCAGATTTTTCTTCTCCTGCGAGTGAGGGAAAGGTGTGTAGATTGAAGAAGGCACTTCATGGGCTGAAGCAGTCACCTAGAGCTTGGTTTGACATATTTTCTAAGGTTATGTTGAGTTTTGGTTATAAGCAGAGCCATGCAGATCATACGATGTTCATCAAAAGAAGTTAAGATTGTTGTCCTTATTGTTTATGTTGATGATATAATAATGACAGGTAATGATGTGAGTGAGATTCATAACCTTAAGTCTCATCTAGCTCAAGAGTTTGAGATTAAGCACTTGGGATTATTGAGATATTTCATTGGAATGGAAGTAGCGAGGTCTGATAGAGGTATCTTTATTTCCAAACGAAAGTATATACTTGATCTTTTGGAAGAAATAGGTATATTGGGCTGTAGACCTGCAGATTCTTCTATTGAGACAAATCATCACCTTAGTGGAGATGTGGGGGAGCGTACTGATAAGGAGAGGTATCAGCGACTTGTGGGTTGACTAATCTACTTAGCCCACACTCGACCAGATGCTACTTATGCAGTGGGTGTTGTTAGTCAGTTTATGCATGAGCCTCGTACTTCACATCTAGATGCAGTTTATCGTATTCTGAGGTATCTGAAATCAGCTCTATGGAAAAGAATTCTGCTATCTAATCATGGTCATTTGCGATCGGAGGCATTCACTGATGCTGATTGGGCTGGTTCTGTGGATGATAGACGCTCTACTTCTGTCTATTGCACTTTCCTTGGGGAAAATTTGATTACCTGACAAAGTAAGAAGCAATCAGTGGTCGCCAGGTCTAGCGCAAAAGCTGAATATAGAGCTATGACTCATGGTGTTTGCGAGCTTTTGTGGCTCCAAACTCTGTTACGTGATTTGGGATTTGCTGACAGTGTTCCTATGAAACTCTACTGCGATAATAAAGCTGTCATTAATATTGTTCATAATCCCGTTCAACATGACAGAACGAAGCATATAGAGATTGACCGACACTTCATCAAGGAAAAGTTGAATGAGGGTTTGATATGTATGCCGTTTGTTAGATCTGAAGATCAGTTAGCTGACATATTTACAAAACGGCTAGGTAGCGAGAGTTTTCATCCCATTGTGTTCAAGTTGGTCACCAACTTGAGGGAGAGTGTTAGATGATGGGTTTATTTGTAATTAGTATAGTTATTTGTCTTATCATGTAATTAGTTTGGTGTCTAGGACCATAGTGCAATTGTTGTAAAGCTTGTATATATATTTTACGTTGAATGAAAATTAACCCTAACGGGGTTTTCTCTCCTATCACGTTACCCCTAAATTTACACAAGCACATATTAACCTTTATATATTCATAGCTGAAGTAAAACGATAAAGGTTAAAATAAAAAAACTAGATCAAATTGTCAAATGTACCTCCTTCCAGATTCCAAATCTTCCAGTGTGGAACTGGTATCACCAGCTATGGATATACCAATGAATGCATTGCTGCTTCTTTCATGGTGTTGACTCTCCAAATGAGCTTCTCTGGGCTGCCCATTCTGAGTATTCACATTATTGGCCGCTTGTGTAGATGCGTGTAACTCCTCCACCACCCGAAAATAAGCATAAGGCCCCCAACCTATTGGGAAAACATGGGAAGAAACCCAGGTGATTGACAATTTCAACCAAAAACTAAAAGATATAATGCCATTGGGTTGCAATGACCAAAGGAAGAATGCTAGATTACTGGTTGGCCGAAACAACAGGCATTGAGTTGAGAAAAATAGTTCAGAATGTGTCCAGAATCCACGTCGATAATTTAGAGCCTATTTGGGAAGAATGAAATCTGGTTTCAAGTCCACAATTTTGCTCCTTTTAAAACTTTCAGTAAATGCATTTCAAAGTCCAGGGATCCCAACCATTGTTTGCGAAAATGCCTGCCCACTAGCTGGCTAAAATCAAACCAAGGAGGAAGTGGAGTTCCTACACACCAGATAACTGCCATGGGCCTGACATGGTCTATTTTTCAAACTACAAAACAGCACCTGAAAAGAAGTAGTTTATTGTTGGGCACGTAAGCTCTTGTCCAAACCAGAATATAGAGATTTCTTTTTGTTAAGCGAACTTCGCATGGCAGTTACATAAGAAACAGTTAGAGATAATCTCATAAAGAACTTCC
Organism: Rhododendron ovatum; assembly: GCA_019656835.1. NCBI lineage: Eukaryota > Viridiplantae > Streptophyta > Magnoliopsida > Ericales > Ericaceae > Rhododendron > Rhododendron ovatum. The sequence continues at coordinate 28,636,169 of CM033800.1, forward strand.
CCCAAAGCCACTACATTGACAATCCAGTCTACAGAAGGAAGAAAAATAAGCAATATGAGCCATTCGATTGGTGACGGACAAACATAAATTATCAGACATTCAGAAGGATCATGGCTAACATGTACACAATCCACATGCACGTGGAAAATCAAAAACAGAAATCTACTTTTGAGGAAGTAGTCCATGAAACAGAAATCACAAGTCCACACTGAATATGTATTCACATCAAATAGTCTCTATTACGAATTGCGTATTTGAAAAATGAAGCTCAACAATTATTTTGGAGGCAAATATGCTACATATAGCACCCTATATTGACTAGGGTAAACAAATCCAGTTTCTAAGGTGAAGTGTCATTAAGCATGCTTGATTTTATACCAGAACCACAGGCCTAGTATTGACTTCTCCTTAAATTGCAAAATATTGGCTGTGTTTGAGCCATTTTCAGGATGCCCTTCACATAAAGTCCTCTCTCAAAATGCTTATTTGCACCATAAGAGTCTTATATCAAACAAGGTTATATCGATTAATTTTGTGTCCTCCCATCAGCTGAAGTGAAAGTTAAATAAAAAGGCCACTTGATCGTTCTAACCGTAGAATCATATCGACATGACGTACCGGAAACACCACCCTAATATCTACTTTTTACAACACCAAAGGAATATGTGGAATTTACGTCTTCAAAAAAGGGAACAGGAAAAAAAGGGACATGAAGCAGAATAGCAGTATACCTTCAACGTGATACGGAGGTGGGAAAAATTGCAAATAACAAAAAGTGGCCACAGTGAGACCTGCAGAAATCAATTGTTTAGAGCTCCGACGCTTCATCTGGATGCATAACTATCAATGGGGAACAGAAATAGAAATAAAAGATAAATGATGGAACAAACCTAAGAGACCTCCAGCAAACACATCCTCCCAGTGGTGCCAGTAATCATCAACTCGAGAAATGCCAACCAAAGATGCAATAAGTAGAGGAAGAAAAACAACGCACAGCTTAGCAACATGGCCTCTCCGGTCGAATGGTTTTATCTTTCCAGACATATACAGTGATAGAAATCCCAGACCAGCAAAGGACCCTGCAAATCAAAATGGTGATCTGCGGAAGTAAAGAGTTCCCTTATGCCCCAACCGCTAGAAGAGAAGGCATGTAGTCTGGAATTTCAAAACCACCTACATGGAACCAGCACCTAAACTAGAGAAACTAGATATTTCCATCATGTGTTTTGATAGTGCTTGCCATGTACCCACAGTGGCTAATCATAACAACAATAGCAGGAGAAAGAGGAAAATAGAGGAGGGTGAGGGGGAGCTATACTTGCTTCATATCAGGATTTAAACTTTTAACTATATTCTGCATTTCCCCCAACTAAATCCGATAATATGTCTCATGGAGAATATATGTCTAGGTGGTAAGAGCATGCAGCCGTAAAGCTAAATCAAAAGGAGGACAAGACAAAATCATATTGCTGCTAGGGCTGTAAGCGAACCGAGCCTCGAGGTGTTCGTGAATGAGCTCGAGCATGTTTTGACAAACGAGCCGAGCTCGAGCTCTCAAAGGCTTGGCTCGCAAGCCAAAGTATGTAAAAGTATATTTTAGGGTTTCCTCTATTCTGTTACATGTGTTGTTTTGTTTCCAGTTTTCACCGTCATAAACTAGAGAGAGCCATAGGGAGGCGAGTCTACCCCAAAGCCGTCGCCTCACTCTCAAGTCGTCACCTACCCCCAAGCAGCCGGCTCCGGTCTCACTCTCCGGCCACCTCCTATCGTCGTTCATACACTTCCGACATGGTTCGTCACTCTCACTCTCAGGCTCGTTCATCATTTGTCCTGTCGGGCTCCGATCTCACTCTCAGGCTTCCTCCAATACCTAATCTTCCTCTTCTTTTGGTAACATAACTCACTCTTTCTCTATCTACCCCTCTGACCCTCTCTCGAACACACCCAATCACCTTCCTATTTTCTTCTCAGTACAGTGTGTGTGTGTGTGTGTGTGTGAGTCTGAAAGAGCCTACAAGTAGCCATATGAGGAGATCTAGTCATTTTCACTGATGATCAAAAATCATTTTCACTGAGCAAAGAGAATAAATACATTATCCATGCCATCCCAATGGTTTGGAGTGCACGGTGCAGTTCAAGCAGGTGTGATCCCATCTTGTTTCTCGTTTTAATTATGATTTAAGCCGATAATTTTACAGGATCTGAAATGTTTGGATGGTCAGAATTCTGACAGTTCAATTTCTGATAAAACAATCAACACATAACATCAATGCGTACAAAATAGATTATCACCAAATCGAGACCACACGCATGGTCTCCAATATGTAATCCAAACCTAATTGTTGGTTTTTCTGGACTTTTCTTGTCGGTTCATTAGTGTTTGCTCTCTGACTTGTAATAGGAACGACGACCTTTTCTATCGTGATGTTAAATTTATGGTTTAACCTCAGGTCTGTTTTGGTGAGGATTGGGATTGGGAGATCATTTTCTCTCTTCAATCCACTTTGGTGTGGTTAGTTATTTCCTCTACTCCTCCCGTACAACTTATTTTTTAGAGTTTAACTATGTTGCTTTAGAGTTGTTAATTGCATATAGTCGATTAATTCTTGGATACTTTTGCGGTTGTAGATATGTTTAATAGACAATTTCATCTCACTTCACCACTACAAGATTCATGCACACAATTTTCATCATTTGAGGATGAGGATTCATCAACTAGTCCCATCATGGCAAATGCAAATGAATATGCTAGTAAGGGTGGGTGTTGGGGTGGGCATAGAGTGCAGTGAGAAAGTCATTGAAGTTGTTGAGGAAGAAGAGTCGACTACTCAGCTTCTTAGACATATAGACAAATGTGTGCAACGTCGACTTAAGCTTGGAGTAGAAAAGAAAAGGCAAAAGACTCTATCATTTGAGGCCGGTGGATTGGAGAGTGGGAACCTTATGACCTTCACGTATGACCATGCAAAAGTAAGAAAAGCTGCTTCACAAATGATACTTTACAATGAATATTTGTTTATTCATATGGAGCATATTTTGTTTAATAAGTTCATGAAGACGACAACTCGTCATTGGCAAAAGATAAGTCGTGTCACCATAAAAAATGACTGTATGATGACTTACCAAGCACAAAAGAAAAAGTTGAAGACATCGTTGAAGCATGTTGGCAGACTTAGCATCACATCAGACTTGTGGAAGACGCCAAGGCAAAGGGTCCAATATATGGTCGTGACTGGTCAGTCACTATGTTGATGAAGCTTGGAAGTTACAAAAGCGTGTGCTCAACTTTTGCAATGTGCCACCTCCACATACCGGGGTATTTATTCTGATGCTCTTCATAAGTGTTTAGCTGGCTACTATCACAGGGGATAATGCTATATATAATGATGTTGCTTTGAGAATCTTGAAATCGACCTTTAAGTTGTTAAAGAAGAAGTTACCTTTTGATTGTAAACTTTTTCATGTGTGGTGTTGTGCACACATACTTAATCCGATGGTGCAAGATGGGCTTGGTGAAATTAAAGAGATCATCGATTGTGTTCAGGTTGGTGTGAAGTATTTAGTAAATTCTGAAGCACGCCTAATTCAGTTTAGTGAAATTGCAAAGCAGTTGAAATTGCCTTAGAAAAAATTAATCTTAGATTGTTCTACAAGATGGAATTCAACTTATATGATGTTGTCTGCGACCTTGGAGTTCAAAGATGTTTTCCCTAGGTACAATGAAAAGGGATGTGGGTTTTGTATATGTGCCTAGCTCTAAAGAATGGGAGAAGGCTGATAATGTTTGTCAATTTTTGACATTTTTCAATGATGTGACAAATATATACAAGCCGAGTCAAGGTGTAAATATCATTACGATAACTATTTTTGAAAAGATTGAAATTCAAAACCGATTTGCATTGAATTGGTTAATGAAATACATGCGTGGGCACAAATCTCATTTTTTATACCGACCTCGGTTTACTAACGTCAACGGCATCAGGATATCCTCAATTCAATGTAAATAAGCCTCGAATGGGAACTACGATAACTATTCGTGAAAATGTGACACGCAAAATAGCTAGGCTATCCATATTCATGCCGCATTTTCATTCCTTCTGTGGGTTACTTTGTTCAAGTGGACTTTCTCTTGAGCTTATTTGGGTCTCGCAGATTATACAATCCTATACACCTCCCAATAAACATGTTACGCGGACGATAAAATGGTATCCTGATGGCGCATCAAAGCCTTTGCTTTTGTGTTGATTGCGAGTTTATTCTTCCCACGGTACAATGGTTTGTTGGACATGTGAGTTGCTTTCTATGTAGAGGTCATACGGAGACATCATACCATTATTCCAGCAATCCTGGCCGAGACGTACCGCAGTATAACGGCTCGGCGATGTAGATGATGCCACAATGTTCTTAGCAGGGGTGAACTCCTTTTTGCTTGGCTGGTGGCCCTTGTTTTTCGCAGTCACTCGGCCCACCTCAATTGGTTTCGAGATCATCGACTCAACCAACTCCTTTAAAGCCAATGACAAGTGGATTCGCTTCCTCATGGTGAGAAGTGCTAGATGGAGAAACTGGCAAATGTAACTCCGGACACCGTGATTTAGGTGTTTGGAGCCTTTCCAGCAGCTGAGTTCCCAGTGTCCTTACGAGGTGAAGACTTATCTTCCCTTACACTAATCGGGCTTTTGTATATCGTGCCTTACTTTGCCGGCCGTTGATCAAGACATCATGCTTATCTAGTCCCGCAAGGATAGTGAAAAATATCCTTTTGAATTCTCATCTAACTATATGCCATCTGAAGTGGGTGAGGCCCTCACACATTGGTATAACATGTATCACTTCCGTCTGGACCGCATGCGTAATGAACCATGCTTGACTTTGCGTTACCTATCGTCGACTAAGGAGACAATTGCGGCAGAGGGGAAAATTGAGATTCCCCGTACTCGATGGGTTGGTCCGATGAACGTAGACGAGTATGCCCACCATGATGGGTTGGTCCGATGAACGTAGACGAGTATGCCCACCATGTTGAATCTCTAGCATGTACCTACAGACATTTGTCCTTGGAGTGTCAAAGCTGTCAACTCACGACTAAACCAAGAGAGGAATGACGCCGTTCAGGCACGGGATGAGGCTCAACAAGCTCTTGCTACCATGAAACTTGAGCGAGATATGGCCAGCGTTAACTTGGAGGATGCGGAGTGGCAATTTGCTGAGTATGAGGGCAGGATTCTGAATTATGAGGAAAGAATTGACTCACTTCGGGCTGCTTTGAATAAAGTGAGGAATTCGGCAAGCTCCTTTTCCACCATGGCCAATTTGGAGGATTCCTCACCTCAAATTACCTCTGAGCGAGATGTTCTAACACAAGAATTGATCCATTTCCATGAAGACCTGGTAACTTTGAGAGCGGCTTCGAGATTAATGGTGTGCCAACTCCATGAGGCTATACAAGAGTAGGGTGTTTTATGGAGCAAGGATGAGACTCTGAGGGGCGCTAGAGAAGCTTATGAGTCACAAATTCATCACATGGAGTCTCTCCTGACTAGCGAGCGCCAGCAATCAGACAGGGACCGAGGTTACTACATGCGGGTGATAGACCATTTGCGTACGAAACTAGCTTTTGCCTCAGCGCTCTGTCTAGACGGACGACTCGATGCCAGCAGAGTTGAGTTTCTCCTCAGCCGCCTTCAATACTTGAGGAATATGGAAACGGCTAGGATACTTAGTGTTGCAGAGTTGTTCGAGCGATATAGGGAATGCCCTTGTTCATTTCCAAGAGGTTCTGTACAATCTCCTCAGCGGCGGTGGACATCCATTCTAGGCTTATTTGCATTGAATTGAGGATCCCAATGCTGTTGAAGTTAGTAAACCACTGTCGGTATAAAAAAATGAGATTTGTGCCCACGCACGTCTTTCATTAACCAATTCAATGCAAATCGATTTTGAATTTAAAAAAATTTTACAAATAGTTATTGTAATGATGCGTACACCCCGACTTGGCTCGTAAATATTTGTCACATCATTGAAAATTGCCAAAAATTGACAAACTTTATCAGCTTTCTCCCACTCCCACTCTTCAGAGCTAGGCACACAGACAACAATCAAATAAGTTGAATTCCATCGTATAGGACTATCCAAGATTAATTTTTCTGAAGGCAATTTCATTTTTTTTTTTGTACTTAAAAATATTTTCCGAAAGCAATTTCAACTTAGCAATATCACTAAACTGAATTAGGCGTGCTTTAGAATTTACTAAATACTTCACAGTTCACATCATCCCCAATACAATCAGTGATCTCTTTAATTTCACCAAGCCCATCTTGCACCATCAGATTAAGTATGTGTGCACACACCGCACATGAAAAAGTTTACCATCAAAAGATAACTTCTTCTTTAACAACTTAAAGGTCGATTTAAAGTTTCTCAAAGCAACATCATTATATATATAGCATTATCCACCGTGATAGTAGCCAACTAAACAATTATGAAGAGCATCAGAAATAAATACCCTGGTATGTGGAGAGGGCACATTGCAAAAACTGGGGACATGCTTTTGTAACTTCCAAGTTTCATCAACATAGTGACTGACAATTCACGACCATATATTGGACCCTTTGCCTGGGTGGCTTCCACAAGTTTGTGGTGATGCTAAGTCTGCCAACATGCTTCAACGATGTCTTCAACTTTTTCTTTTATGCTTGGTAAGTCAACATAAAGTCATTTTTTTGCATTGGCACGACTTATGTTTGCAATGACAAGTGGCCGTCTTCATGAACTTGTTAAACAAAACATGTTCCAAATGCATAAACGGATACTCATGGTAAAGTATCATTTGCAGCTTTTCTTACTTTTGCATGGTCATACGTAAAGGTCATAAGGTTCCCACTCTCCGATCCACCTGCCTCAAATGATAAGAGTCTTTTGACTTTTCTTTTCTACTCCAGGTTTAAGTTGACGTTGGACACACTTGTCTATATTTCTAAGAAGCTAAGTAGTCGACCCAAATGCTTAAATGACAAATTTTTGTTTGCACAATTTACATTGAGACTTCTTGCTACCATTTGTAAGAGTTACATCTTCAAAATCCTTCCAAACTGTTGATGTGCGCTTTCTTGCCTTCTTTTCAAATGGGTTCGACTCCTCTCCTCAACAACTTCAATGACTTTCTCACTACCCTCTACGCCCACCCAACACCCACCTCACTAGCATCTTCACTTGCATTAGCCATGACCGAACAGTTAATGAATCCTCAAAAGATGAAAATTGTGTGCATGAACCTTGTTGTGGCGAAGTGAGATGAAATTGTCTATCAGACATATCAGCAATCACAAAAGTATCCATGCAGACTTCCGATGTGGGATGTGGTGTTATAATCTCCCACCTTTAAAGCCTCGCGCCCTCGCGAGGGGTTGAGCACTAAAATCACCAAACCAAACCCAACCAAGCCAAGTCCAAAGTCCAGGGCCCACATGGTCGTTTACGCTGATTGCTCTGATACCACCTATAACGACCAGCGCCAGCTGACATGCTAACCCTCAGCCTAACACGTGGCTCAAAAGCTCAAAAGGTTAACCTCAGGTTATCCAGTAACTGCTCGCGAATCCTTATATACCATTTAATCCTTTCAAATTTTCCCGATGTGGGATGTGGGACTTCAAAGTCTCCCCACCTTGTGATGCAACCTCCTCATTGCATCGGCCCAGCAACCTTCCCCTGGTGGCGATGGTGTGGCACTTAGCTTTGCACAACGCATCATCAGGCTCGTACCAAATCCTAAAGCTGGCCCCCACCATGTAGACCAGGGATGTGCTCAGATACCACCTTTAATGCCCCACGCAGACCACTAGCCCAGTTCTTTGATTTTGGTCCACAAGCAACACCACATGGCCCAATATGCTTAAGCCTAAGGTACTAGTAATAGCCCACACGGTTTGTTATATACCCAAAATTATCCATGTAGATTTCCGACGTGGGATGGGATGTTACAGTTATACAAACATGTCCATATTTATATAGGTTCTAAGACTTAATGGATGAACTTTCATCACACTGGAAATTTGACTCAGAGGGCTGGGTATGATATTGTAAAAGTACCTAGCCATAGAAGTATATCTCTATATGTTCATACAACCCCCTACCCCATTCCTACGATCCTACCCCTCAACCCCATCCCTCCCTCATTCCAAATTACACTAATGATACAAGGGAAAAAGTATTTCAAATTTTCCCATGTTTCTGTTCTTTGCTCTCTACCAGTGATAGCACTAGATATATGAAGATAGTATTAGAAGCTTCTTACCTGAAGTGTGCCCGCTTGGGAAACTTTTATATCCTTCCTTTATGACATTTTTCTCTCCATGACATATGACATCTCCCCATTGATCATAAACCTAAAAGAAATCAAGTGTGATGTACCATGTCAATAGGGTCAGATGGGAAAAAGGTATAAGAAACGGACAATAGAGACATAATATAGTACAAAACGTAAAAGAAGTAGAGATCCAAAGGAGCATACTTCCTTTCCATCCGGAAAACAACCCCAAAAAAAGTGTGGTCTAGGCCGACCCACTGCATCCTTCATGGCACTGGTGATTACCGCTGTTATGAAAACAGAGTATAGAAGGCCTGGCAAAAGGAAAAGACGGTTTTTTATTACAGTGTACTTACCGAAGTTTTCTAGAGCGAAAAAGAAGAAGATTGATGGAAATGAAAATTTTGTCACCTAGTATTGCATGATGAAGATCATAAACATCCCTCCTCCGAAAATAAAAGAAGAGAAAGATTGCTATAGGCAACAGAATTGCATAAATCTAGCCAAACAAGAAAAAGAAAACAAGTCAATGCTCTATACATTACAATGTTATTTACAAATCAATGGTGGATAAATTTCTCACAGGAATACTCCACGAAGGAACAGTGTCATCTTTTAAGGGATACTTGAGATCATCCATCATATCTTTCCCAACAAAGCGATGAAATGGATCAATACGATTCAGAATGACATATATTGCCACAAGGAGCATCAGTATAAGCCAGTCATACATGTGTGTCCTAGCCACTGTGACTCCATGAGACCTTACAGTGTGTGACCCAAGTTCCATCATCTTTTCCTGTCGGAAGTAGATAATTAGGAAACCACGACAAGAATTAGAGCGATATCAAAAGGCAAATCGTGAAACCAACAAGAGCATGAATTCTTTTGGCACCTTCAACTTGTTACTCTCTCCATCCATTCTTGGAAATCGCAACTTTGTAAGACAACATGTAATCGATTCATTCAAATGCGAATCTACGGACACTGGTTTCCAAATATGACCCTTTATTCCCCCATCTTAATGATTAATAGCATCAGTAAAAGGAATGTAAAGTTTTAGATTTTCCTTCAAAAATACCCCACATTGAAAGCAGGAAAAAAAAAACATCATGGGAAAGGGGGAGTAGTCATCAGTATTCCAGTACCAACATACCTTAATAATAGATATTCCCATACTTCAAAAAAAAAAAAGAGAAGGCTACAACATATTATTGTGGAGACTTGGCTAAATCACCACACCCATCCACACCCCACCCACCCAAAAAAAAAAAAAAAACCGCAAAGACATACACATGAAGAAAGAAAGAAAAAAGAGTAGTCAGCAGGCTTGGATTTAAGAAGATCATCACCAAGTGACAAATACCATTTTATACGTTTACTTGTAGAACAACGAAAAGAAAAATTGGTGTCTGGTTGACTAAGTGAAACTTAATGAACAGGTGATGCAAACAAGGAGTAGCAAATGAAGTATAGAAACCATAGAATTGAAATTAAAAGAAGTAGAAACAACATGAATTGAAACTACTAGAGTTTTACATGCAACTACATAACTAACAGACCAAAGTCTCACAATTGCAAACCAGCTATACATGCCCTGAACATGGGGCCCTCTACAAATGAATTACGTCAGATATCCTTCTGTCATACGTTCACACTGTCCCAGTGTATGATGGGATTTCTGAGGGACATCAAGATGATACTTTACCTTTCTGAAAAAACTGACTATTTGTCCATAGTCTCCATTTATTTTTGAGCATTAAGAAAAGTGGCATCCAATCTTCAGTGCATTCTTAACTGACCGTCAGTAAATAAGGAAGCATAATACAAGTCAGATGCAATCAGCTGTTTACACAATCAATATTAAACATATCCACCACATAGAACAACAGAGATGAAAAAAAGAATGGAAGAAAACACACATATCGATCCCATTAAGCTCAAGGGCTTTTGGTAATTGATGCTTACTTTCTCAGGCACTCTGTATAGATTAAGAACAAGAAGAAGAAAGGAAAGTGAACCCTCATAACAACTTAAACAACAATAAAGACATTAACATTCTAGAGACCATCATTTCAGATTCTTGAAAATGTGTAGTTCAACCAGGATAACCACAAATGTCTTCTGCAGTACAGTATCCTAATAAGAATAAAACACAGCCAGAAAACACGCTCTCTATGTTCTTGAATTCTATCAATCGAGACTAGATGTTTGAATACTTTGCACAAAGACCACAAAGTGCAGACATATCAAACCTCTAGTTTGATTCTTCCTAGATAGCCGATAGGTCAAACAAATATGTGGTCAGGGAACCAACAAAATGAAAAGAATCGTCATAAGGAAAAGAAAACACTATTCACGAAAGTTGCATGTCAAATGCAATCATTGCTATTATAAAATCGGATGATCGTATAATTGGTCTAACCTCTTCAAGGTTCAGCGGGACTATTACATTCAAATGTCCAATATACACCATTCCAGCACACAGAGGGAAACTAATAAGAATGCAAATCTGTGCCTAGCACATGCAATTCACAAAAAAATGACGCACATCTGCCAAACCTTTTTCACATCTCAAAACAAGTATATTATTAAATGTTTTGCATGGTAGGGACAAAATAAAACCTTCCCATTTGGTTTCCTCTAGGAAAAACAATACTAGTAAGTAGCAAGTTTTATATTAAATGTTTTGCACGGTAGGGACAAAATAAAACCTTCCCATTGGTTTCCTCTAGGAAAAACAATACTAGTAAGTAGCAAGTTTTATTTATAGAATCATGTAAAAAGATATTCCACTATTGTAGCAAAAGAGCTGAGTCAACATAACATAAACAAAGAGATATTTTCGAGAGAAATTTTTTTACCAAATTATGGTTGGACAACCAAATACTTCCTTCACCTGGGGAGCTATTCGGGGCACTTGTGCTCCAACCAAGGTGTCTTTCTTCATCTGGTGTGTGGCTAAAGATAAGATTCTCACGGTAGATAATCTTATACGGCATAGGATGGTAATTAGGTAATATTGAATCAGGTGTTGCATGTGCTTGAAAGATGGCAAAATAGTGGCACATTTATTTATTCATTGTCCGATCGCCAAGGCTCTTTGGGCACATTTATTTATACTTTGTTTGATCACCAAGGCTCTTTGGGTTGCTATTCTTGTGTGGTGGGGTATATCATGAATTTTCCCGGCGATGGTGGTGGAGCTTATTCAACAATGGAATGGAACTACAGTGGATAGAAGAAGATGAAAGCTTTGGAGGTTGATTCCGCTGTGCTTGATGTGGCTCATTTGGAGAGAGAGGAATCGTAGATATTCGAATGGGGAATAGAAGATGTTGCTACATATTAAGAGTCTTTTTCTTTCTAGTTTGTTTAGTTGGGACTCGAGGGAGCGCAAACCAACCCTTGATCAATGGCATGACATGTTAGATATTTTGGGCATTTAGAACGATGTATAGGTTTTTTTGGGGCCCCTTTGGTGGTGCCGGCTTTTTGGCCTTTTGGTTCTTCATTTTTTTTCCATACATGTATGGCATCCCCTTGATGCTTTTCAATAAATTAATTACTTATCAGGAAAAAAACATCACATAAACAAAGGGATGGATCAATCATAAAACATGAAAGATTATTTGAATACACAAAGTGTTTCATGAGTAAATAGAGGGCGATTAAACATGTATGCTAGAAACAAGAAGAGGATCAATGTTCTCTACTGTTGGGAGGGGAAAAAGACTGGATTGAGCATAAAATGGAATCAAGGGTGAGAAGTGACAACTAAAAGGACTGGATTGCTCTCTGGTGCAAGAACATGGAATTATGCTCTCAGAAAAGAAAATAAGAAGTGGAGAACCAGAGAGATATTTCCTCGGAATGCACACAGCAAAAGAGAATACCAGCTCCAGGCTCCAGCTGCATATTGCCAGCCAGCTTGAAGATTTTCTAGATGAAAATATAAATGTAAAAGCGGTCGCTCGTGTCATTCTGGCCCTAGCAGCTCCCGGAAGACAGTCCATAAGGAAATGAGTGAGAGGCTGGTAATTGATGACCAATCGTAATTTGCCTCGAACCTGCTCTGCTCACTTGTTAACATAAAATGCTTCACAAGCCCACTAAGAAGTAGTAGGCTTAATAAGACCTTCCTTTTGCAACTGGTTGAGCTCCTGGAGTGCTAGCTGGTAATGATGTGGATTCATGCCTTGGTGGCTGGCTTTGGTTGGGTTGGCATCTTCATTCTTTTTTAAGGGTAAAGAAATGAAGAATTCTTAGTTATGCCAAAGTGGGTGAGAACACTTGGTAAGGAATTCACTGTGGCAAAAGGTTTGGGCTATGGAGTCTCTGATGGGGGTCAAGGTATCAAAGGAAAACAGGTTTGGTGTTTTGTTCCATCGTAGAAGGGAGTTTTTGAGTATAAAATGGAATCAAGTGTGACAAGTGACAACAACTACTACACAAGCCAGAAGTCAGAACTGTCGGACTTGAATTCAACTCTGCTTCACTTAAAGCAGGATTTAGAAATCCTCTGCCTCTTTTGAGTTGTACAGATCAAAGCATCAGCCCACGATAAATGTTGGAATCTACCCACAACCATCACTGCCACCTGGTCGAATTAGAAAGGCCCCCCCCCCCCCCCCCAAAAAAAAAAAAGAAGCTATTCTCACCCAATACAGTCTACAACTTAAGCCATACAAAAATACACCACAACCTGTACTTATTCTAATGTTTGTTGAGCTCTTCTCTTATTTTCCATCTGAAAAGTCCATTGAAGTATAAGCCACGCAGGAAGGGCATATTTCCTCATGTGTGCTAAATATAACGCAACAACCAGCAAGTTCCCTGTGTCTGTCTTAAATCTTTAAAAAATCAGTGTTTACTAACATTGAAGAGCCTAAAAACTGCACACAAGAAAATCCCGAGAACTGCACACCATTTATATTGATTTCATCTAATGAGATACATTTTTCCAAGTTCTAACTACCAAAAGCCATCAAAGTTTAATGGAAAAAGATAATTTATCATGTGAACAATGCCTACAAAGTTTTCCACTGTGTGACAACAATACAGTTTAGACTAACATCAAATGCCTTGTGAACCAAACTCCATCACTCTTCTGCAAATACAGACTCCCTCCATCCCAATTTGTTTGTTTATTAGTACCGAACTATTTTTATATTTATTTTTCTTTGTAATTAATGTATATGTTGTACTAACTTCTTTGATGTGGGAAAATAACACTAATAGCAATAAATCTGAAACAGTACCAAGTATCTCGCCGGTACCCGTACGTACCGTACCATAGGAAAACTGGTGTTTTAGCCGGTACAATATTAAGAACCTTGTTTACTGTTTAAAAAAAATATAGGTGAACTTTTTATTTCAAGAAAACTGTAAATATCATAAGTTCCTAATTATGTTGCCCAAAAACTTCCTTCAAAATAGATACGTAACAAGTATGAAAACTGATAAAGCTTTTATAATTCTATTACTATAATATTTTACAACGTTCATATGAAAAAAAAAACAACGTTCATATGATAAATTATCTTTTTCCAACTATTTTCCTAATTCAACAACCCAAAAACAGACACAAGAATTGGCTTGTGCTACACGATATATAAGGGCTATCAACTCCTTTGGGGACGCACATAAGGGCTTTATTCCGTCTTTAATTGAGCCCCGCTAATGGACTGTGGAATTGGTACCTTAGGATTAGTCGAGGTGTTTGTAAGCTAACCCAGAGACATGAGCGGCTACACTGTATATCAAGAGGGTTCAAGCAAACCCCAGGCCTTAAAAAATGGATTCAAATTTTGCATTTTTCCACAGACAACTTTATATTTCATTAATATTGTCGGCACTGAATTATTAATAGGTAGCCAAAGTAAATAAAAATTCACATAAATTGGTGAATAAGTAGATAATATAGCTCCACAAAACAAAATAATCTAGGCCCAATAAATTTTCAACCAAAATAAGTTTGTCTATATTACCACCGAAGGTGGTAGCCTGGATGGCTCAGCTCACCACTTCTGCTAGCGGAGACTTGGCGAGTCTCACCGATGAGGGGTGGAGTCTAAGCCATCTTGTACCTAGGTGGTGTCGTGGTGACGATCTGTCCCGCACAATAGCTATGGCTCGAACCGAACATTCCACTGGCAAGTAAGTAGCCTCTGTGGTCACACCCAAGAGGAAAAAAAGTTGGTTTATTCTATGCAGAGCTTGATTAGTTTTTGTCACGGCTAAACAAAGCCCCTACCCATACACATGAGTTATTTTTGTGGGGGGGGGGGGGGGGGGGGGGGGGGGTGGGGTGTGAAAATTCTTAAACCAAGAAAAGCCAGCATGGATTGCATTGGAGACGGAAAGAAATACTAACACTTGCTCGGGTCGGCACTGGGAAATTGACGATAACCCTAAACCCAATCTCCTCCTTGTTCGCGTAAGAACTAAAATTGGGAAGATGCGGGGGGAGAGAGAGAGAGAGAGAACGGGCACGGCACGGTTCTAGTAGTGCATTCCAGCCGCCAATTTTGATTTTAACGGTTTGGATTTGGAGAGAGAAGTAGGAGAGTGAAAGAGAGTGATGGGTGAAAAGAGAGAGTGTTTCAATTTAAACCGGCCAACACAATTTTGAACGGCCCGAATGTGCTGCTTGGCAACGGCACAGTCACGTATTACCCGCCCTGCACCTAGAAATATCTCGTGTAGAGCCCGTTTCAGAACATCTTCTTAAAAAACAAGTACTTATTTCATATTTTCAAACTAAAAAATAATGCAAATGAAAAATAATTTTTTAATTTTTTTTCACCGTATTAAAGATCTTACTGAGATATTTTAAATAAGATCCATATTATATATTTTTAAATTTTAATAAACTTATTATTTTTAAATTTGAAATTACTTTCTTAAAAATAAATTCATATTTCGCGTTGCGTTGCGGAACGGGGCGCCTGGGGCCTCAGTTCAGGAAAGAGGGTGACACGTTTGGTATCAGAAGCAGTGACAGCGGCATGAGGGGAAGACGTAGGAATATAGGATGCCGACAATAGCAATGACTTGTAAAGCCACACAATACGGAGAGAAATCTCTCATAAAATTCTTAATCCGTGCGTGAATAACATGCATTTGATCGGACTGAAAAATGAGATATGATTGAAGTTTGCATAAATTAACCCAAACACTCTTGATCTCACGAAAAAACTAAAAGATGAAAATTACTTGATAAATGAATATGATCACATGCCCTCCAACGTCTACTAGAAGGCCCATTTTTGTTATTTGAATCGAATGATGAAACATTGTTTTATTTTTTTTACTATAAACATCATTCACTTACAAAAATTTGATGCAAATTTGACAAAAATTGAAGTGAACAAATGAGCTAAATAAATTTGATGCAAATTTATCAAAAATTAGTTTAAGAAAAAATTACTTTAAAAAATACCATATTAAAGTTAGGCCAAACCCACCCGAGATGGCTTTTGATTTAGATGATAGACAAGAATAACTGAACAAAATGTCAAAGGGCTTTTCTTTTGGGCCATATGCGTTCCTATCTTGTGTTTTTCTATATGTGATTGACCGCGTCGTTCCGTGTCAAAAATATATTTATAAAACCTTAGAATTAATTATTACTCCGTAGAATAGTGATTAAGACCGAGTATCGTTCCAACGGAGACAGTATGGCTAAGTTACGATAAATTCAATTAACTTTTAGATTAATTCGGGCAAAAGAAGTTGGTTGTTTGAATTTGGAGAATTATTAAACTAAGAGAAATAATTAAATGGAAAGTTTGTAACGATTGGAGAGAAAATCTAGGGTTCGAATCCACCTCGACCGCGTAACTCCAACATGCACAGATAAGATTAATTATTCGAATCATAAGGGATTATTACTAGGGCTTGCAAACCCTAGCAATAATCATCTAGAAAATAATTAAGTTGTTAAAAGGTATAGATTATCTCATAGCACGGACTGTCTCAAAAGTACGGACTGGCCGCCTAACGGCACGACCCGTCTTACGAGTATAATCTATCTCAGAACTCCAACTACAATCGATGAAAACCATTGTATAACTCATATTTGAAAGCATGCATACAAATACTCAATAGATTAAAACCATCAAAATCATTCCATTCAATTGAAACGGAAAGGGTTCTTAGTTATACAATCGATTCGGATAATAAACCTAAAATCCATACATAAAATAGAATTACTTGATGCGAAGTATCATCTTCCCCCTAGACGATGGAGTTAGCCGGCCATGGAAGCTGGAGCCCTGTTCTCTGTTCTTCGACAAAATCCCATCTGCCGCAGACCCTCTGCTTCTGAAAAACCCTTTTTCCTTTAGAAGACCTTTTTTTCTCTTTTTTTTTACCGTCGCAGCCTTTTTTTTCCTTTGTCAGGTCAGAACATGACTTAATACTAGAGTTATTACACCCTAGGTCCTTAGACTTTGGAACATGCTTCAAGTTGGTCTCTAAATTAGTTAAAGTTTGCACTTTAACTCATTAAAATGTCAAGCCTCCAAGTATCTACAAACACAAGAAACGCATCACTAATCTCCAAATAATAATATAAATGGACTTAACAAGGCATAAATTAGAAGGATTAAACGGGTGCTTTTCAGCACCTATCAGTGATTAATTTTATCTCCTTGGAATGGTTTCCATCAAACCTTGCATCAAATCTTTTGAAGAATTCTAAACTTATCCCGAAAGTGTGTATTTTTTATATTTCATCAAATCTCTTCTTTAAAAATTCCAAGCATATCCTACCTGGTTTGAGAACTATGGCAACACACAGTTCCCACACTTTTGTACACTTTTGTTATATAGCAAACATTTTAACACACACCACTAGAGATGCTCTTAGAACTTCGATCAACCACATCACCGATCAATTTCGCTTTGCCACACCTCTGATCATTCTCCAATTATTGAAAAGGTTACGCTCATATTTGTACATACAAGCACATAATCTTCCGTGCACGGATTTTGTGAATCTTACATCAACAATATCTTTTCTTTATCAACCACATTAACAATACTTTTTTTTACTAGCAAAAGTCAATCTTATTACAATACAATAGTTAGATTAACAACTTGGAAGAAGAGTTGAACTCTTGACCTCTTTTCTCTTAGCTACATCAACAATACTTTGGTGATCACATTTCGGGTACCATATGACGTGGTGAACAGCATAGTGGTAGTATGTCTACCAGAATAACATCAGATGCTTTACTGAATCATTACATAGACAATAACATGTATATACTTCATTACATGACAAATGGGAGGATCAAGTTTACAAACACAACAATGTGTCCAACAATTTATACAACGTGTGAATGTGACACTACATGATCAGTGATTGCAAAATTGTCCTTATCGATCCAATTGCTAATCATGCAGTGTTACATTAGCATATAGTGTAAATCGTTACACATATTATTGTGTTAGTAGAATTTTCATTCCATCAATGCATAACTGACATACTGCATAATTAACCACAACGTTCCTATCTTATTACATATATACTCCTATGTGGAATTCACGTTCATTATGCGATCGAGAGTTTTGTACTGCCAAACACCCCCTGTAAAAGCGGGTGCAGAGCGGATGGTCTGACTGTTCATCTCGGCAATCGACAGCTCGGCTCTTTGTCAAACAATCAATGGCTTAAATTTGTATATGCTCAAATTCAATCTGAATCATCTGTGCCCAAATGAACGACCTAATCAGCCTCTGGACATCGCTTTGCGGGGATGCCGCTCATCCCCTGTCCCACAAGGTGACAATAATATACATAACTGCGAGTAACAGCTCCCTTACCGGTACGAGTATGGGTTTCGAAATAAGGTATCAAGGTGAAGTTGGAGTTTTATAGATCCCCGCCCCGTTGGTGCAATACAGAGAATTATTATAGTGTGACAGTTTGTGTGTCCACCCACATCTGCATCTTTCTCCCTACATAGATCTTGGAGGTCCCGCTCTACGAACAGCTACTTGGACCATACCTAGTGAAGATAGTATACAACTTTATGGGATCTATCTTATGTTTTGTTTGGATGGATTTTTTAGAATTTTTGAGTTTGGTTTTTGGATAATAAGTGGAGAGATAAATTAAGATAATAATTAGAGATAGATGTAATAAGTGGAGAGAGATATAGAGATAAACGAGAATAATGATTGGAGAGTGAATAGATAAATGAGAATAATAATTGAAAGTATAGATAATGAGTATTTTTTGAGTTAGATTTTTTTTTTCAAATTAGTATCCAAACAAGGCATTAACCTCATAATTTATGCCTCATTAAAAAAAATAATTATTTGATTGAATATTTTCATTTGTTAAACCCATCGACTAGGTAATCACTACGATTAAATTTTTCATTTTGCGGGGCTCGCTGGGTATGTGATGCTTGTGGAACATTAGGTTGAAAAATCTATAAAGACCTGGTCAAATCGTATTCGTGTTTTTATTGTTAGTTCAAATGATACGATTATCCAATTAAACCTGATTTTTTTTGCAAAATCTATGTATACAAGAATACCTACAAAATACTACTACGATATTTGAATCGTCAAATGATATCGTGACATTTGCCGATTTTGTACTCTTATTTACATAGAAAGTCACATAAGAGGATTAGGAGGTTGATTTTGATAACGACATTATACATTGTTTAACAAATTAAATGCTACTTAAAATGTAGGCTAAAAAGTTGGAAAAAAAAAAGTAGCTTTGAGCTGCTTAATTCTGACTGAATTCTCGTGTACTTGCATTTAATCAACATACCACCACCACAACCACTCCCACCACCACCACTCTCGCCACCGCCACCACTCCACCATCACCACCACTCCTCCACCACCACCACTACACCACCACCACCACCACTTCACCACCATCACTCCCCTATCACTCCATCACCCCCACCACCATTACCACACTATCGCCGCCGCCGCCACCACAATGCCACCATCATTGCACAACTATCACTCCATCGACACCACTCACTGTCACCATTACATCATCACTCCACCACCACCACCACTCACTGCCACCGTTACATCACCATCACTCCACTATCGCCAGCACTCCAACACCACCACCACCATTGCCGCCACCACTCCATCACCACCAACACACCACCAACCACAATCACCATTCCACCATTATTATAAGTACATTGTGACCATTAGTAAATTAAGAGAGAATCGAAACTAAAATTAATTTATCTTTTTTTAATTCAGTACTTAATATGTTTACCAAATAGCTTTTCAGCTTAAAAAATTCAGTATTCAGCTTTCAGTACTTAATTTTTCAGCATTCAGTTTTAGTTTTCAATTTTATCAAACAGGCCCTTAGTATAGAGTTGTTTGGTTCTTTTTTTTTAAATGTCTCTTATAGTATGTTGAGGTTTGTCTCAGGTGCTTTGGTTTTTTTCGGGGGAATACCCCTTAGAATTTGTACATGAGTTTTGAGCTTTTATAAAAATAAAGTGCTTATAAAAAAAACAATCCGTTCAGAAGTAGTATTTTACATAGGGCTTGTTTGATAATCTAAATTCAGCACTTAATACTGAATCAATTAAGTAATAAGTGATTCAGTAGGTTTGATAACCACATTTCATATTACTTAACAAATTAAGTACCACTTAAAATTTAGGTTAAAAAGTTGAAAAAAATTAAGTAGCTTTAAGCTACTTAATTCTGACTGAATTTTTGTGTACTTACATTCAACCGTCATACTACCACCACAACCACTTCCACCAACACCTCCACCACTCCACCTCCACCACTCCACCACCACCACCTCCACCACTCCACCACCACCACCTCCATTGCCACCACTCCTCCTCCACCACATCACCACCACCACCACTCCCTCCACTACCACCACCACCACCACTTCCTCCACTACCACCACCACCACCACAACTCCACCACTACCATCATTACATCGCCACCACCATCGTTCCTACCACCACCACCACCGCTCCACCACTCCACCACCATCACCACCACCGTCACTCCCCCACCACTACCATCACTACACCACCACCACCACTCCACCACCACCACCACTTCCTCCACTACCACCACTACCACCACCACCAGCTCCACCACTCCACCACTCCACCACCACCACATCACCACCACCACCACTCCACCACTACCATCATTACACCACCACACACCACCGCTCCTACCACCACCTCCACCACCCACCACCATCACCACCACCACCGCCACTCCACCACCACTACCATCACTACACCACCACCACCACTACCAGCACTCCTACAACCTCCACCACTCCCCCACCACCACTCCACTACCATTACCAAAAGTATATTGTGACCGTTAGTAAATTAAGATAGAATTGGAACAAAATTAATTCATCATGTTTTTAATTCAGTACTTAATATATTTATCGAACAGCTTTTCAACTTAAAAATTTCAGCATTTAGTTTTCAGTACTTAATTTTTCAGCTTTCAGTTTCAGTTTTCAGTTTTATCAAACAGCCCCATAGTCCAACACTGCCAAAGAGAATTTATTCTCTTTTACTTAACTGCTAAAGCGTTTCAAGAAAGCAACTGAACATCATTTAGCATAATATAAACTAGGGGTGTTACAAAATCTGACCGACTGAAAAAATCCGAAAAATCCGATCGATCGATTTGGTTTTCGGTTGGGGTGATGGAGGAATTTTTCCGGACCGGACCGAACTGAACCGAAATAGGTTCGGTCTCGGTTTTTTGAAATTTTCACCGGACCGAACTGAACCGACCAAGAATATATTTTATATATTTTACATATATATACTTTAAATTAAATGAAAATTTTATATTTCGGGCGGACCGAAATCCCTGATCGGACTGATCCCACCCCGAACCGAACCAAACTCAACTCAGATCGAGATCGGTCCTGAAAATATTTGGGCCAAACCAAATCGGTCTTTGAAAATTTCACCCCAAAGAGAACCGAAATCACCCCTAAATTATAAACCCCACTTAAGGCCTATACAAATAAATAAATAAACCCTACATAATTCATAAAAGAAGGGGTGATTACACCAAACTCCCCTAGGTTTGGCTTTAAAATAGATTCCCCCCTCAATGTTTGGATCATTTACGTTGTACCCACAATTAGAGTGTACCACTTAACGGTTGCAAACAGTCCATGCAAAGTTGTGCTTCTACCACGATGTGCAAAAACATCTTGTTATCCCTCTTCCCTTTTTTTGCATCGCCTAATTCTCACACATTTCTCAAAAAAAAAAAAAATCTCTATCGTTTCCTTCGTGAAATCCAAACCCTCTGAGGCCTACTCACACCAGCCAACCTAACCCATCATCTCTCCCCTTCGACAAAAAATGTGCTACTTGCTTCTTCGGCATGCCATTTGCAATCTGTCAGATCCCATGACTATAATCATTCAACCCCCAACAATCTTACACTATCATAAACTCGTATAATTGATTTGCCTCTTCCATGTTTTTAAAACAAATCTTGAATTTTGTTGAACCAATAAACAATCTTATTAGGTCCCAAATTGATTATTCTCACCCTTTCCGAACTTAAAACACTTGACACAACTGGCTATGCACCAACTCTAAAACTTTCTTGCACTAGACATACCTTACCATAAATAAGCACTTTATTCCTCTTACGCCAGATATAGCAAAGCAACCAAATAAACTCTATAACAATCTACATAATAAGGGAGAATTTTTTTTTAATCTTATCTCTCTATAAATCCTAATCATTGATTTGCTTCATAAATTTTGCGACTCTCCCTTCTCTCTCTCTATCAAACAATAGTAATTGCATAATTACCACTAATTAAATCACACGTTCAAAATTCATATCTCACTCTTTCCTCCTCCTCCTCCTCTCTCTCTCACACACACACATCTTCTAGCTCTCCACTCCCAAAGCCCAAATTGACTCCATTTTTTTTCTCAGTTTAAATGGCTATTTCAATTGCAAAGTTTCCACCATTGTCCAATTTGTAACAGGATTGTCTACCTTTAGGTCGAGGTTTGATTTTGCAATGATTCCCTTCCACCACCCCCAATTAAATAAATAAATAATACTAACAACAACAACAACCAAAACGCTCCATATTCTCTCTGTGTGTGTGCTATTTTGAAATTTTGAACAACCCCTTGGTGTTACATGAATAGGTTAAGTTGATACTTTGTTCACGGTTACAGTGTTGATTTGCATGTGTGCTGATTGATTGATCCACGCCTTCGAGCACTAAAAGAACTCTGTTTGAACCTAAATTAAAAAAAAATATTCCTGTATAAATTAGTTTCGTTGGCGGGAATGGTCAATAGTTTTGTAATTCATTTTAGTTGTGTTCAAAATGCACTGCGCCATGCTTTCAGGCACGGGCAAACCCGAGTTTCCCAATAAGAGATATCCTTATGCCACATTGACAACTGGTCTCAAAAAACAATCATTCTACAACCACAAACACTTATACAAACTCACTCACATTCACATGAGGATCCACACACACTACACTTTCAGTGTGTCGACCCACAAAAAAAAGTGAGTGTGTGTGAATATGTGTGGTTATATAATTATTGCTCCAAAAATATATTAACAACTGATGTGAACATAATTATTCCGTTAAACAACTAAACGGTCAACTAAACAGAGGACAAATTATCATCCAACTTAGAACCCTGAGGGGGAAGGTATAATTTCTAGTACCTGAGCAGGTACTATATCAAATGCCAAGGGGTTGGCCGGCCAACCCTGAGAGATAGGGGTTTTGCTCCCTCTCCTACGGGTTCATATTTGAAACTTCTTCAATGCCATTAATTTGTTTGGGCCAATCGATTAAATTAGGGTGCAAAAACTGTGATTGGTTCCCAAAATTAGGGTGCATATTTCTTAACCTTTTTGTCTAAATTTTTTTGAAATTTTTTTTATTTTTCGCAATTTTTTGTTGAGCTTTTTTGTCGTAATTTTTAGAATTAATCATTTGTTTAGATGAGAGGAATCGGAAAAGTATAAAAATATGAACTGATGTTGAAAAAAAGTTTATATAAAACGACACTTTAAACAAAAAAGATAACTATTTGGTAATTTTTTTGTTTTTAGTCAATTTTTTTTTGTTGCTTTTGGCTATTTTTTTTACCTTTTAGACTTCTCTCGTTGAGATGTATAGTTAATGCAAAAAAAAAATGATGCAAATTTAAAGAAAATTAAAAAAATATGAACAAAACACACAAAATGAAGAAGACAAAAAAAATTGAAGAGGAATGGAATTTAGTTGAGGTACGCATACCCAAACACTTAATGGTTAAAATTAGTGTAGGTTTAGATTGAAAAGTAAACAACTTATTTTTTCTTCTTTATTAGAATTCCTTTTGCATTTGTTTGTTTTTGACGATTCGTCACGACGAGAGGAATTAGAAAAGTAAAATTTTTTGATCGAAACTCAAAATTTTTTGAATAAAGATAAAAATAAGTCAAAATAATAATTTTCTTTTACTTATTTTTGTCTTTTTAAAAAAAAATTATAAGTATTCAATCATAATTTTATAATTTTTCGATTTTTCTCGACAAGACAAAATAATAAGTGACAAAAATTTAACACAAAACTAACGAATTAACAAATGCAGAAACAAAAAATAAGTTACTTTTTAAAGCCAAATCCATCCCTAGTCCAAATAAACAAAGGAAAAGTCCTCTATAAAAACACTCACTCGCTCCACGTGTGCCTCTCTCCAAAACCGGCGCTCTCCCAGATCTCTCCACCGCCATGGACCCACCGGCGGCCTCCTCCGCCACCCCCTTCCCAAACCCCAAGCTCCGCCTGATGTGCAGCTACGGCGGCCACATCCTCCCCCGCCCCCACGACAAGTCCCTCTGCTACGCCGGCGGTGACACCCGCATCGTCGCCGTCGACCGCCGCACCACCGCCTCCTCCCTCCCCTCCCTCCTCTCCCACCTCTCCAAAACCCTCCTCAACACCACCGCCACCACCAACGTCACCCCCTTCTCCCTCAAGTACCAGCTCCCCGACGAAGACCTCGACTCCCTCGTCTCCGTCGCCACCGACGACGATCTCCACAACATGATCGAGGAGCTCGACCGCATCGAACGCTCCCCCAAGCCCGCCCGCATCCGATTGTTCCTCTTCCCGTCCAAACCCGATTCCGATTCGGGTTTCGGGATGGACTCCTCCAAGGCGGAGTCTTGGTTCTGCGACGCGCTGAAGAGCGTGAAGATAATGCAGCAGAGGGGGCCGCGGGACGGGGATTCGGGTCCGGAGTCGATTGTGTTGGAGACGAACTCGTCGTTCGGTTCCACGGGGTCCTCGATTTCGATGTCGAATTTGCCGCCCATCGGGGTGGAGGATGGAGGCGTGAATGGGCAGGAGAGGAAGGTTAAGGTTACATCACCGGATTCAATTGAAAGGTGCACTGTTATGTTATTAGGCTATTTGAATTTAAAGTTTTACGGAGTATTTTGTTTTCATTTTATCCTTAGCAGTAAGTCCGTACTGCAAGCTCCGGCTTTAATTGGGCTCCGCAATGGGGCTGTAGAATTGCTTCCTAGAATTAATTGAAGTGTGCGTAAGCTAGCCGGACACTTGAGTTATCAAAAAGTTCATGACGATTACGTTAATCTGAACGTTTCACCTAATGCGAAAATCCGCCAATATCTTTTGTAAGCACTATAATAAGTACAATTATTACAAATACAATAGCAAAGAAAGAGAGAAAAGCGATTTCCCTCGGGAGCGACTTGTACTTGGGGTCACCTCATCTCATGCAAACGCGTGGAAACTGGAAAGGAATGCGTGAGGGGCTGGAGATATTAGTTCGGTTCATCGAGACACTCTTCATTACCAAAAAAAAGAAGAGAGACAAAGCATGAAGGCAGGAACAAAGAGTCGAACCCTTGACCTGTTGATTAGGACGGTTTTAGGGCACTTGAGTATTGCCGCCTATAATATGAATCGCGGTGGTTTTTTTTATGGAGAAATAAGAATATTACATAGATAAGTGCGCAAAGAAGAAGAAAGGAAGGGTTAAGCAGTTTTTGCAAGAAAGGACCACAGCCCAAACCCCAATCACAATTGCATCAACCTTGTAAAACTCAATTGATTAATCAACTCTATATTGGAAAGAAAGATTGCATCCATATTTATAGGCTAAAACAACCTTTCGCATTCCTTAATGCAAATACCCAACAAGATTTTTAAATGAACCTAGATATAAATGCATACATTGAAGTTATTGAACCTACCAACAATTAGATTGAAAGAACTAAAAATGAGTTTGATGCATACACTGAACAAAGCCTCTGTGCTAATGAACCTAACTTAATGGTAAATGCAGCAAATTCATGTACTAGAAGACCTATATGATGACCCTTGCATGGCCCCTGCAATCCATGAGTGACCCCATGACCAGAGCCTTTCGGAACCTATCAAAATACCCTTGACCTCTTCTCATGGACCACATCACCTGTTACTAAGGAACTCTTCACGCATGAAATTTTTCATTATTTGGTTACTGAGAAAATATTGGAAAAGTAAGGATTTGGGTTTGGTTGTAGAATAAGATGTTTATTTGATTCTAGGTTTGTTGAACAATCTGGATTAGTTTGTTAAGATTTTCATTCTCATGGAACACAGAACAGTAGAACACAAAGCACAAGACTTGATATTGTTATCTTAAGTAGTCTCAGTTTTGGGGTTCCCTTTCTGTTTTTGTGGTAATTAAGCTATATCGACCAAAAGAAAACATAAACAATGAGGCGATATTCACATCCCAAGGGGCAAACAAGATGAGGCCAGAGTATTCTATCAAAGAATAAGTAAGCCTAGAAATTGTGGTACCCCGAGAGCTAGGTTAAGCACAAAGACTCACAACCCGAGAAACACTAATTTCTCATTCTTAGAAGACTTTATTCGAGATTCCTTAGGCTTATTTGGGAGGTTAGCTATTGCTGTTATCTCTGTCAAGTTAACATACATCAATTCGTTCAGATTAGGTGGAGTAACACTCCTCTTGTCAACCACTTTTTCCCACCTTGGAAGGAAGAGAAAGCTCGGTATTATGCTAGATGTTACAGGCTTACAGCTTGTTCCACATTTGTTAATCATAACCTCCAAAACCAGTATATAGGCCTGGGCGGCCTTTACACTCATTGCCAATTGGTTTTGAGTTAGATGCTTTAACATGGTATCAGAGCTAGGCTTTAGGAGGCGTTTGGACAAGACGCTCTTGATTGATTATCCCATTGTTTGTTCCATAAGTGCACCTTGTTTCAGTATGATTCCAATGTTATGGATCCTTGTTTATCTCTCCATGTGCGGGTTAAGAGTCGCACGTGTGGGGTAGTGTTAGAGCTTGTCCCATATTGGCTATTATAATCTCCAAAATTAGTATATGTGCCTGTGTGGCCTCTTCATTCATTGCCAATTGGTTTTGAATTTGATGCGTTAACGCCATATAGTCTCAGGTTGCAGTTTTCTCTTTTCATCGTCTTCCCGTTTCTTGGTGAGAAAATGTGTTGAGAAGTGGAGCTTTGCATGCTTTTTTCGTACATCAATTGGCTGGAGACCCAGAGTTTTGTTCTGTTCTCTCTCTCTCTCTTTTTTTTTTTCTCATGCCATAGTTGTTTTTGGTACCCAAGATGGAGTGAAAAACATTTTCCTTTCTGACTGTTACCTTGAGATTCTGAATATGATTCATGACTTTGACAGTGAAAACAGTACTCTAAGTGCTGTCTCCCATCCACAGACTACAATTTATCAAGACACAGTTCATTTTCCTTCAACGGAATCCGGGGTTTCTTTTAATGCTGTTGAGACGGATTATGTTTCCAGTGATCCGGCATCTGGAATTCATATGATGAAAACTGTTCCGCTACCGCCTCATCAAGTATCTTCTCATTCAGATCAGATACAACACCTACAACAGATGTCATATGTTCAAACAGGTGCCCATTACACCCCCCAGTATTCTCAGTTGCCAATGTCAGCGTACTATCCCATGTATTATTCACCTTTGCATCAAAGCACACCTAACCCTTATCAGCCAAATCCTCCATGCCCAGTTTACTTTGTGCCTGTTAGGCCTACCCAATCTTATAATACGCCTATGCAGTGCAATTTTCAAGATAATGCCACAACTGCTCCGAGTAGGCCCCCTATGCATCCTCCTATCACCATGATGGCTCCTACGTTGGCTCCAGTGCTACCTGAATCTGCCACAAAAGTTTACAAGCCAGTGGGAGCAACCCAACTTCTCCCTGTACCTTCAAATCAAAACCAACCGCCACTTATGGATCTTTCTGAGATCAGTCATTCATCTCAATGTGTAACCGCTGCTTCAATAGCTGCTGCCAATTATGAAAACGAATATGAGGATGATCTGGCTTACACTCAGATTTACAAAACTCAACCTTCTGTACCTGCTGCATTGCTGTCACAGTACCAGACCATGACAAATGCGGGAACAGTAGTGGTATCTGAGGCTTCCAAGCTGCTGCATGGGGAAAACGTTAAACAGCAAACTGGAACTTCACAGCCACAATGAAGTTTTGTAATCCCGAAATAAGCGATTTGTAGGAGATGACATCTATTTACCTGTTGTTCGTTTTCTTTTCCCTTCTTGGTATCTGTATGTGTTGTGGGTGAGACAAATATACTTGTGTATCATCTTTTTTTTTTTCTTTGAATGTGTTATTTATTTGTTTACTGAAGTCATAAGGGATGCGTGAGATTATACAGTAAAAGTTGTATTGCAATACCACTGTTTTGTTCAGTAAATGTTTCAGTTCTTTACCGAGCTTCCTGTGAGCTTTCTGTGAGGACCTTAAATAAGCTCCTTAAGTGCGGACCTCTCTTTCTCTCTTTTCCCAATTGAATTTCGATGATCCGAGTTGCTCAATGTAATAATGTAATCAGAACGTGATTTTAAGGGTACTCCCGAGAAATCGGTAAAAAAAATGACCGGAAAAAGCTTGATTTGAGTAGTTTTTTTTGAACTGTTAAATAAAACTGTTCGGATGAAGCCCTTTCCGACCATTTTTTTTGACGATTTCTTGAGGGGACTCTTAAAATCACGTTCTGATCATATTGAGCGGCTCGGATCATCGAAATTTAATCGGGATCTATGAGGTCCGCACTTAAACTAAGTAGGGGATCCCTCATAAGAAGGGGACTCCATATGTATGTATGTAAAGATAGCTATATCCCCTTTTCCTGCCTATCAAAAAAAAAAAGAACTTCCCCTTTTCCTGAAGTGTTTGTTTTTGGGCATATGTGAGTTTAGTGCAGTTGCAGGCTTGGTAGTTCTGAAGGACAATTAAAATTATGAGTTCCTTACTATGAACGTGAATGAATGATTCAGCTACAGATAATCCGGCGCATGTAGAAATTCAGGTAGTTATCACTAATTGTTCCCGAGGATGGGTAGGAGTGTCAGATGGACTTCAGCAGAGTAGGATGTCTCTAATCTACCTCTCTCAGCACTGTGGAACGTATTTTGCTTATTTTCCAGCTTACTCTATCTTCCATGATGTTGGTTTTCACTGTATTGCCTAAATCAACTGCTAAATCGTCCTGTGGATAGCTTTGTGTTTCCTCCAAAGTGGTACTCACTGGTTTCTTATTCATTAAAGAGTTCATTCCCAGGAACATAGGATCAGTGACATCCCATAAAGTGAGCAGTGAGATTAAATTGTGGAAAATAACGACAATCAATGTTGTATAATGCTGGGTCAAAAGAAGAAAAGAGAAAAACATGGAGGTTAACAAGCATACGTAGTCATGAGAGTGACAATTTAAGAAGAATTATAATTGATTTCCAGAAACCATATCTGTACAAACATCAACTCATGAGAATGGAAGTAATCAAGTTCTTCCATATCTGTTCCCAGGTGATAGAAAGCACAACACAGAATATGCAGGAAATTAGTACACCTCAAACTAGATCGTATCAGCACCATTGAGATAAACTTTGAACTACTTACCGGAAGCGCACAAAGTCCTCTCTCTCTCTCTCTCTCTCTCTCTCTCTCTCTCTCTCTCACACACACACACACACACGAACGTGTAGACACACTCAAAATAGGCATGCTCTCTTTTGTTATTGAAGGAATTCATGGAAGACAAATTACGTAGAGAAACAGTTTAATCCAAAGTTGTTAGCTTCCAAGTCCTGATACTAAAACTATATCGAAGTTGAATTATATAGACTGGAATTAAAACTTCACTAACTTTTGAGCCTTGACATCTGCAAAATCTTCACAGAACACAATGATCACTCTCCATTCCTTTCTTAGTAAACAACTTTGCTAGATTTGGTATCACCTTTCTTCTCCTCTTAGCCTTGAAAGAACCTGATTTAGCCAAATGCCGAAATGCAGGTGATGCAGATTTTCTGAATTTCACTCTTCTTACTGGTGTCAAACTGCTGTTCTCCCTCATGGATTTTCTAGGCAACGCTCCCTCAAGCCAAGACATGTTTTCAGGTTCAGAGTTTTTCACACTACTTTCCCTCCAATTCCTGGCCTCCCCCTCAACCACTTTCTTGGCAGCAAGTGACTTCTTTGTTTCGTAAGCCTCTTGCTCTTCCTGTACTCTTAGCTCTCTCACTTTCCTCTGATTCATCTTGGTTTTCATTATTATCTCTTTCTCACTTGCCTTAATGGCTTCAGTCCATGCTTGAGCTGCTGCAACCTTTTTATCTGCGATTTCTTCCGTTCCAGCTGCACGTCCAGTTAAGTACTCGTACTCAAACTTTGAGATTGTTATTGTGGAACTGTGCTTGGAAGCCGAAGCTCTAGCTCTCATTGTGTTTTCACTTAGGATTTTTAACTTCTCAAGAGCTGTTGCTTCTGATGACTTGACAGCTTCAAGCTCTTGCATTGCAGCCTGAAGTCTTTCCTCAGCTGAATCAGTTTCGAACTCAGTTTTCTCAACTTCTGCCTTTATGTTTGTGGTTTCTTCACAAATAAGCCCCCTCTCCTTTTTCGCTGCCTCAGCTTCCATTTTCAGTTGTTCGAGAGTAAGTGATAGGTTGGATACGATTGTATTCGCCTTTTCCTCAGCTGCGGATACAGCTTCTAACTTGGTTTTTGCTCTGAGGAGCTTCGAATTGAGATTTTGAACTGTAACATCCGTCTTGTTTTCCTTTTTCTTCAGCCGCGATACTTGTTGAGAAGTGTGTTTGAGCTCTTCTCTTATGACATCCAATGAAGCCATGATCTGAAAGCTGTCTTCTCTAATCAACGCCAGTTCCATCTTTGCCGTCTCGAGTTCCTCTGTGACGAACTGTAACTCCAATTTAGAGTCCAATCCCTTTCCTTTCCGAAAACTGACCTCACGTTGCCTAAAGCTCTCACTTCTTTGAACCCTTCTGTCCATTTCATAAGCCAACTTTAGTTCATTCTGTAGCACGGTCACATCAAAATTAGTGGCAGCCAGTTTCAATTCGGTCTCTTTTGAGCTGTTGATTTCTTGGATAATTTCATTCATTTTCTTTCTGGTTGTCTCCATTTCAGATGAGAATCGATCCGCTTCTTCCTTTCTTTGAGCTTCAATGGCTCCGATTTCTTTAACAGCTTCAATTCGCGCCAATTCTACCAACACTTGTTCTTCATTAACTTTTTCAATCTCTTTCTGAAGCGCTTCAGCAGTGGTCAAATACCATGAGATTTTGGAATTTGAGGCTTCGGTTTCCTTCTCCGCTCGATTTTTCTCATCTAAAACAGAAGCCATATCAAGCTTGAGTTTGCTCACTTCCTTCTTTACGTACTCCAAGTCTCTCATCACTTCTGCAGACTGAGCAACTTTCCTGATATCCAATGCCCATTCCTCTTTACCCCTTTCCATGTTTGCTTCTGTTTTCAAATTGACTTCTTCAATCCTTGAGGCTAGATCCCTCACTGTATTCTTCGCGACAAAAAGCTCAGATTCTGCTCTGGCCTTTATGGACTCCGCGCTGCTTCTGCTCTCATTGAACCGACCTATGTCCCTCCTTGCCATGTGAAGCTCTCTTGTTCTTGAAGAGGATCTCTAAAAATGAAATTGAAAACTAAATTTAAGTTAAATTTATCCAAAATACATAAAAGGAAACCCCTTCTCGAAGCAAATAGAAACGGGTTTAATAACATTAGACAGAAATTCAAAATTCTTCTAAAAAAACTGGAGAAAACATCTTATATTAAAAGAAGACACTCTTCTCATGGGTTTCAGAATTTCATGGGGAATTTTAGAAAATCGCAGTCATACCTCCGAGAATCCTGTTTGGTGTTTCTTTAGTTTTGAATTGCCTTCAATTGTCCTTTCTCCAAACAAATCAGTAGTTGATTTAACTTGATCAATTCTCCTTTCACTATCAAGCTCTCCTCTGTCCATTCCAACCTGTTAAATAAGAAAAGATTACACAACTTCAGTTTTCCAGCTTCAGAGAAAACTAGAAGAAGAAACATGATGGTTTTCCATTTAACAACGGCACATTTCATATCCAACTACTTTTTCCGGCACCCCTAACCGATCTCACCAACCGCAAACTTTGGTCGCCATGCTCGCACCTAAAACATTAGTATGAGAAAAGAGTCCATTTTCTGAGCGAACTTCACTAGGCAACAAGATTTCGTTTTGGATGAAGGGATACAGAATGCTGAATGCATACCTGAGATTGTTGCCGATTAGTGGGAATTGGTTCTTTTGGGAGCTGGAGTTGGTCGTTGGGTCTGAGACAAGTTGAAGAAGCTACTCCCCATGGATGGGAGAGATAAAACAATGGGAGGGTGATTGGCTCTTATTTGAAGTTGGAACTTGGAGTATCTGCAGCCTCAGCCGTACTGATTTTTATACCCTTTCCTGGTCCATAACCTAAGATGTATGCCATTTTATGACCATGGGAAAAGGGTACATTACCCTGCCCTAAATATAGCAATAATGCTTCTGTATTGTTGTCATGTGCACTTATTAATGGTCTATTAGGTAGAGGTACGCAAACCTCAAGAGGTTTGGTCAAATGAAAATGAGAAAACCATCTTTCTCCTTCATGAGGTCGCACGTTTGAATTCCATGGAAGCCAAACATTTCAAACTTTGGGACTATTAAAGGGTTTGCCCTGTCGTTAAGTTCAAGACCTCTGAATTAATTGAGGTGCATATTTGGATAACGAAAGTGCTATTCTCTCATAATCACGAGATGCAGAATTGATTGTCTTTTTTTTTTTTTTTTTTTTTTATAATCGGAGGGTATTACGAATTCTTTACGTTCGAGTGACAAGTTCATGACTCAATCTTTTGTTTTGATCAGAGTTTCGTTCAATAACGTCGACCAGCACTTACGGGATTTCATCACTCAAACCACTATCACCTAGACGCGAGCCTTCTGTGTTTTACAAATACATAATCTGCCCAAAGTAAGCCGAAATAGAGTTTGGGTAGTGTTAGTCAGGGGGTCACAAGACTCACCATTCAATTTCAATTACTTAATTTGTTGACATATTTTTCAATTTATGTAGCATTTCTTCTTGGGAATTGATATTCACACTTTTTTTTTTTTATCCACACTCCTTTTTTATTTTTATTTTTTAGTATTGATAGTGTATGTATTTTTTTTTGTTAAAAGACAAAAAAAGAAGTATGAATAACAAAAAAAAAAAAAAAGGAAATGTGAAACTGTGAATATCAATTCCCTTTCTTCTACCATTATAAAACATTAATCATGTGCATAAAGTGGGCCACAACCAAAATTCCATGAGAAGAATATTAGTACTACTCCGATGGGAAAGAAAGAAAGAGAGAGGTAACGAAGGAGAAGTGTGGCAGCATCGAGAAAACTGGGCCATATACATTCAAGACTTGGAAGAATGAGAGTCGCACGAGAGATCCAAACAAAACTTGGCGAAGATAATAACAGCACATATGAAAGGGATCGAGAGGCTAGAAAAATGTTAGCATTTTTCTTATGTTTTGGAGCTAACGTACGGTACTGGCAGCCCGTCACATGCAACAGCGGTGAATGATGTGCCACGTGCATAAAGACTTGTCGGAATGTATCATAGTCTTAACTTAAATAAATTGTTCGTGCTACTTGATTGCTCTACGGAATAGTTGTAATTTTCACAAAGCGTCAGTTACAATTTTAAAATATTTTTTTCTTTTTGATCATATAAGGCAATATTATTTTGCATAGAGATGCATTGTCTAAAAAGTGAAGATAGAGAGAGATAGATCTATTAGGAGAATATTCTCTGTATTTAAAAAAAAAAATTCAATGGTTGTAAATTTGACATAAAGTGACCTAACAGTTGTAGAGATTGCTGTCATATATATGTCTAGACATTTTCAATAGAAACCTCTGTTTATAATGTGTGTGTGTGTGTCTATATATATATATATGGGAATGCAGGGTATCCTGGGCCAACTTGGCAAACTTTGGACAAATCCATACAACCCATCTCGCAGCTATTTTTCACACGCTTACTCTTGTGAGTGAGGTGGCCCCAGTTGTTGGGAAGGAGAATTGAACCTGAAACCTTATAATAGAGCAAATACCTAAGTTTCAGGCCAAAACTGCTTGATTGCGCCGCGTTATATTGCTAGATCCTAAACCTTGTGGCCATTCTTGCAACCAGTAAAATCAGTGTTACTCTAGTAGGTTTTAGATTGAAGGAGCTCGTTGCTTTGCTACCAATCAGTCAAGGTAGACGTTCCAATCGAGAAAGTTAAGTAACGTTTCATCACGTTCGATGGTGTATATATCTATATTTGATGAATTTGATTTTTTCCCGGGAGTGATATATAGAAGTTGAAGAGCCCACAAAAATTTATCAAAAAGTTTAGAACCATAGAAAATGACACTCTTACACAAACATATACATAATATGTGTGGGGCCCACGTAAGTGTGTGTGGTACCATATATTTATGTTCGTGTTTGCACATTTGCATCTATATTTTGGGTGTGATTGTAGACTTGCTGAAAATTTATAGCCCCGTTAAATTAACAAATTTTGAGTGAGCCCATCTCCCCTCACAACACGTTCGGCTTCGGGACATAGAATTATTGAGTCGTCCTGGCGTATAGCCCACATGATAACGCCTCAAGTTTAAGGCTGATTAACGAATCAATTAACTCGAGTTCGAGCTCGTGTTTCGTCGAGCTAAATTGCTAAAATTCATTTGAGATTGGTTAGTTTAAAACATAAAGAAAACCACAATGACAATGACTATAATAATGGTCATGCAATACCAATTGATTGGAGTATATAGGCGGGAAGGACCGGAGACAGACATAATCTCATAAAGTTTTATCAATAAACTTGCGGCTCCCTTATAGTATTTTTGATTTTGAGAAACTCAAGGGATATTATGATGTAAAAACTCGAATCGTTCAGCCTATTTTGTGTTTAAAAATTCAAGCTCCTGAAGATTGATATGTGGACCATGTGGTTGATTAAGGCATGGCTGCTCTCTCTAAACTTTTCGTCTGGAATTTTTTTAATTTTCGTAATTTTCATTTAGTTTTTCGTCATAATTTTTGAGATTAATCACTAATCTTGACAAGAGGATCAATCACTAATCATTTGGTATTTGTTTTGTCTTTAGTGCGCTTTTTGTAGAGATTGCTGTCATATATATGTCTAGACATTTTCAATAGAAACCTCTGTTTATAATGTGTGTGTGTGTGTCTATATATATATATATATGGAAATGCAGGGTATCTTGGGCCAACTTGGCAAACTTTGGACAAATCCATACAACCCATCTCGCAGCTATTTTTCACACGCTTACTCTTGTGAGTGAGGTGGCCCCAGTTGTTGGGAAGGAGAATTGAACCTGAGACCTTATAATAGAGCAAACATCTAAGTTTCAGGCCAAGACCACTTGATTGCGCGGCTTGCGCCGCGTTATATTGCTAGATCCTAAACCTTGTGGCTGCAACCAGTAAAATCGGTGTTACTCTAGTAGGTTTTAGATTGAAGGTGCTCGTTGCTTTGCTACCAATCAGTCAAGGTAAGCTAGGCCTAGGAGAGAAGCAGACGTTCCAATCGAGAAAGTCAAGTAACGTTTCATCACGTTCGATGGTGTATCTATCTATATTTTATGAATTTGATTTTTTCCCGGGAGTGATATATAGAAGTTGAAGAGCCCACAAAAATTTATCAAAAAGTTTAGAACCACAGAAAATGACACTCTTACACAAACATACACATAATATGTGTGGAGCTCACATAAATGTATGTGGTACCATATATTTATGTTCGTGTTTGCACATTTGCATCTATATTTGGGTGTGATTGTAGACTTGCAGAAAATTTATAGCCCCGTTAAATTAACAAACTTTGAGTGAGCCCATCTCCCCTCACAACACATTCGGCTTCGGGACATAGAATTATTGAGTCGTCCTGGCGTATAGCCCACATGATAAAGCCTCAAGTTTAAGGCTGATTAACGAATCAATTAACTCGAGTTCGAGCTCGTGTTTGGTCGAGCTAAATTGCTAAAATTCATTTGAGATTGGTTAGTTTAAAACATAAAGAAAACCACAATGCCAATGACTATAATAATGGTCATGCAATACCAATTGATGGAGTATATAGGCGGGGAGGACCGGAGACAGACATAATCTCATAAAGTTTTATCAATAAACTTGCGGCTCCCTTATAGTATTTTTGATTTTGAGAAACTCAAGGGATATTATGATGTAAAAACTCGAATCGTTCAACCTAATTTGTGTTTAAAAATTCAAGCTCCTCAAGATTGATATGTGGTTGATTAAGGCATGGTTGTTCTCTAGCTCTAAACTTTTCATCTGGTATTTTTTAACTTTTCGTAATTTTTGTTTAGTAAGCACTTTTTCCGATATCGGATTAGAGTGATTTTTTACAGAGACCCTAAACAAAGTATTTTGAACAAAATGAACGGCTCCGATCATCTTTGCGGAGCTCGAGACGGGCAAAAAAACGGTCTGTGCACAACTGTTGTGCGCAGCCTGCTGTACCTGTAGCAGCATTCAAATAGAAAATATGTGAAGAAAAAAGACATAGCTTTATGCTTTGCTTTGGTGGTAAAGCATGTTGAAAGCACGTACACGTAACTAGATTTAGCCGTGTCCTGGACCCACAAAACCGACTGGATGCCTGTGGATCACAATTTTTTTATTTTGTTCTTCATTAAATTTTTTTTTGGCGGTCAGCAGTTTTGCACCAAATTTTTACATAATAATGGTTCTTTTCGACGAGAGGATCGAAAAAGTAAAAACCTATAACTTTTACACATGTATTTTTTGAAATATCCAATAAAAATCTAAAAAAAAAATTTGACTTTTTGAGTTTTTGATTGGTTATTTCTCAAAATACTTGTGTAAAAGTCATAATTTTTTATTTTTTCGATTCCTCTCATCAAAATAAACCAATATTACATAAAGGGAAAATTTCACTTAGGCACCCGACCTTTCACACAAATCACACATAAACACCTGACCTTTCTTAAATTTCATATAAACACCTGAGCTTTTTAAAAAAACTCATCAATTCAACACCTGACCAGCTGACCTTTCTTAAATTTCATATAAACACCTGAACTTTCTAAAAACTGATCAATTCAACATCTAACGTCACCCCTTCGTCTAAAACTAAACGGAAAAAAAAGTAAAGTACTCCAATTTTTTATTTGTTTGGACCTGTGCAAAGATCTTATTTTTCAGATCATTTTATCCTAAAAGAATCATAATTAATTTTTGATTCTAAAATTCTCGTTAGTCAGCCCTAAGAAAGTCGTAGAATCAAATATCTCTTAGAACTAATCAACGAGAGCCTTAGAATCAAAAATTAATTATGATTCTTTAGGATAAAATGATTAGAGAAATAAGATCTTCAAACCGGTTTAAACGGATTGAAAATTAGAGCACTTAATTTATTAACATTATTTTTTAATATATAAACGATCTATACATGGTTGAAAAATTAATTGCTCCAATTTTCGATTCGTTTGAACCGATGTGAAGATTTTATTTCTCTGATCATTTTATTCTAAACGGTAATAATTAATTTTTGACTCTAAGGCTTTCGTTAGTTAGCCCTAAGAGATATTTGATTCTACGACGTTTTTAGGGTTGACTAACGAGAGCTTTAGAGTAAAAAATTAATTATGATTTTTAGGATAAAATGATCAGAGAAATAAGATTTTCGCACTGGTTTAAACGGATTGAAAATTAGAGCACCTCATTTTTTAACCATATATTTTAATATATAAACGGTCTATACATAGTTGAAAAATTAATTACTCTAATTTTCAATCCGTTTAAATCAATGCGAAGATTTTATTTTTCTGATAATTTTATCCTTAAGAATCATAATTAATTTTTGAATCTAAGGCTCTCGTTAGTTAGCCTTAAGAGATATTTGATTCTACGATTTTCTTAAGGCTGACTAACGAGAGCTTTAGAGTTAAAAATTAATTATGATTCTTTAGGATAAAATGATTAGAAAAATAAGATCTTAGCACTGGTTCAAACAAATAAAAAATTAGAGTACTTAACTTTTTTTCTGTTTTGTTTTAGACGGAGGAGTGACGGCAAGTGTTGAATTGATGAGTTTTTAGAAAGCTCAGGTGTTTATATGAAATTTAAGAAAGGTCAGGTGTTGAATTGACGAGTTTTTAGAAAGCTCAGGTGTTTATATGAAATTTAAGAAAGATCAGGTGTTTATGTGTGATTTATGTGAAAGGTCAGGTGCTCAGGTGAAATTTTCCCTTGCATAAAAATTAACATAAAACTAACAAACGGGAAAAAAAAAGGGCGCCGCTATTCGCAGCCCGGTATTTTCTCCCGTAACCCACTGCATTTCGGTAAATGGTTGTTGAAAATCATAAATAACATTTCGGTAAATTGCTGTTGAAAACAAGATTATATTTCGGTAACTACATATCGAAAATATGTTCAACATTCGATAAACAACTGCCGAACATGCTTTTTCGGTAAACATCTGTTGAAAAAAATATTATATTTCGGTAATTGGATGCTGAAAATATATCTCAATTTCGGTAACTAACTGTCGAGTATAATTGAAAATTTTTAACGGGCTATGAGAGTAAATAGAGGGCTGCGAATAGCGGCGCCCAAAAAAAATTGAGCAAGGGCTTTTAGTAGAGGAGCGTAGTTGGTGGTGGTTTTGGGTGGCAGAATGTGGTTCGCAGAGGAAGTGGCGCAGAGGAAGTGGCCGATGGAGCTTGTGCGGATTAGAGGTGTGTTCCGCGGGTTCTGGTGGAGGCATTGTAGCGGTCATCATTGGGGAAGCATCCGACATTAGTGTCACTTTGGAACAACAATAAGGGCAGGTTCTCCGGATTCCGGATGTCTTCTCCGGTGTGGAGTGGTGGTTTAGGCATTGGGGTTTTGGTAGTTTGGGGTTTGTTGGCCATGGGCCGATGGTTGGGTTTAAGTAATTTTAATTTCAATTTGCTACTCTCATGTCTCGATTTGTTTGTTATTTTTTTGATTTTTTAAAAGTATTTGACCTCTAAAATATTTGTTTATAATTTTTAATTCGTAATGTTTTTAATATGTAATATGAATTTTGTTTGGTAGATCTCAATTAGTTTTGTTATACAAAATTTTCAAAATCATAAAAAATATTATAAAATTTGACATCTAAAATATTTGTTTATAATTTTCAATTCGTAATATTTTTAATATGCAATATAGATTTTGTTTGGTAAATCTCAATTAATTTTGTTATAGAAAATTTTTAAAATCATAAAAAACATTATAGAATAGAAGATATAAGTATATTTTTGAAAAACACGAATTTCGACACTTACTGTGGATGGAAACGACATTGCTGCTAGATTATGAAAGAAAAGTAAACGTTTGACAGAGTTCCTGGGATGGACCAGATTTGCTGCAAACGGCACGTGACGGTTCCACCGCCGGTACAGATCTAATCTACAGAACCAACCTCCGTTGAATTAACCGACTACGCTCAGAAGTCAGATAACCAACCGGAGACGAACCATCTTGCCTCATACTGCTGCAAGCACCATAACAACACCACCGTCATCCCCTCCCCTTGGAAACGCTACTTTCAAAATCCGAGCCCTGTACTGTATATATCACCTTCACACAATTTCCTATTCCTTTTCCCTCCGTTTGCCGTTGAATTTTGCACATAAACCGAAGTCTTCATCAACGGCACGGCGTCGCGTCTAGTCTCGTCTCCACATGACAAGGAAGTAGTAAAATGG
The DNA here is from genome assembly GCA_019656835.1 of Rhododendron ovatum. Lineage (NCBI taxonomy): Eukaryota > Viridiplantae > Streptophyta > Magnoliopsida > Ericales > Ericaceae > Rhododendron > Rhododendron ovatum. Next base: position 28,675,738 of record CM033800.1, read on the forward strand.
ACGTGGAGAGATCGTCGCTGTGCAATTGCGTGGTGAACTTCCTGATCGAGGAGAATTACCTGTTGACGGCGTTCGAGCTCCTCCACGAGCTCCTCGACGACGGCCGCGACGCCCAGGCCATCCGCCTCAAACAGTTGTTCTCCGATCCTGCGCAGTTCCCTCCCGATCAGATCGCTCGCTTCAATTCACTCCGAGGTACGCAACGCACGTTTCTGCATTTTCACCGACCAGTGTGTGATGTATTGTTGGCTTATTTCTTTATCTAGTATAGTGTGGCGAATTGATTGCGTCGTTCAATATCGATCCTCATTGTTTTGATTTTGTGAAGTGATGTTGTCGTTCAAGTGTTCTGTTTGTGAAACTGGATCGGAATGGCGTCTTGCATCTGTTGTTAGGAAATGTGAGGAAAAATTTGATTGCATGCCTAAATCTTAGGGGACTAGAACACTGATATTTTGTAGGTTACTTGAAGCTCGGGCACAAGCGGTGAGTGCGCGAATTGTGTTATGCAAAAGATGAAACGAGGAAAATCTTGAAGTGAAATTAATCTGTAATGAATTAAAGTAGAAAAGATGAGGAAGAGAAATTGGTAGTAAAAGGGGCAGTTTGTTTTTTGATGTTTTTCTTCACAGCTTGTTTTTGGTAGTGAAAGGGGCAGTTTGGAAAATAAAAATGTGAGGTAGCCTCGAAACTAACGTTCACACGAATCACACCAAAAGGGGTGTTCCCTTTATAGACATTGGAGTGGAAACAAGCTTTTTGAGGCAGTACATTGTTGACTGGTAAATATGATTCCAAATTTGTTCTGATGCAAGTCAGAGTCTTGCTTCAATTTTTTTAGTTAATATTGTCATTAAGGTGTTCTGTTTGTAAAACTGGAGTGGAATGACAGTGTGTATCTGTTGGAAAGAAGCTTGAGGAAAAATTTGATTTTATATGTGGGAGTAGGACGCTGACATTACACAGGTTGTTAGTGGAAATAAGCTTTGTGAGGCAGTATATCACTATATCCATTCCACCTGTTGAATGTCGAACATGATTCCTGTATTCCAAATTGTTTATGACGCAAGTTGGTGTCTATGGGCTCCTCTTTGTTTTGATTGTATATGCAAATCTTAGGGCTAGGATACTGACATTTCATAGGTTTTTAGTGGAAATTAGCTTTGTGAGGCAGTACATAATTTCCGCCCGTTGAATGTCGAATACATGATTTCAATTTTGTTATGACGCAAGTCAGAGTCTATTGGATCCTCGTAGTTTCAAATCGTGTAAGTTAATATTGTCACTGAAGTGTTCTGTTTGTAAAACTAAATTGGAATGACATCTTGTATCTGTTGCTAGGAAGTTTGAGGAAAAAATTGATTCGGGCACTGACATTATAGGTTATTAGCGGAAATAAGCTCTCTGATGCAGTACATAAGTTTTGCCTCATGATTCCAAATTTGTTATGATGCAAGTCGGAGTCTATGGAATCCTCATTGTTTCAATTTTGTAAGTTGATATTCATATGATCATTGAAGTGTTCTGTTTGTGAAACTGAATTAGAATGTCATCTTGTATCTGTTGGTAGGAAGTTTGAGGGAAAATATTATGGTGCGCAGTGTGAGGCAGTACATAAGTTCCGCCTGTTGAATGTTGAATACATGATTCCAAATGTGTTCTGATGCAATCATGCAAGTCAGAGTCTATGGGATCAATAACAGTGCATCACATTACACCCTTTCAGTACAAAATTAATGTAGGGAAGTAGTAGAGGCACTTTATATTTTCTTTTTGTATTTGTCTGGAGGTTTTTAATGTATGGAGTATGAGGGTTGGTTGGTGGGGAGGCTTGGTTTTGTGGTTATGTTTCAGATAATTCTGGCCTACTCTGGGGTTTGATTTGGATTAGCCTGTAGTTATTTCAGTTGTGCGATTTGTGATAGTAGGTTTGAATGCATTAAGATGAAGAGAGTTGGGCTTCAAAGTAGCATCTGTAAGGGGAATTAAAAGTTAGTATGGTTTGGTTTGAGTTTAAATGGTGTAAGAAGATCATTAATCCAAAGAAGCAGAAAGGGAATTAGAAGATTGTGCTGGGCATCTCACCTAGATTTCTTGAGGCATTTAGGGTTGGAACTGCAAGACTCAATATTCATAGTCACAAGCAACTCTTCAACACAAGTTCACAGAGAAAGCCTTTGTGCTCGAGTAGACCTAAACCCAAAATATATGATCAGTCGATCCCTGACAAAAGTTTTAATACAATTTCCTGAAATTGACATTGGGGATCTATTTCCTCCAGTTGGTTTTTTTAAGAAATCATGGCTGCAATGAAGTTTCAGGAACCGATTTGGCTCTTATCGTTTCAATCCATGTTCTCCTGGGCGTTTCTCATTCATTATACCTTTTCTTTTTCACTGCACGTAGCATGGATTACAATTCTGATCTCTCTTCCTTGCTAGTGTTTTGTTTTCTTTGCCTTGGTGTATTACCTTTGGCTGGTGAATTGATGCTTGGGACATGGTGTCCCTGTGGTAGCAATGTTTTTTATTTTTTTTAACATAACTGATTACTTTCTTGCTGCTTATTGATGGAACCAGTTGCGGACCCCCAGAGTCTGCTAGAAGAAAGAGAAGCACTTGCAGAAAAATTGGCATTAACTGAGTATGAGCTTCGTTTGGCCCAAGAAGACACTCGGAAACTAAAAGATGAATTGTTGAAGAAATCCGAGTTGACAATAGATGAATTTACTGGTAATTCCAACACTGCTTCACTTCCAAGGGAATGAGCTTTTGTGCATTTCAGCATGTTGGGGAAGAACATGTCTTTCTGTTTAGTTTCAAAACAAAGAGTATTGTATTTTCTTCCCTGCAAGTATATTTCAATTTTTTTTGACATGCTTCAGTTTCTCGAAATAATTCGAATTCCTGAAGGTTAGTTATTTATTTATTTATTTCCCTTTTCTTCCTTTTTATGCGATTGCAATCTGCCATGTTTTTCGTCGGCTCTCTAGCATCCATGTCGAACGTGAGTTCTTACAAGTCAACATATAAAAACACAGCTGTGAATGCTGGCACCTACGGGCTACGGACAGAGCCAGGATGTCATCCGGAAGTGGATGACCAAAAATGACTCTTCTGATATCTATTATATTATACAGTGGAAACAAGGAGAGGTTTTCAAAGAAGTGTCCTTTTAACAAATAAGTCTAGCATTGTACTGGCCTCAACTTTTGATCTTTTTAGTTATTTATGGGTCATGCGACTTTATCTTTGCAAAATCTGGTGCCAGAGGTTTAAGGTGGCCGGTGCATCACACGTAGTTGATACTTTTTGTACAGCGTCCTAGAAAGTCCGCAGATTCGGATATTTGGTAAAAACCTAGAAAAGTAGGATACCCTTAAGTCGAGGATACTTTGTAACCTAAATATTTTACTTGGCATTGCAATATGCATAAAAATGTAACCAAAAGCAAGAATACGCTCATTTGTTGTTACTTGTATCTATCAAGCATCCAATACGTGCCATTGATGCCAAAACCAAAACTAAAAGCAAGCTAATGGAAACATAAATCACAATTAGGATTCGTTAATGCACGTGCATTTTGGATATGATGATAGGGGAAATGGGTAACTTTTTCTATTTCTCGTAGGTTTTAATTTTCACGTTTGATCCAAGTAACATATTTCCTTGCCATTTCCAGCGTATCGTGCTGCTGTATCCCAAATTGAATAGTTGAAGAGTAATTTTTGGATACTGATATAAGACCAGCCATGCTATATGTACGGAGTGGTGGGCTACTAAGAAGCAACATGCGAGTAAGATGGGTGTAGCTGAGATGAGAATTTTGAGATGGATGTGTTGTAACTCCTCAGTGGGATGGTTGGGGTAGCACTGATAGAAGATAACAATAGAGCGAATAGATTGAGGTGGTTTGGAGATGTCTATCATAGATGGGTCAATGCAGTAGTTAAGAGGAGTGATATGGTTAAGGTATGTGATAACCCTAAATGGAGGGGTAGACCAAAATTTACTTTTAGAGGCAGTCGTTCACAAATACTTAGGTTTCTTGAATACTATACGGGACACGATTTCTTAGACAGAATTCAATGGAGACAATGGAAATATGTGATTGAGACTTAAGGCTCAATTTGGTTTGGTTTGATTTGGTTTGGTGTGTGTATATGTATATATACATACATTTATATTTGGAGATTGGTCCTTGAGGCTGGTTTGGTTTGGTGTGTATATTGATATATACACAATTACACATACCATTATTTATTGGAACAAAATGAGTCGCTATTTCTCTTGGTTGGCATATATTAATCAAACTAAATTACATTTTGCAGGGTCCAATGCCGATGTTTCCACAAATAACGGGCCTGATTCCCAACAAGGTAAGAGAGAAACTTCGTATTCTGATTTGGGCCCTTTGAAGGACAATGAACGTCGAGATATCAACTGTGCTGTGAAGGAATATTTGCTGTTAGCTGGATACCGTCTCACTGCCATGACATTTTATGAAGAGGTATCAGACTATCAGTGCTTTTGCCTTTTCTTGCTTTACCTTTTGCAACCCAATTGAAACTGGAAATGATTTCTGTAAAATGTGAATGCGAAATAGTGAATTGCTAGATATACATACTAGTATTCTACATGTGTGGGTGACCAGGGGCAAGTGGGATTGCTGAGGGGCTCTTAAAGGTGGAGTCATTGCAAGCTTTGACCATGGTAGGTTGAGGAGGAGCGAGCCAAGGCACTCTTCAAACAGAGAGAATGGCAATGTGGAGCTAGGAGGTGTAAGGTTTATTGTATATGTGATGGTGATGATTTGGATATTGCATGGGCTGTCGTCATATAGGGAAAGTCCTCTTGAGGGCCAGCTTGGTCCTAGGACTGGTGGTTGGTCACTTGGTCCTCAGTGGCCCTCGACATGGAGGGTTCAAGAGTTTCAAGTCGACCCTTGAGGCTAGTTATAATTGGTGTGGGAACTCATATCATGGGACATCAGGGCAAAGTTAGGTGGTAGGTGTGGGGACACTGTCGTCCTAGCCTCCTAGGTTGCAGACATGTCAGAAGTAGGTTTCTCTTAACTGGTTTGATGTTTTGCCTTCGTGGAAAAGTATGTTAGGGCCTTTGTCACACCCCGCCCTGGAACGACACCCGAAGTGGGCCCGACCCGACACGGCCACGTGGCATTCTACACAAAAGAACAACACTAAACGACTAACCAAATAGGAAACAGAATAAATAAACCCCCAGCTGAAGACTTCACATTAATATAAACAAGGTGTCAACGAACTTTGCAAACATACGTAGTGCATAAGATGCCTCGTAACCCAACACAAGTAATTATACATAAACGGAGCTCCCAACATAATTACAAACTTGAAGTCATAAAGTACTTGACCACATTAGTCACAAAATGAGTTTAGCAAGAGTAAGAGTTTGACCCAACATAACCAACTCGATCACAAACACTAACACTTGATGCAAAACCAAGTGTTCCCTAAACGCCAACGGGTAGTGGACCAACTCTACAACCACCTGTGACCTGGCAATCCAAAAAGGAAAACCAGAGTGTGTGAGATATAAAATACATTCAATAAAATTCCACGATACCCGAAGGAACACCTCACTGGAATGTAACTCACACAAACTTAGCATAAATATTCAAATGAACAACACACATATAATCACAACACATGCTCACAACACATGCGGTGGCACGTCTGCCACGATCCCATATACCCCAGGAGTGGTGTCCCACACACCATGCTCCCAACTACCGTTAATTACGCGGCATGGCTTACGGCATGGCGTGCCTCACACGCAAAGCTTCGGCGGTATCGACCAAAGTATGGTTTTGGTACCTCCCGAATGACCGGTTCTTTACCCAACCACAAGCTAACTCGTATTAGTTACGAATTCCATGAATACTCGGCACAAAGTTATAAAGCTAATAAGAAGTTAAACAATGTCCAACGAATAACTAATATGTGCATATCAATACCTACAAGTGTCCCAAAACAAGCATAAAGTACCAATATGACATAACGCCTAAAATCAGTTTGCAAACTTACGACCAGCTTGTCTTATTTTGGCTATAAATTCTTATTGGTTTAAAATTAGATCATGAGACCACCACCAAAGGAAAGTAGACTTTCAGCACATCAATTTAGATATATAGTATGCCCAAAATAGAGTTCTGATGAAAAAGTTATGCCCGTCTGAAGTTTTTCCAAAAATGCTGATTTTCAATCTCTACCGGTAGGACACATTTCCTACCGGTAGGAAACCTCAAAAACATAAAAATGACACCACTGGACAGCGTTTCTACCGGTAGGGACAAAACTCCTACTGGTAGGACCTGGATTTTCAGCCAAAAATCAAGCACGAACACATCTAACTCCACACCTCCATACCCACCAAACTCATACCCAAACTTCACCAAAACACACATAAACACCAACCTCCTCACAACAACACAATCATATGCATCAAAACAAGTATAACTACACAAGTGAGAGTATTCTAGCTATGGGGTTCCTTGAGTTCAACACTCAAACCATACCCCCATCCATGGAATTCAATCCACAAGAATCCAAATACAACCCAATAAATAAGGAAATTACCTTGCTAGAACTTCAATCTAAGAGTATGTAAGCACAAAACCCACTTCTCCTCTTCTTCTCTTCTCAACCGTCTCTCTCTCTCTCTCTCTCTCTCTCTCTCTCTCTCTCTCTCAACGTACAAGGGATAAGAATGGGGAGAAATCTCCCCCAGGATATTTGTAAACCTATAGAAAAGTTATCATATACAAGCGAGACCCATTGCTAACTTATGTTCCAATCACAAATCAAACACAAGCCCCTCGCAAGTTCTATTGCATGCAATCTAACCCCGAATCGCATAGTTAGATTAAAAGTAACTGAAATACCGAAATATCTGGGACGGGTATTATAGCCTTGGACAAACTCTTGACCTCGAGCCTCCAAACCACGAGTTCTTCGATGGCCCAGAGCGAGGTACTTCGGCCCAGCTCCCAGCGTTGAACATCTGTCTTCGGAGTTGGCAGTTGCTAGTTGGATGGGCTGAGGTTTTGCGACCGAGCAACGACTGCTGTGGTCACGTTTAGGCTGGAGGTCGACGTATTGAAGGATCCTTAGGTACACTATGACAGGATTGGGGTTATGTCATTGAGGTCTTGTATGGAACTTACTGCTGAGCTCTAGTAGGCGTCCAACATGGAAATTTGTTAGGAGGACACGTGGAGCCTCCTTACAGAATTAGCAAGCGGCACTAGCCGTGCCATATGATGGTGGTTTCATTTGCACCGCCGACTTCCTTCTTTTAGGGAAAAGATTTATTTGCTTTGATTTTGTGCAAAGCTATTCTGGTGTCGAATCCACTTTGAATTTGATAAATGCATTGCGTGGTATCATTAGCTGGGGAGGCACCCATGCTGCTAGGTGGCACTGCCACAAGGCACAATGCGAATGGTGGACAACCACATGGGTTAGCCTCGTGCCGAGGCCAAACCAATATGCCTACATGTACGACGTTCTGCATAGCTTCTTAAGTATTAATATAAAAAAGCGCGTATGGATGTGAACCAAGTTCTTTATAATGTTGTACGAGTAATAGGCTTGTCCAAGAAGGTGGTCCCTTAACCTTATCAACAGCCTCCATTTTGGTCATCTGGGTCAGTTCAGCTGTTGAGTTACTTGTTTAAGTTTGTCTGATATACACTGTTTATACTATTCTATTCTTTATTGAGCTAACAGATTTTGCGGTGATGTAAATTCTTGTAGCAAAACAGAATCATCAAAAGCTCTATAAAGTTGTTTCACCCAGGATAAGAGTCTTGGTTCATTTATCTAGAGTGCTAGAAAAATAAATGTTGTGTTACCTTCTCACGTATTTTTCACAACAGGTTACCGGCCAGAATCTAGATAATTGGGACAACTCGAATGCATGTGTACCAGATGCCCTGCGTCACTACTATTACCAGTACCTCTCATCCACTGCAGAGGCTGCTGAGGTATTTCCTGAAACATAGATCTTTTGTTTTCCTGAAACATAAATGGTGTGAGCAAGTTGTTCTTTGCGTCATCTAAAAGAGACTGCCGATGAATTAGTGGCCTTGTATTGATAAATGATCATCAGACAGTATCGTCTATCGAGAGTTGGGGCGGAATTTTTAAAACTGGATTTTTATTGGCAAATGCTTTGGGACCTCGTTCATTCAAGGCTTGGACACTTTCAGGCTCAACTAGTTTTTGATGATTGATGTTTGTGGAATTTTCTGATATTTGGTTTAAATCTTGCTGCTGTAACCCAACATAAATGAGACAGCTCACCTATGCTGCAGGAAAAAATAGCAATGCTTCGGGAAAATGAGTCTCTGCAAAAGGAAAATGATAAGCTCAAACATGAAAAGACCACTTTGCTGAAAAGCAAAGATGTGGCTGATGGCCAAGTCACTGCATTAACAAGATCCTTGGAAACTTTACAGAAGGATCTCAAGGACAAAGAGATTCTGGTAATTTTCTCTAATTAAACTCCCATATTGTTAAAGCATTTGCAATCATATATGCATACTTATAGGCTATAGCTGATCATGATTTTCAGGTGCAAAGTTTGAAGCAGTCATTGGAACGCCAAAGAAAGGAGCTCAATGACTGCAGAGCAGAAATCACTTCATTGAAAATGCATATTGAAGGTTCCCGATCTGGACGAAGTTTGCTAGCTGGTGATAGTGAACACATGCAATCAGGGTCCCTAGACAGCTACAAGGAAGAAATAAAATTGCTACAGAAGGAAATAGAAAGCTTAAAGACTAGAAAATATATTACGGAAAAATCTAATAATGATGACTCAGAGTTAATAGAGATAAAAGACAAAGTTGTTGATGTCCAAGAAGACAATGCTGGGATGTCTCCAGTTGAGATCACGTCTGGAGTTCCAGAAACTGTGGGTGTTCAAGCACTGGAAAATGAAAACTCTGATGACACGAGCGATAAACCTGAGGCTTTAACAGGAGAGACATTAGTAATTTTTCCAAATGGTATTGATGGAGCTATTGGGAGTGCTGAGAATATCCATGAACACGATGCTGAACCACTACCAGTAGATAATGGGCGACCTCTAAAATCAGACAGTCTAGGTATTGAACCAGCTCGTGAAAAGATTGTAAGTTACCATACCAGCCTTCGTCTTTAGAGTAAAGTTTGGGTCCAACACAAGGGGACAAATTGTCAATAATATATCTAAAATATCTTTCTTATTTTTCCAGGGTTTTGAAACCATTCAGATCCTCTCGGATGCATTGCCTAAAATTGTTCCTTATGTTCTAATAAACCACCGTGAGGTTTGTTTGTTTGTAAGTTCTCGGTTCATTATTTTGGCTATCATTCTTGCTGCTTTTGTTGGACTTATGGTGTCTTCTGAATGTTTGCTTGCAGGAGCTTCTTCCTCTGATAATGTGTGCTATCGAGCGCCATCCGGAGAGCAGCACGCGAGATTCCTTGACCCACACGTTGTTTAACTTAATTAAACGTCCAGATGAACAGCAGAGACGAATTATTATGGACGTAAGTTTTTCTAACTTCCCAAGGCACAATTATTTTTAAGATATGCTTATGATTTAAACATGGTAATGTTGTTGCTCTGTTCAGGCGTGTGTTACACTTGCTAAGAATGTGGGAGAAATGAGAACAGAGACAGAATTGCTCCCCCAGTGTTGGGAACAGGTGAGCTTAAAAGTTCAGTTTGCAAGTACTCTCTTTTTGGTTTAATTAATTTATTTCTTTTGTTAATTTGATAGATTCTGATATTTCTGGTTTTGGGGAATGCAGATTAATCACATGTATGAGGAGCGCAGGCTTCTTGTTGCTCAATCATGTGGAGAGCTTGCAGAATTTGTCCGTCCTGAGATTCGTGATTCTCTTATCTTGTCTATCATGCAACAACTCATAGAGGATTCTGGAACTGTTGTCCGTGAGGCTGCTGCTCATAATCTGGCTTTGCTGCTTCCCCTCTTCCCAAACCTAGACAAATATTTCAAGGTCAGCCTCACTAAATATGCTTCGAGGCAATCATGGAGAAGAAATCTGACTTGACAGAATTTCCTACAATGTAAGCTAAATGGTCTAGGGAATGGAGCATTTTCCCCCGATCATAATATGATGACTTACAAGTAAAAAGAAAAAAAGTTTCTCCAATTTCTCTTTGTTGTTTGTTGGTAGGTTGAGGAGATGATGTTTCAGTTGGTTTGCGATCCCTCTGGTGTGGTAGTAGATACAACAATCAAAGAGTTAGTTCCCTCTTTAGTAAAATGGGGGGATAAATTGGATCATATCTTACGAGTTCTGCTCTCTCACATTATAAGTTCTGCTCAGGTATTATTTCTCAGCTATTGCATAAACCATGATCCCTAAACTACCAGACATTTATTGACAATCATTGATAACTTTGGCAGCGTTGTCCACCTCTTTCGGGGGTCGAAGGTTCTGTTGAATCGCATCTCCGTGTTCTAGGGGAAAGAGAGCGCTGGAATGTTGATGTCTTACTACGGTTGCTGGAAGAATTGCTTCCATTTGTGCATCGGAAAGCTATCGAGACTTGTCCATTTCCGAGCCATTCCGAAAATGCAGGAACATTATTTTCTACTTCCTTGCTTGAACAATATGCGGGGTAAGTGGTGTTGACCAAAAATTTTCACCTACCTTTTCCAGTTCCATTGTGGTACAGAACTTATTGTCTTCCATAATATTGGGATGGCTGCCAAAAATCTAGCTGCTGCAATAGTGCTTCTGATAAGTTTTTATGGTTGGCCAGGGATTACGCAGAATGGCCTGCATTTGAATGGCTGCACACTGACTGCTTGCCCGATTTGATTCGACTTGCATCTCTGTTACCTCAGAAGGAAGATACTCTCAGAAATCGAATCACGAAGGCAATTTTATATGCTTTTTCCTTTGCTGTTTGGCAGTTTGGGTGCTTTTGGTTTTATCATGTCTGTTGCATAATATTACCGGTCATGCATTAGTCACTGACCTAGACATTGGCAATGCAGTTTTTGTTGGCTGTATCTGAGAGTTTTGGAGATGATTATCTTACACACATCATGCTGCCCGTGTTCTTGGTAGCAATTGGTGACAATGCTGATTTTAAATTTTTGCCATCTACCATCCAGTCAAGAATAAGAGGTTTTGACTTTTCGAATCCATACGTGATGACTGTTTATATTATCAAATCATTATTTGTGCTATTGGAGGCTCATTGCTTCTTGTTGCTACAGGATTGAGACCAAAAACTGCTGTAGCTGAGAGACTTGCTGCTATGTGTGTCCTACCACTTCTCTTGGCAGGGGTGTTAGGATCTCCTAGTATGCAAAAACAATTAACAGACTACTTGAGTAATCTGTTATTTCAAAGTGCAGTGCAGGAGGGTCAGCCATCAAAGCACCAAACTGAGATTGTTAACCCTGTTCGCTTCCTCTGGTTGGTACTTTTCTGAGAAAGTTTCATTGTACAGAGCTTATGGTTGGTTTGAAGTTTTGCACCTTTTACATAATGCAGTACATTTGAAGAACATCATAACATGATTTTCAACATCTTATGGGAAATGGTTGTAAGCTCCGACGTAAATATGAAAATCAGTGCTGCCAATCTGTTTAAAGTTAGTGTAAGTGCAATCATTCTCCTGGAGGTTTTGTGTCTGATTACTTCTAGATTATGTGAAAGTATTTGATATCATTCTCTTGATAGGTACCATATATTGATGCCAAAGTGGCTTCAACTCATGTTGTGCCTGCTCTTATTACTCTTGGATCTGACCAAAACTTGAACGTGAAGTATGGGAGCATCGACGCATTTGGAGCTGTGGCACAGCATTTTAAAAATGACATGGTATGGTATTTTTTGACATCGGTTTCAAAATTTATATTTTCGATACGGTGGATTCAATTCATCTGGGTGATCAAGTTTTACGTTTTTATTAGATTGTTGACAAAATACGTGTTCAAATGGATGCTTTCCTTGAAGATGGATCACATGAAGCTACAATTGCTGTGGTCCGTGCATTGGTGGTGGCTGTGCCTCATACGACAGATAGACTTAGAGATTATATCCTGAACCCTTTTTTCTTGATAAATTACTGTGGCTTCACATATTCAGAATATTATCGTCCTTGGTACTCATTTTATATGTTCCATTTGTTCCTCATACTAGATTTTTTCAGTTTCCTCCTTGACTTGGTATACATCTTTTGACAAAGATTTTCCAACTTACAAGCACACCCTTTCCTACAAGTGATGTGAGGCGTCGTCGTGAGAGAGCTAATGCATTTTGTGAATCAATCCGTGCTCTAGATGCTACAGGTTTGCTTCTTTCAAGTTCCAAGTATCAGAAAACGCTTTATTTTTCTTTTTTATGTGATTGAGGGACTTCCAAGTTCCATGTTCGTATCACCTGCCACAGTGTTCATGATAGTTCTGGATGAGGTCTTTCATGAAAGAAGTTTTGCACCGTGAATGTTTTTCAAATATTCTGCTCTTCAATAGGTTTTGCCTTTCTGATCGACTTGTTATACATTGGCATTTTCTGTTCCTACATTATGATCTTTCATAAGGTGTAGGAATTGGGAATCTTGATATATTCTGAAAACAGATGTTGGAGATGGGGTTGTGAGATGAATGGTCAACTGATTTTTGTCATTAAGGTACTTGCAAGGGGATTACTTTTTGATTAACAAGCAAATATTTCCTTGCTCTATCTCTCTAGTTTCAGAACTTGTTTAACAAGGCGAAGATTTCCAATGTCCCAGTTGATGCATTAGGGGGCGTATGGAAATGAAATTCATTATCTTTTCATTCGACGTGTATTTACATGGAAGATTTCGCGTTCATTATCTGTATATATGCACACTTGTACATAAATAGAGATGGAGGGAGGTGCGAGTAGAAGAGTAGAAACAGAAACATGTAAGAAACAGAAGATATTCGCTGGAGTGTAGAGGATCGTGGTTTCTTGGTCAGAAACCTTACTCTAGCTAGAAAAACCTTCAAATTTTAGGTGGAATTATGTAGAGATTCCTTTATTACAGTGTTAAAAACACAGGATTTCCAATTCCTTTGAGCCAACTTCTTTTTTGTAAAATCCACAAATTGAGCCAACTTCATTTTTTGTAGAGTTCATTCACAAACTTTGGAAGAAAGACTGGTTTAACTGAGTTGAAAAGATTTATGCTCACAGGGGAATTTATAGTTGCAAAAGCTTTAGAAAAGCCAAAAATCAGGATCTTGTTTTGCTTGGCAGAGGTGGCCTAATGTATTAGCATGGATAGCGATAGATATACATTCGAAAGAGTTCATCTCTCTATTCGGCTGTATTTTTGTTTGGAACTCTTTATGATTTACTGCTGTTACCTGTTAACATTGTTGACTATCACTAGCCTTAGTAGCCCCATTTATATAACTGGATGTAATTTCCATCTCTACTTACTGCAGATCTACCCGCTAATAGTGTGAGAGATTTACTGCTCCCGACAATACAGAATCTGTTGAAAGACCCCGATGCGCTCGATCCAGCACATAAAGAAGCGCTGGAAATCGTAATGAAGGAAAGAGGAGGTGGAACTTTTGAGGCTATTAGTAAGGTGATGGGTGCTCATCTTGGGCTCGCATCATCCGTAAGCAGTTTCTTTGGTGAAGGTGGCCTATTAGGGAAGAAGGAAACCGGAGACCCCTCACCACCGCCACCTGAGCCGCAAGTCGAGTCTCCTAAACCTGTTCCACCACAGCAATCTCCAGTTGAGGACACGAGGTTTAGGCGGATCATGCGGGGTGGTTTCAGTGACATGCTCAGAGGCAAAACAAAGAGCAGCGAGGAAAATCCCCCGAGCCAATAAAAATTAAACCTGAATTTTTTTTTTTTTTTTCTTCTGGAAATTATTTTGGGTGGCGGAAGCTGGAATCTTGTTTGTTTTTTTGGTACACTGGAAAGGAAATAAACAAACTAGAAACGCTCAAAAGCCACACCCTGCATGTCCGCCTCAAGCGGAGGAATGATATCATCTGGCGGAATGGCATGCAACACCATCTTCTCGTCTTGATTGACACCTATATTGGCAAGTCTATCTGCTACTTCACTCGCGAATCTTGTTTTGTTTTTTAATTCTTCCACATGATGTTTAGAACATTCTTTGCCCCATATTCGGAAAGGTTGAAAGTTTTTGAATCCGATGGATATAGAGTAATAAAACATTTTTTGTCTTCCACTTGAGACTGTTTCTCTCATGTTACTGTTTTCGTCATGTATCGACTTAATCAGATTAATTTGGAAGCTTTGTTCCGTTTTGGCCTCCTAGAGGGCTAGAACCACCCCTTTCTCTGAGCACAGTTTTTAATTAGTTTTCTTTCCACTAAATACTCTGATCTCTCTCTATTTATTATCCAAAAAACCATTATCCAATAACTTTGTTTCTTTTGTGTTCCGGTTTCCGTGTCAATATTTCCCTTGTGTCGATATTTCCCTTTTTCATGTTGGAATTTATGGTATTCTCTGAAACTATGTGATAAAGTACTAAAGGGCTTATCCCTGTTAAATTTTGCGAAGATCAAAACATTTCAAATTTTGGGGCCTGTGAGGTCTGCTGGTTGTTAGCAAGGCCTTGAGATTAGTGAAGGCACGCATAAGTTGACCAGACACTCTTAAAACTAAGAATTTTAATGCGAGAAGTTGAAACAAAATCTACAATTAAAAATTCGATTCCCATTAAAAACCTTCAATTTACGTTTCTTAGTCCATTAGATTGTGCATGTTTTCACTTATAGACTTAATTTTTTTTTCTTATAACCAATAAATTGAATGGTTTATGTTCTAAAACACGATGGTAATCCAATTTATACTATTTGTTTCATGTATCTACCAATATTCAATCAATTTAATTTTTTTTCATAGATGTTGATCAATGCAAGGCATATGAAATGAATAGTTTGGATCATTGTTATGAGCTTACGGTAGAACCAAAAAATTGAGATTTTATGAGGTTATGAGGATAGTGGTATGGAGGTGAGTTGAACTTTGAGACTTTTTGTATTTGATGTGGTGGTAGCGGTAGATCTATCACAAGAACAATGACGGTAGCGTATATATTTCTCACCTCTAAACCAAGGGCGAATTTGTCAAGAAAATAATTCTCACAAGAAGATTAGCGCACGTAGAGAATAAACTTACTAGGACCTAAGTTTAAAAAAATTTGGATGAATTAACTGAACAAAAAGTCGCCATTAGTAACGAATATTTTTTGGGTACATTTAACCAAATTTTGGATATTCTTTTTGTGTTGTGTTATTAAAGCGGGATTCATAAATAGTATTCCGTCCTGAAATTCATAATATTCCTAATTTCTTGATAAATACATATATTTAAAAAAGGAGCGAAAATTCCTAATCCTGATATTTACAGATTCCAAATCTGAAATCCCTTGGAATGAAAGCCGAAGGCATAAAAATCTTTAATCAAGGAACCGGCTCCTCTCAAGTTTTACTCTCTTTGGTCACTGTCCAGTTTTCACTTTTGTGGGCCCATCTAGGTCTCACAAAAACGATCGAAACCGTTCATGTTGTAGATCTCGTCAAGAAATTCAACCTGATCCAAAAATCATGTTGATTGGATACCGTTCGATATTTGATTGGCACATATTTATATTGAAAAACACAAATGAATGGGTTCGAATCTAATGCGAACTATATATTTTCTTTAATTTAAATGTGTGCAGATCGAGTATCAAACGGTATCCGATCAAAATAATTTTTATTGGTGGGGTACAAGTTCTCGACAATATTTACAACATGAACAGTTTCGATCATTGTTTTGGGCTTGAGATGGGCCGACAAAAGTTGAAACTGGACAATGACCAGAGAGAGTAAAACTTGAGAGGAGCTGGTTCCTTTAGTGCTAGAACCACAACAATTGCACAATATCATGTGTGCAAGAGTTTGTGGTTCTGTCATTTTTACTTTCTTTAAATCATAATCCTAAGATGCTTATTTGTACGAACAGTCTCTAAAATATTTTTGAAATGTTAATTTGATCACCAATGTACAAATCGTGTCTATTGCGTCCCCAATGTTAACAATACGCGTTTAATTGGTCCTCGGGGCTAACTCCGTTTGTTTTTGCCGTCTAAAACATTCCGCAACCCTAACAAGTACTTCAAACTCTAACCGGCACCGCTAATTTGGCCAACCTCCTCCCAACAGGTTATAGGCATCCTCCTCGCCCTCCAACTCCTCACCCCGACCTTCACCAAAGGCGGCGCGTGCAACTCCGCCACCCTTCCCATGACCGCCGCCCTCCTCTTCCCCCCTCGTTCCCTCTCCATCGGATCTAAAGCAGGGGTCGACGCCGGCAACTTTTCAAGCTCTCTCGAAGCTAAGGTCTCACAGAGCCTCCTCGAAGCTTCGCCCGTCGACGATCTGAGATCGACTGTGCTCCTCGCTTTTCATATCGGGAAAGAAGGGGTTTTGGGGTTTGGACTTAAAAGACGAAAGGTTTAAGAGTCGCAGACAAACCATTGGCAGACAAACCATTGAAGCAAATGTAAAGCAATTCCTCCTTTCTTTTTGGCCTACCCGCTCACCTTTTAACCCCTGGGAATTCATGTACAAATGCTAAGGAAAATTCAGAGGTTAATTCCAGCGTGTATATACTCTTGTATCTATCAATTTCACATGGTTTCATTTAATTTCGTTTGGGGTTTTCGAAACCTTAGAATTCCTCTTCTGTAGGAATTTGTAAACACACCCACTGATCTTTCTTTGAAGCGTTTATGAAGAATTTGTTCAACACCACTTCTATTTTGCTTGGAAATTCTGCTGTGGGGTGTGTCAAAGTGCTGCTATTCTCAATCAAGCCCGTTTGGTTGTTTCTTGTTTAATGCCGGTGCTGCTGTTTTCATTCGAGAACGAGATATCATCTTTGAACCTGAGCTGTTTAATTATCTTTGCTTCTGAGATTAACACGGTGGAGGCGGCGCGTTTGATTTGATCGGTGAGGGTGAGGGTGGGTTTAGGGGCGGAGAGGTCGATGAGGGACGGTGTGGGGAAATGAAGGGGAAAGTGGGGAATTGGGTTGGGGGGTTTGACTATAATGTCCTTGTTATAGACGGCAAAAGGAAATAGAGTTAGTTCCGAGGACCATTTAAACATGCATTGTTAACATTAGGGATGCAATAAACGTGATTTGTACATTGGGGACCAAATTGACATTCCGAAAATACTTTGTGTACCATATGTACAAATAAGCCTCTAACGTCTCTAGGCTTTTCCTAGCTTTTTTTTCGGGCGCCGCTATTCGCAGCCCTTTATTTTCTCCCGTAGCCCACAACATTTCGGTAAATGGTTGTTGAAAATCATAAATAACATTTCGGTAAATTGCTGTTGAAAACAAGATTATATTTCGGTAACTACATGTCGAAAATATGTTCAACTTTCGGTAAACAACTGCCGAACATGCATTTTCGGTAAACATCTGTTGAAAAAAATATTATATTTCGGTAATTGAATGCTGAAAATATATCTCAATTTCGGTAATTAACTGTCGAGTATAATTGAAAATTTTTAACGGGCTACGGGAGTAAATAGAGGGCTGCGAATAGCAGCGCCCTTTTTTTTCAGGGGAAAAAAGAAAGAAAAAGGTTTGGTTAAACTTCACTAAAATTACATTGCCTCCCTTACTTTAGAAATTATTATACGGATTTCCCCTCCCGTTAACTAACTCCTTAACGATGTTAAATTTAGCTATTAAATGACAGAAATGTCCTTCAAATATAAGTTGATATATTTCTATTATTTTCGTCATTGTTTCAATTTCAATTGGGTTTGTTGACTAATATTAGTTAATATTTCATTAATTGAATTATTGGTTCTTGTTATATTTCTAATTTATATGAGCTTTTATGTTCTTGTTCCATTTTTAATTTGATTACTTATTCCATGGTATTTATTTTAAAACCACTATTAGTAATTATTTTTGTGAATTTTTTTTTCCATTTTGTTCCTTCTCTATTTCTTAATTTTTTTACATATAAAATGCATAAACAATCATACAAGTTTGAGCATAGTATGCTCAAATTAAGTCTAATATTTTTAACATTATGTTGCAAAATATTGTTAAAACGGTTGAATGATAAGTTACATGGATTTCTTTTATGCAAAAAAAGGAGAAACTGAGACAAATTTATTTATTTATTTTTAGTGTTTACAGATATGATAAGTTAGTAAGATACAACTGCATTTCTATTGAAAAAAATATAAAAAAGAAACAAAAAAGAACGAGATACATGAAGCAACAAATATTATATTTGTAAAAAGTATTACTAGTAATTACCCAAATTTGAAGAAATATAAATAGTTAATCAAACGTTAAAAACTCTATTTTGAAGGGAAATAGAACAATTAAAGGTATTTCCATCATTTTGGAGCAAAATCTAACCGTGTGTGTCTAGTTAACGGAATGGGGGAATCTAGACAACAGTTTGTAAAGTAAGGGAGGTTAGTACAATTTAGAAACCTCAGGACGTCCTTACATTTGTCAAGAACCTTAGAGAGGTAAGTGAAATTTACCCAAAAGATTTTACTAATGCGAAGAAGTCAGTCACTGACTTCGTTACCTAAGACTGTAACACAAAACCACCTCTCTCTCTCTCTATATATATAACCTTCAAGGCCGATCGCCATCAAGGAAAGAAGAAGCAAGAACAGTACTTCTCAACGAGACTCCAAGGCCTATTCAAGAAGGCGAAAGAAAAATAGAAGCAAAACAGAGGAAACCCAAACAAAAACGCAGAGAAATCCCAATGCTCGAAAATCATCGACGTTGAAAGCTACACCAGTGCAGTGGAAGACCCAAATCCCTTCAGGATCCCAGTTTTAGAGGGAGAAAGCATTGCCCAAAAAAAGTTAGAGAGAGAATCAGGTGATACACCAGTGCAGTGGAAGACCCAAATCCCCTCAGGATCCCAATTTTAGAGGGAGAAAGCATTGCCAAAAAAAGTTAGAGAGAGAATCAGGTGATGCGGTGGCTTCATTGGAACATATTGTCTCGTTTAATTTTGGTTATGATTATTATTCCCCTGTTCTAGAATTTCAAGATTTTCTTGGGTTAGTGAGTGAGGACTGCTTTGGTTCTGTTTTCGATCGCGATTATTTGGCAATGAAGGGGGGATGTGGGTTGCTTTAGGGGCCAAGAAGCTCATGGGCAATGTTTTCAAATTGGGATACGTATCGTGTATCGTTTTTTTCACCTTTGCTGGAAGAGTAGGAGTTTTTATTGTGTAGTTGAACAATATTTTTGGGAGAGGGAGAATACCAAAGACAAGTGTGGGACAATAGAGTATTTGTATTGCACTTGAACTCAAACTTTTTTTTGACTTGGTACAAAATGGTTAGAATCCATCCCTATTTGTACTATTCTATGGAAGACTCTAGTGCATGGGATTAATTCTCACAAAAAAAAAAAAAAAAAACTCTAGATATTTCACAAGAATATTTTAGAGCTTCTCAAGTTAGATATTTTAGAGTTTCTAAAAACTAGATATTTATATATTTTTCGATAATATCTATCATATTTGGGTTTTGTCAATTGGAGCTTTGTCAAAATACTAAATTAGTTTATGTTTCAACAACGTTAATCGTAATTAAAATATAATTAAGAGGTAGATATACCTAATAACACCAACAAACTATATGTACATTTAAAAAAAATTTAAGATGAAGTCTCTTAACTGGGGCCTATCATTAAGGCTTTATGTTCCCTTTGTTAGGAAAAGAAAAGTAAGGCAAAATATAATTGAAGTATGATTCTTTCTTTTATACAAGACCTACATTGATGTTGAATTTCTATGATGCCATAATTAGATCAAACGGCTTAGATTAATGCATTTGAGATTCCGCTTCTTGAAATAAAGTCCGAATTTTTTCGAATAAGTAATCATAGGATATGTACATAATTAGGATACGTGTATAAATCGTAGGATACGCGATCGTATCATAAAATTTTTATACAAAAAGAATACATGATGGGATACGTATCCTTCTCCGAACGAGAAGATACAAATCGTAAGATACGTATTGTGCATCGTGTATTGTATATCATATGTTTTTAACAACTATGTTCATGGGGTTGGAGATGGGGAGTACTCGACTGATGATATGTTGAAGGAGTTTCTGAAGGAAAACCTATTTGATTGTTGATTTGATTTTTTAGATTTGTTGTTGGGATGTGTTAAGAGTATCCACAATACTATAATTAAAAGTAAAAGATTTTTAAAGTTAACAATATTGGTGCAAAATATGGCTCACAATATTATAATCAAACTTAACAACCTCCTTAGAAATAATCAAAATTTGGGTTTTGGATAACTAAAATTAGCAACTTTTTTTACAATAATCAATTTAATAAACACTACATATTCTCAATCAAATACACCAATCATTATACAAAAATATTCTATCTCTTTTCCCTTTTCCTCTCTCTTTCTTTTCGAACAATATTTTTGAATTTTTTTTACTAAAAAAATGTTTTTTTAGAAAACAGCTTTTTTCCCAAAAAAAAAAATCAAAAACTATTATTTATTTCTAGTAAATAATTTTTATTATTTCAAAACTATTTCTAGAAAAATTATTTTCTACTGTTCATAATTTTTAATTTTTTTTAGTTTGAAAAGATGATGTGACAATTTTTAATTATTCAATTTTGATTATGTCGTTGTAAACATCTACATTACTAACCTTAACAAACTCTTAAATGAATAATTAAAAGTTGATGTGACAATTTTTGTTTATAGCATTGTGGATACCCTTAGTAATAGTTTTTGTTTTTAGATGAAACCGACAATTGTAATTTACAAACCAAGTTGAATATTTACCTTTTGCAAGTGGCATACCCTCATACGCTGTTACGCTTACCATACCGTTTGATTTTTCTATGCACTCCTGTTAAGTTTCCTACACTATAATAGCCCAATTTTTGGGAGAATTATGTGGTATCATTATATGATGCTTTTGGTTTATGAGTTTCTTATTATCTCCTAACCACTTAACAAAAGTATGTCAACATGTGCCGCTTATTAAATTTGTCGCTAAGTGATTTGTGGGGAATACCAGGTCGAAAAAGCCACGTGGCATCCCGGGGTATTGATAATAACCCCAAAAATTTAGTAAAATTATTTTAGCATAAAATAAAGTTTGGATATTTTAATATGGAGGTTGCATTTTTGGTATTTATGCAGGGCATAAGTGATCCCTGTGCCAATGCTCTGCATTTAGAGTTTTGTCAATCCCTCACAATATTTAGAGGGGTTTAATTTTAATTTTTATTTTTTGGTTTAACTTTAGGTATATCGGGTTTGGGAGTAATGGTGCCCCAAGATCGGATTTGTGGTTCTTAATTTTTTTTTTAATCTTTAAATAACGATCATAACATCTCTAGGATATTCCTAAAAATTTTCTCAGGAAAAAAAAGAAAGAAAGAGCTAGATTTTGTTAACGCGAAGCCTATAAAAAGTCGGCTGGTAAATTTCCCAAACCTCCTTGAGATTTCTGACAAAAGCAGAAATCTCAAAGTCCTAGAGGTTTCTGAAATATCACTGACTTCCCTTGTTTTGGCTCACAATGTAAAGATTCCCCCTTCTATTAGTTTGGCCTAAACTTCGTTAAATTAAACATACACATTGACGAATTTACCCCCACCTCCTTTGTCTCTTCCCTTCTTGTCCTAATGTACTAAAAAAAGAATCCATCACCATGGAAGCTCAAATTGTTGGTCCGGCCTGGTTGGGTCAGACTGCGAATTGAGCCAAACTCGACCCAACCCTGGAGGATGGGGAGAGAACAAATATGCTTGCACTCCGTGTAACGCCCTGGTTTTCAGAGTCATTAATTAGTGATTTCTCATAAAAAGATTAATTTAATTAACCATGGTTTCATTAGTTAAGTACGATCATTCCCAAAATAGAAGTTTAGTTTGTTACAAACCCAAAATAGAAAGTACTCAGTTCGACTAAATAACAATTCTGACCATTTAATTTAACAAAAGAAACAGAGCATGACTCTAATACTGGTATGGGTCCTAAGCTTCCTTAGTCTCCACAATTTGATTCTCCTCCGGAAAGTATTGCTCACTTCCAGAATCCTGTGCACCTAGCATGAAACGTCAGCCAAATGGCACTAAAATGAGTTTTGACACTCAGTAGATAATCCCTATCCCACTAACCCGTACATTACACATCAACATACATACCAAAGAACAACATTCAATAAAATCACAATAAGAAGTAGCCTTTTATGAATTTCTTGTCTTTAGGTGATTTCTACGATTCTCCTCCCAATAACTCCAATCATGATCGTCCCATGATTAACTTCCCTCTTGGTTGTCCTGCACCGGGATCCAGAGTGCATCTAAGTTATTTATCTAGTGGACTCACCCAGCTACGACCATAGTAAGAGGTAAATGTCCCACCGAAGTTAATCATGCCTATCATAACCAGAATTCTGATCCTCTCTGTTCAGAGTCCTCTTCAACTACCCTTTCCCATTCCCCAGGGGCACATTCAGGCTACTCTGAACTGTTTAGAGCCCTCTTCGGCTACCCTTCCGTTTAGGATCACGTTCAGGCTACTCTAAACATCGCAATATCCATTAGGCTGCTCTTTCTCCGCACGAGTCCTGCTTGGAATCCCCATCAGGTTGCTCTTTCTCCACAAGAGTCCTGCTTGGGTAATTGTAATCTTTCCAACTCAAACCCACACTTGCTTTATTAACGTCTAATCACTTGATTCACCCTCGTATACCACCGGTGTACCTATTGTCCATTTCTAAGTTCACATAACAATAACAAATCAACTTGCAATACATAAACATTCATGAACATCAATAGCATGATTGAACAGGAGTATCACATAAAATTGAAATAAAAATATGATTCTACGTTTATCCAAAGTTGATTACTTAGGTTAATGTATAACATGTAACCTGGCAAAGTTTTGGGGTAAATCTTTGATTTACTAAGTTCAGGAATTAAATATACGATTTACCAAAGTTCAAGAATAATACTAAAGTTTAGGGACAAATTTGTAAGTTAGTACTTTCTCAAAATAATTTTTATAGTTTCTCCTACAAATTTTCTTATTTCCCAAACGAACATTTCACTAGCATTTTATTTAGATCTTCAACTCTTCAATTACAAAAAAATACGCTTTGAACAGTAGCTATGATCATGCTTAAACAATAAATGAAATGGAATTCAAGAAAACCAAAAGCACCGGCACGTATAACACATGAAATGCACTGTTCTGTTTTCTGTCCAACCTTGCGGCATCAAGGTATGGGTTGCGGCATGAATCTGAAATCTGGGTTTCAGCAATTTCTACAGAAATTGAGTTTTCTTGTTTGGGGTTAATTTTATCCCTCTTCTCAGGTCTTAACTACTGCATTATACTTAATTAGGAGGAGTGGGGGAAGAGTTATCTACCTTCGGTCCGGAGGAATAAGATTGTTATTGGAAAAACTTGACGGCGAAAGTCACAGATTCGGACTTAACTTTGAGCTGTGATATCATGATCATTGCTTGACCTTTTTAAATGGTTCTTGTGTCTAAAACCAAGCCCTTAAAGTGCTCTACAACATTGGTGAAGAAGTCTTAAGCCTAAATTCCACTTTAACTAGGACAGAAATGGAGTTTTCTGGAGGTCCAGTGAGCTGCCCGGGATTAGAATGACAGATATTCGGGCTGGGATAACTCTAGCTATTATCAACCGATTTGAGTGGTTATTGTACCTAAATCGAAGGTCTCGAAGTCCTCTACAAGATTTGTGACGCAACCTAAGCCTAATTCCACTTGGGCTAAGAGGAAAATGGAGTTTTACAGGTGTACGTCAAGCTGTCAGAAAACAAAAAATGGTGGTTTTTGAAGCTCAAGGAAAGAGATGATGGTTGTAGCTTCAATTGAACTCAAATGTGGATGAAAGAGGGTGATTACAACAGCTTAGTGGCTCCTTGAAGTTGGGTTTTTATAGAGGGAAGGAGGTGTTCTTGCATGGAATGAAATTGCCAAGTGTTGGCTTTGCTTGGAGAAGTGGAATTACATTTGAAATGTGATGATGGAGGAGTGTAGGAGAGGGAGAGGGGGCTGATTTTTTCTGCAGATTTTCTACTGTAGAAGTGCTATGAAATGTCCCATCAATGGTGGGAGTGGGAAGGAGGAGGTATTTTGCGTGCTAGACAAGTGTCTAAGGTGGTGGAAGAAGATAGGCTATGGGGGAGGTGATTTTTGACTAAACAAATGATGGTGGGGGTATGAGGGAGTGTAATGCTATGGTTGAGAGATATGTGCAATTGCTATGTGAGGTCTTGTCTTGATCATGAATGTTGGGGAGGTAAGGTGACATGCGATGGTAGAATCAGGAATTTATTCTGTTTTGGGTTGACAAAAATTTATCGGCAAACTCATATAAAAATATATAAATGTTGAAAAATAAACAAAAAAAAGTCCAAAAGAGTTTTTCTTTCCTTTTTATTTTGTTGTTCCATTAGAGCATGTACAACAGTGTAACAAAAAGAGAATATTAGCTATTATAGCTACCTAAAAACGAGAAAATCCACCTATAGCAGTCAGGTAAGCTTCGGTAAAATATATTTCACTATAATACTTTGGTATATATACTGAAGGACTATTCATTAGCAATTTCTTTTATAGTATTATTTTTCACCTCTCTCTCTCTCTCTCTCTCTCTCTCTCTTGATTTCTCTTATATTGTATTATAAAACATTCTCAAAAAAATTAAGTGCTCTAATCTTTAATTCGTTTGAACTGGTACAAAGATCTTATTTTTCTGATCATATCATTCTAAAGACCAAATACTTAATTATGAAAGCCACAGAGACAAAAATTAATTATAACCCTTTAGGATAAAATGATAAAAAAATTGATCTTCGTACCAGTTCAAACAGATTGAAAATTAAAACACTTAAATTTTTAACTATATTTTTAAATTTATAAGCTATCTAAAAAACTCAAGTGTTCCAATTTTCAATCATTTTGAATCGATATGAAGATCTTATTTTTTGATCATATTGTTCTAAGGGGTCATAATTAATATTTGCCTCTACGGCTCTCATAGTCAAGTTTCTGTCCTATAGGATCCCAAATAACTAGCAGATACTTGATTATGAGAGCCTTAGAGACAAAGATTAATTATGACCCTTTAGAATAAAATGATTTGAAATATAAGATTTTTGCACCGTTCAAATGAATGATGGGCTGGGCTGGGCCGAATGGGTGTTTGGTAGGTTAGGCTAAATTCATTTGCACCGAAAATCTACATATAATTTTTTTTTTTTTTTATAGATTTTTCAGGACTGCACCTGGGCTACAGCCCAATACAGCCATGGTGTAGTTCCGCCCTTGGTGGCATGTGGTTTTGGTAGAAGAGCCCATGGTTTTCTTTCATGGCACATACAAAAATCTAATATTTTATGTAAAGAATTATATGTATACATATGTACATCGGACTGGTTACGGGAACACCTAAAAAATATCTAAAAAACATCACGTAGTTTCTGATCAAATTTTGATAATCCTAACCGTTCAATATATTTAAAATGTGATTTTGAGGATACACGCGAGAAATCGAAAAAAAAAAAGAAAGATTGGAAAGGGCTTGATCTAAGCGATTTTTTTATGAATGCTGACAAAAGCTATTTTATGAAAAATTGCAGCGATCAAGCCTTTCTCGATATTTTTTAAGCTGATTTCTTGCGAGTACTCTTAAAATCACGTTTTAAACACATTGAACGGCTTGAATCATCAAAATTGAAATTGGGAACTACATGGTATTTTTTTTAGGTGTTCCTAGAATCGTCCCGTACATCTGTATATATGTGCGTTTACATGAGTGAGTTGTCTTGTCAATTTGGGAGGGAGATGGCCATGCATGGAGGACAAGTGGTGGATTACTTGGTGAGGTGGTAAAACATGGTGGAGGTGATGATGGTGAAGTGTGAAGGTGGTCATGGGTGCCATGGAATTGTCACTTCAAGCTCCAAGTGTGGGGAAAAATGGTGGTCGTATGTGGGAGTGTATGTTAGGAGGATTTGGGTATATGTTAGAGAAGAGATGTGGTGTAAGTTAGCAAGTCCCATAAACTAGAATGGTTAACTTTCTAACTAGGGTTAATCGGTCAAGGTCAATTACAAAGTCAAAATTAAGTTTTAATCCTAACTTGTTATTAAGATAAGTAGATCAATAAGATTAACAATATTACTAATTTCAGTTGGGTCTAGTCGAGTTAGGTTAGGTCATTATAAACTATGATTAGTTAGTCTAGAAAAATTGGTTAAGCTTAGGTTGACGAATTCCAAATTACTATTGAAGTCGACGTAAGTCTAGGTTACTCTAATTGTAATTATTTACTAACTAGGTAATTAGTAATAATTATTAATATATTATTATCAAAAGATTTTATTTCCTTCGAAAAAAAAGGGGTACAAATTCGGGTTGTTACACTCCGATATTTTTACCTCCGTATATCATTGCATCTCTGTTGATTACTCCACCCTCGACATTCTATTTTTTCCCGCGATGACCTTAATTGTGTTCGATTTTCTGTAAAAAAAAAAGTGATCGAGAGGAACATGAATGTTGGCAAATCTAAGGGTAGCTAGCAGGAGGAGAGATTTATGATTTTGATCCAAAAATACAAAGCACAAACATATAAATAGATTTTATCCACAAAACGAAAAAAACTGAAAGAATCCTAAACTCTTAATCCCATTGGCAGCTCGCGCAATTACTACCCACTGAACTCCCATCAAATTAAACCATTACAAAAGACTCCTCCTTTTCTTTTTTCTTGCAAAAAGTGAATGCTCCAATCTTATTTCTTTTATTTTTAATTTTTTCCAATCTTATTTCTACAGCTTCAAAGACTGTACGTTCCTGGACTAGGATAATTGCTCAAGCACCAAACAAACCTACATTTGTATGTATTATACAGCATTTGCAAAGCTATGATTTAATTTCACGTACCAATTATTCAAGCTCAAATAAAACAATTAAAACTCTGGTCTTCGGGGGGGGGGGGGGGGGGGGGGGGCGGGGGTGGGCAATATGGAGGATCTTGCACCTAAATCGGCTGATGTCGTTAAAATCAGTTAACCATTCTAACGGCAATGTAATAGAAGGGGGATTTTGCATAATGTCAGAAACAATAAGGGACGGCAGTGATATTTCAAAAACCTTAAGGGAGATTTCTGCTTTTGTAAAAAATCTCAAGGGAAGTCAGTAAAATTTACCCAAAGTCAGCTGATTACTAACGCGAAGCCCTATAAAAGACTGTAACACACGAGAAATTTTCCGTAACGAAAATTTTTCAGGCAAAGAAAACCACTATCTCCCTCTAGATTCTAGATTCATGGCACAGAAAAAGTTTCAAACCCAGATGGCTGATCAAGGAAAGAAGCAAGAACACTTGTCAACGAGACTCCAAGGCCTATTCAAGAAGGCCAAAGAAAAACAGAAGCAAAACAGTGGAAACCCGTACAAAAACAAAGAGGAATTCCATTGCCTGGAAATCATCGACGTTGAAAGCTACTCCAATGCAGTAAAAGACCCAAATCCCCTCGAGATCCCAATTTTAGAGGGAGAAAGTGTCACCCAAAAAAGGTCAGAGAGAGAATCAGGTGATACTGTGACTTGGTTGGAAGATACTATCAGGTCAGAGAGAGAATCAGGTGATACGGTGACTTGGTTGGAAGATACTATCTCGTTCAGTTTTGGCTGTGATTATTATTACCTTGTTCAAGAATTTCAAGATTCTCTTGGGTTGGTGAGTGAGGACTGCTTTGGTTCTGTTTTCGATCGTGATTACTTGGCAATGAAGAAGGGAAATGGGTCTTACTTTAGGGGCCAAGAAGCTCATGGGATTGGAGATGTGGAGTACTCGACTGATGACATGTTGAAGGAGTTCTTGAAGGAAAATCTATTTAGTTGTTGATTTTTGTAATTATTTTAACATTTACTATTTCTCTTGGGGATGTTAGGTTCTTAATTTTTGTTTTTGGATGAAAATTGACGATTGTAATTTATAAAACAAGTTTGTTTTTGGGTCCTCTAAAAGTCAAGTTGAATTAATATTAAGTATACAATTGCATGCCCTGTTACACTACTAAAAGTGTCACATACTGATTGATTTTCCTTCAAATTAATTCTTGCTAAATTTCCTTAATTATAATCGCGAAATTTAGGGAACGTTATTGGGTATTTGTGGTACCACGTGGCATCGTCGTGTAATGCTCTTAGATTGGGTGTTCTCTTTTATCTTTCAATCACTTAACAGAAAAATGCCATCATGTCCCGCTCGTTAAAATTATCGCTACGTAATATTTCGGGAATATCAAGTCGATAATGCCGCATGTTATATTGGGACTAGGGATAATAAAACTAAAATTTAGTCAAAGTTTTATTAAAATTTTTGAAGCATAATAAAATTCGATGTTTTTATCAATGAAGTCGCATTTTGATATTTGTGCATGGCATAGGATAAGTGATTTTGATGTTTGTGCATGTCATATAAAATTTTGGAAGCATAAAATAAGTGATGCATAAAATAAGCATAAATTTTCGGTTTTTTTCCTCACAATATTAGTATTTATTTTTAGATGAAAGTTTTTTTTTTTTTTTTTTGAGTTGACAAAAACAAGTTGAATATTGACTTAAGTTAATGCATACCTTCCAACGATTCTAAAGTGTACCATACCGTTTCATTTCTCTACAAACACCTGTTTTCTTACTCTTGTTAAGTTTCCTAAAATAATTGCCAAATACAGGGAAAAATTTAAATTATTGGGTATCCGTGAGACTGTGTTGTCCTAGTGACATCAAGGGTTTCCGTAGTGCGCCAATGCACTATGTGGTGTAAGGTGCTTCGGTATTCTTAATCGAAAATTTTTATTGTGATATGAATCGTTCAATTCATAAAAGTACATTGAGTAGATTATTTAGGAAAACAAATTAAATTGACCAGGTATCGGTAGTTTCGGTTAGACAACACATTAGGTAAAAAAAAATGGTATTGACACAAGTCTACTTGATCATGCAATATTGATGTCTGATTGACTTGAGTTTTGGTAAACACGTAGTATTCAACAATCTCTACAAATTGAACAATTCAGATCATGATAATGAAAATTCAATTGAGCACACTAAGACGCACGACGCCCCGGAACGCCAAGTCCCTTAGATTACGAGTCTCCTCTTCACTTCCAATCACCTAACAAAACTATGCCATCCACTAGCGACATGCGACCGGGAGCCTAATCAAGGGCTAGACAGCCTCTGGATTGACCCCAGTGGCATATTATTCAAATATTATAAATTGTAATTAATTTATAACGTAGTTTTATGAACAAAAAGTCTAGGACCATTGCACTCTGTGAGAGGCCCACTATGGGCACGACAGAAATAAAGAAAAATATTTATAAATTTTGGAATAATTATTTATGGAATTCTGTAAAAAATCAGCTCCAACAAATATCGGTACGAATGTTTTCTGAATTCGTAGGGGCAAAACTGGGCCCTACGCGACATGAGGTAGTCCTAGCATGGTTGTTTTATGAAGTCCAATACAAAAGTTATGCATTTAAGACATGTTATGAATTTCAGATGATTCAAGAGAGTGCGTATATAGCATACACACTAAAACAAAAATCTGTATGGTAGCATTTCTCCTATAAAAAAAAAAGAAGGGAAAATGACGGTCTAGGACATGTTTTGATAATTAATACCTATCAAGGACATTTTCAGCATTAACAAATATTCT
The DNA here is from genome assembly GCA_019656835.1 of Rhododendron ovatum. Classification (NCBI taxonomy): domain Eukaryota; kingdom Viridiplantae; phylum Streptophyta; class Magnoliopsida; order Ericales; family Ericaceae; genus Rhododendron; species Rhododendron ovatum. Next base: position 28,705,605 of record CM033800.1, read on the forward strand.
CATCATATCCTTGACGAGTTTTAATTATCAAAATATGTCATTGGCTGTCATTTTTCCAAAAAAAAAATACTCCGTAAGATATTTGGTACGTCTTTTACTAATTAATGTGTCTTCATTTTCTAAAAGCCTAAACGCATAGATATGATGATGGGCCTTTAAAATTAGAAGAACTTATCAACAAAATGTAGATTACTAATCCGCGCGCGCCCCCACCCGCCCCCTCCCCTGCTCTCTCTCTCTCTCTCTTGATTTTTTTATAAAATTTTAAATGTTAATAATTTTTTTTACGTATTTTTAAAAATAAATTATATATTTTTAAAATCTACTCAATAAAACCTATCAAACGAGCCTAATATTGATGGTAAAATAATGTAAAACGGAAAAATATTAAACTGTCTAACGAGGTTGAAAAATGTGTTTCAAATTTCAATCCGTTTGAACCGGTGGAAAGAAAAAAAGTTTCTTGATCAAAAAATTTAAATCTTTCTCCTGGTTGAAACGAAAAAAAAAGAAAAGAAAAAAGAGAGGCAATCGGTGCCTTGTAGTGCATGTGGTGGTTTTGTGTGCATGTGAGTCTGGAAGAGTTTTGGACGTGGAGCATATAGGTGAATTAGGGTTTGATGACTATGCATCACTTGCCTAGGAGTAATTAGTTATCCTGCAGAGGAAAAAAATTTAGAGAAGAGCGCCTTATCATTTGCCTATGGTTGAGCACCTGCAAAAATAGAGATGTAGAAACTTGGAGTTGAGCACCTTAACAACTCAACTTGCAGAGTATTGAGCTGAGCATTGAGTTGGCTATATAATCTGATGATTGAGAGCAATTTTTGAGTAATCACATCCTCACAATTTTCCTCGACTTTCATTTCATTTTCGTAATTCATAAAAGAACATTATGGATAGGTACAATTTTTATTTTCGGATAGTTGGTCAGTTGGGAACGATGTTGCGAATGATGTTCCTTGTGGAGAGAGCAGCTCCTACGTTGGGCGTAATTACACAGCCGAATTTACGACTGACCAGGTTAGTTATTACTGTTATTATTATACATATATTTTACTTATTTTTGTTAATGTTATACTTTTTTTGTAGCACAACAAAAAACATAGAAAATTTAATTCTTTCACTTCATTCTATCTTCCCTACATACCATGTGAAGTTCACAGTTATGGAAAAAGAAAAGAAAAAATCCAAGGAATTTATTTTAACTTCTGAGGTAAAAGAGTTTAAAGGACTTACAGGAGAGCCATATGCTAGTATAAGTTGCCGCAGACGTCCATTACCACTTGTGAGAGAAGACAAGCCCACATAACTAATATTTTTACAACTTGACACGTCAAGCATCTGTCAGAGAAAAATTAGATGGTCCTTCAGTTACTTCATAGTTAATAATCAAACACTTCTTTTGACAGAAAAAAACTTTAACTTCAGTTTGATCAAATCAAACTTTTCCTGGCGAAAATGTTGGTAGGATGTTTTTGCAGTACACCATATTGAGTAAATGAAAGAGAAACTTTCAAAACAACCACATTAAAACTCCTCACTTCCTTATAAAAATTCACATTTTGCCACCTATACAATTATTGATAACACCAACGAAGCAACTCAAATTTTTTTTGTCTCATATCCAATTTATATCCAATTTACTGTTTGGAAATGGAAAAAAAAAATAAAAACCTGATTTTAAAAGTTTTTTTACGCCTTTAATTGCTTCATGTTTAATAAAAAAAAGAGAGTTTTAATCATAAAATTTTACTTTTCTAAATCCCCTTATTAAGACAATTCAAAGAGGAATATTACATTGTGCTTATACGTATTCATTTTTTTTGTTATAGATATTTGAAACTAGAGCTGTCATGGTAGATTGGGTGCGGAGAGTTGGTAAAGAAAATGGTTTTGTGATTGTCATAAGTAAATCTGCTAGTATAACGGGCAACAAGATGCCGAAGTGCATTCTTATTTGTGAAAGGGGAGGATTGTACAGACCGCTATTGGAAGGGCATTCAATGCAAAGGATTACTGGAACTAAAAAATGTGATTGTCCGTTTAAGCTGCGAGGTGTACCACAACCTCCAGACGGTGTCATGTGGAGTTTGAAGGTTGTTAAAGATTTTCATAACCATGAACCAGCGGAAAGTTTTGAGGGACATGAGTACCCGTCAAGGTTGACCCCAATTCAGCAGTAATTAGTTCGTGACATGTCTAACAGCACCGCGCCTCGAAAAATTCTTAATTTGCTAAGACAACAAGACTCGTCAATTAGTATATGAATCAGGAGTATTTACAATGTGAAAGTACAGTATAACAAAGAGCAACTGGGGGTCTATCTCCTATTGGGTACATCTTGAATGAATTAAACGAGAAACATTACATTTACAACTATCTTACAAATGAACATACCAACAAAATCATAGATATTTTTTGGGTTCATCCTAGAAGCCTAGAGCTCTCTGTCAATTTTCCGTTCGTGTTGATTATTGATGCGATGTATAAGAGTAATGAGTATCGAATTCCACTCTTGAAAGTTATGGGTATCACATCCACAATGAAAATTTACTCTCTTATATTTGCATATTTGAATAATGAGACAGCGTTGCCATCGGTGGTTGTTTCAGATAGGGATCTGGCACTTCTTGGCGCCATTGAAATATGTTTCCCCTTGGCACAACACATCCTTTGTATTTGTCACATAAACCAGTGTGTAATAAAGAAGTGCAGTCCTATGCTTGGTACAAGATGAGACGAGTTTTCCGAGGCATGGCAGTTGCTTATTCATTCATCGACACCGATGTCTTTGCAACAGAGATGGAATGCCATGTGCGGAAACGTCGAGCAATACTCTAATGTCATACAATGCCTTTGGGATACATGGTTGGGTCCTTACAAAGAGCGATTTGTTGCAGCATATATAAACCAGTTTATGCACATCGGGAGCAATTCAAGCCAAAGGTAACTTTCCTATAGTCATTGTATGTCTATTGTTCTGCACTAAAGAATACGTTATGTAACTTTCCTATTTAACACAGTGTATTATTAAATTGCAGGGCAGAGTCTGCGCATGCGAGGCTCAAACGATACTTGGGAGATACCATGTCCTCGCTTCAAATCTCTTTTCAGAAAATAAAAAAGACGTTGACCAGTCAGTTCGGGGATATTCAGGGGTCGTTCCAGAAATCTCTCAACATTCCACGACACATACATCTACAAGAATGCATTTATAGTGAAATCAGAGGTCGTATTTCATTACAGGCAATGGATTTGATCCATAAGCAGACAGAACGCAATGATAACGAAGCCGGCCTTTGCTTTTGTAAGATCAAAAGGACACACGGATTGCCATGCTTTCACGATATTGCACTTTACCGTTCTGTGAACAGACCAATTCCGCTAAGTTCTATCCACCCTCACTGGTGTACGTTGTCCATGCACGCCCAGAGGCATACTGATGAGGGAGCACGATCCAACAGGGCAGCTCAGCTTATTGAAAGATTAATGTTGTGTTTGGATTTGGATTTGAAATTTTTTTGAAAAATAGTAGGGGTAATAAGTGGAGAGAGATAGAGAGAGAAATGTTGAAAGTAGGGGGAATCTAGGGGGTATTTTTTGAAAAATGCTTTTTGAAAAGCAAAGAGAACAAGGCATAAATGAAATGGATTCTGACAGTCTAGAGTCTATGATGGACAGGTTTCTCGATATGGTGGATCCATCTCGTTGCACAGTTTGACCCCCAGCATACAACATAGAATACAGGGGTTGACCTACAGGCAGAGATGAGCAGAATAGAGGTCACATACCTTTCTTCACAGTATCCACTTCAGAATCTCGGGCCTCACGTATTCCAACATCGCGAAGGAGCAATGGGAGGGATCACATCGTTGATAAATTTCCTCAGCAGTATCAGCGTTATATTTTTCATTGTGTTGACGTTCGACCCGACGGTTATTGTGGCTTCAGGGCGTTAGTTGCGCAACTCTATGGTTCTGAAGATAAATGGGCTCAAATACGACATGACTTTATCTTATAGATTGAACAAAATTGGGTCTTATACGATCAGCTTTATCCAGAACGTGATTATGTATCCCAGGTGCTACAAAGACTTCGTTACTTTTAGCCATCGGCACTAGAGGATCATTGGATGTATTCTATATCATTGGGACTTGTTATCGCATCAACATACCACGTTGTACTGCATACATTCGATATGATTGCTTCAAGTTGTTTCACTCACTTGCCGTTGAGCTCCCATCCAGTTCCATTCGCAGTGCGCACACATATAGCTATTGGGCGTTTTAATGGTAATCAATTCGTGCAAGTTTTCCTATACCGTCATTATCCTGTACCACCCATCATCATATGGTGGAGGCCAAATGCATCAAATGAAGCACATGGATGAGCTCATCTTTATGAAACACGCCTCCAATTGTGGTACGAAGTAACACAAATAGATCCACCAAGACAACGATCACAATTTGGCGAAAATATTGACTAAATTTGTGTATTTATTTATGTTCATATATTGGTTCTATATACTCAATTATAATTAAATGAAGTTTGATTTCAGCTTGCATTTATGACTGTTCACAGAAATATAAAATAAATTTAAGTGGATTCAATATACATAATTTACTTGAAAACTCAAATATAGAAGTTTTAAAAAAATGACGAATAAAAAAATAAAAACAAATAGTTAATATATTGGGCCCAAAAAAATTATTTAATTTAAACACATTATTTCATATTCAATATTAGACTTGTTTGATAGGTTTCGTTGAGTAGATTTCAAATATATAAAATTTATTTTAAAAAATATGTGATTTCAACCTCTTCGAACAGTTTATATATTAAAAAGTATGGTTAAAAAATTAAGCGTTTCAAATTTCAATCCGTTTGAACCGCTGGAAAGATTTTATTTTTCTGATCATTTTATTCTAAATGGTCATAATTAAATTTTGACTCTAGAACTCTAGTTGATTAACCCTAAGATATATTTAATTCTACGACTTTCTTAGGATTAATCAACGAGAGCCTTATAGTCAAAATTTAATTATGATCATTTAAGATAAAATGATCAGAAAACTAAAATCTTTCCACCGGTTCAAACGGATTGAAATTTGAAACACTTAATTTTTTAACATTTTTAGACAGTTTAAACTATCACAAAAATATAATTTTTCCGTTTTACATTATTTCACCATCAATATTAGGCTCGTTTGATAGGTTTCGTAGAGTAGATTTCAAAAATATAAAATTTATTAAAAAAAAAAGGTGAAAAAAAAGTTATTAATATTTACAATTTTATACAAAAATAAAACAAGTGAGATAGAGAAACGGGTGAGAGAGAGAGAGAGAGCAAATGGATGGGGGTAAAACGGAGAATTCCCTGTGCCCGGTGTCAGACCCCCCGACGCCGGGGGGGTGATTAACAGCTCTCTATCAAAATATGGAACCTTGCGTATTCGTTTGGGCCTTAATTTCCCGAATCCAAATGAAATCTCTGGACACGTAGGTTGGAATGGCGACGGGCAGGGCAGGATGGGTTTTGGCGTACCCCGATGCTCAAAGTATCACACAGACTTGACCCCGATCGGATATTTTTTGGGTACCCCCGTGCCCACCCCAATCAGAGAACGGGTTTACTTGCACTGTCGTGCTCTATAAGAAATTTAAGAAAATTGTTTACGTAAAAGCAAAATAAAAGGAAATAGTTATGAATAAAAATATTTGGATGAAAGTCCTAATTTTTTACTTTTCTGATCATCTTCGTTATGGCGAGACGAATCAATGATCCACAAAAGTTAAGCGCAAAACTGACAAATGCGAAAAAAATTTGAATAAGGACAAAACAACAAAAATCCTAAAAATCCCCAAAAGTCATTTCATTAGGAGCCCACGACACGAGCACGGTGAAGCATGAGAATGACACGAAGCACAGCATGGGCATGTATAAGGGCACAACACAAACATGATTTTTTATTTTTCATAAAAAACTACTAGTAAGAAACATCCAAAAAATGATAATTTATGCAAATCGTGAATTGTATATCATATAAATATCTCAAAAGTGGATGATGTTACTGACTACTTTTCAAACTTATCCTCGGCTCAACTCGGCCAACTTGAGCTGAGGATATTCTGAAATAGCATAGCATGATTTTTAAATGGGACGAGATAGACACGACGTGAAACACATTAGGCACGGAAATAAATATGCTGGACCAGAACGGTAGGGCCCATTCAACACTTCTAAAACAATAATACATGCGTGACTTAATTAGCCTTCGTTCGACGTCTACTCGAGCGAGATTGGTTACTCATCAACGAATGCATCATAGCAGGTTTGAGAAGTGCGGACGATGTCCCTCGTGCTTTGTCTTCTTACATTGACAAGCTCGATTGTATTTTGCATTAATCCTCAAAAGGGCTGTAAAAACATACGAGTCATTGATTATTTTACGAAACTTGCTGCGAGTCTAGAGTTTCCATGATTACGCCCGAATAGAGTTCGCATAATTGGGTTGCAGGTTTGGATAAAATACTTTTACCTATTTTCTTTTGTTTGGACTTATTTTCCTTTCAAAAACCCCATAAGTCGTTTTTGGATGTCACTCATCAAGCTCTGTCATTGACGCTCTCCTTTTGCTTTCCCAATTTTTGTTGGGAATGACTAGGATTATTTTGTCCTACATTGGTTAATTATGTTGTTTCCGTTTTTGTAACCTATTACAAATAGGGCTTTTGGGGGACGTTTATAGATTATCTTTTGAGTGGCCTTTCCTTCATATTTTGGCTTTTCTAGAATTACGGATTACAGATGGCTCTTTGTATCTTTTCTTCACGTTTGTTAGTAATCCTCTCTCTCTTCACCCATGGATGTACGTACCCATCTTGGAGAACCACATATCTCTTGTGATTTCTTGTTTAGTTTTTTCTTTCTTGTTCTTAACTTGTATTCATAGTGTTCGTTACAACAATTTTTTCTCTGGCACCAATTCCATTTCCATCATCACCATGGCATTCATATATGCAGACAAAAAAGCTTAGGATCGATATCGGTACACATTGCCCATGGCCCCTAACTGCCACTAGTGTTTCTAATTGAATTATTGTTGATCCCATCCCTCTAATGGGAGTACATATTCTCTCCACAAATCTATATCAACTATTGTATAATCAGTGGCTCTCTCTCTCTCTCTCTCTCTCTCTCTCTCATTTTGATATCGGTAAGGACACACAAGATGTTCAGGCACACACAAATTTATATTATAAAACAGAGCAGCATCTTAAGGGAATATTCTAAAATTTATGTACACATACAAACAAGAGTACATTTTTAGCCGTTAGATTGAGTTTTCAATACGTTACAGCCGTTGGATCTTATAACATGACATTTTGGTAAATACATTACATTTGAGTGGCATTTAGTGAGGGAGGGAGAGAGGAATCTTAAATAAAATTCTCTCTCAAAACCACAACGACGTTCCCCCCCCCCCTCTCTCTCTCTCTCTCTCTCTCTCTCTCCACGTAGGGATTAGAAATGGGTTGGGTGTGGTCCGACGAAGTAGATGACGGCCATGACGTCGCTGCAAAATCATTGATACTACTCTATTTAAACCAGTGGTTCCCATCTCTAGCTTCCTTCCTTCTCATGTACTCGCTATCTTTTTTATGTAGCCAATAAGGTGTTTGATGGAATGCTCAACACATGTTCGGTGAATCTGTAGCAGTGAATTGGTTTTTATAGTAAGTAGATTGCTTTTTATTCAATTGTATGTGTTTTGGAAAATCTTTGGAAGTAGGTAATGGCTATTGGCCATCCATTTAAGTTGAAAAATGTGTAAGCGCATGCAGTGTGTGTTTCATCTTTTTTTTTTCCTCTCAGGTATAAGGCTGCATAAATCAAAAATACCAAATTAGAAGGATGATAATTTTCGTCCCCTACTTTTATTGCTCCTTCATTTTTATAAATTAAACCAAAAGGCCAAAACCAGTACCAAAAAGAGTTTCCATTATTATTTTTCATCCCCTACTGATTTAGTTGATGTAGAGCCTTGGTAGTATGTTTAATTTTTAAAATGTTGGTTCTTATAATCTTACTCTTGGACAGGGATTGATATGTTGGGTTCAATATCCAATATTTATTTGCAGTGTGCTGATCGTGGAGTCATGCCTTCAGGCATGCACTAGCAACGTGCCTTTAGATACGTTGCGTCGTGCCTTCAGGCATAGACATGCACTAGTCCTATATATTACACAGATGAGGGAGGTGACATTTATATATTTTTTTGACAGTTTCTTAAGGCAATTAAAGGATAGTTTGAGAAAAATAAATGCGAGCCAGTCTCAAAACTGATGGTCACACCATAAAGCTGGCCTATAAATATACGATTAATTCAGATCCCATCCGAAAAAACCCAAATCCCATAGCACCAGTCAAATAATCTGACAATCTAAATCAAATAATTCGCCATTTTACCCACTATTGCATCGGATTCAATCCAGTAATAATCCGATCCGAACTTTGTGTTGTTTAAAGAAATCGAAACATATGCTAAAATACCGACCAATTGAACTTTGTAGTTTGTACTACTTATTACTTGAATCTATCTATCTATCAAGTACTCGAGCGTCATTAATGCCGAAGGAAGTTGAAAATAACCTTAAAACAATCGTAGATACGAACAATTTTTTTTAACAGCACAAAAGACTTCATTAATCAATTGTAAACGATACAAAGATTAAATGAACAACAACAAACGAAATCACAACAAGAGGGAAAAAAAAAAAAAATCCTAACTAGATTGACATCCTACCCCCGACCGACGATCATATGCCCATCAGTTTTCTATCCAACTCTCATATTCTTATGACCAAACAAACCGTTCTTGTAATTCCTAAACCTTTCGTCCACATGATCGAGGACCTCCAAACCTGCCATTCAAAGCCCCACCAATCCAAAAAAAAATCCCTCAATATATTCGATGCACAAACCGATTCAATTGGGGGATAGTGCTGCACAGTGGTGTGCACAGTACCGTATTGCGTAACTTCGAGCTGTCGAATCATGCATCTGATGGCTGGAATCTCATCTCGGCAATGAACGGCTCTCAATCGTCGGTTGCCGAGATGAGATCCGAGCTGTCGAATGCACGATCCGACGGCTCGGAGGTGAGTAGCACGGTGCACAACACCAACCCGAAGTCTTGTACCTTTCCTTTGATATTTGGTACCTGAGATAGCGATGGTTAGTTAGGTGTGAGGTCGAGGACTCTAGGTCGGCATCCTAAATTGACCCTGTCAATCTCTCTCACCGTTTCGGATTTGTTTTCTTTTTTCTTCTCTTTTCGGAGTGTATATGTTGAAATGTGAAATTTTTTGGATAGGATTTGGATTTTTCAAATCAGACGTTTGATTTTTCGGATTACTAGTCAGATTTACCGAATTTGCATCCGATTGGATTTGTATATATATGTAGGTTCGTGAATATAATTTTTTTCCTCGCTGTTCAAAAAAAAAGAAAGGTTCTTGTATCTCTTGTGAGTAGCTGATGTGTAAATATATGTGAGCTGGAGAGGTGCAATTAACGGATGGTTAGGAAAGGGAAAAGAAGAGTAATCTAGTGGGGCAAAGGAAGAAGCGGGAGGACAGAAGAGACAAAGACAGCGTGTCCATATATATATTTTCCCTACACTTTCTTTATACTCTGCCTCAATTATTTTTCTTTCATTTCTCTTCATTTCCCTGAATACCAAACAAAGCATTGGATGATCCGAATGTACCAAACGGTCACCACATGAAATATACCCACCCGGCACTGAAAATTTTTCTCAGTTTGAAGGTACATTCCACGGCATTGAAAAAACAAATTTACTGCAATCTGAAAGTAATTGTCCTCCAACCATGTGTAATTTTTGGTGGATAGCTCGTACCAAAGCTAACATCTATGATCTATCGATGTCTTAATTTCCAATCGAGACAGCTCTGTTATTTTCGTGGTCCAGACTCATCTCTCTAGTGTATTCGCTTCTCTGGACGGATGATCAGCAGCTTCAACGTGGTTCAATTTTGTGCTCATATGATTTCATCAAATTGGTAGTATTTGCTATTTTGGTTTCAGATGCTTTTTTTTTGATAACTATTTTGGTTTCAGATGTTTTTTTTTTTATAACGCAGAGTGTTCCCGAGCAAGTTTACGCGCACCACAGGAGTCAACGAGACTAAATCTCTACGGTCCCCCACTAGCCTGTGAGACATTCTTATGGGAGCCCATGGGTTGGCCCTTGGGGGTCTCGAACCGGGGACTTGGGGGAGCAAACCTCAAGCCTTAACCAATTGAGACAACCCCTCGGGTTTTTGATTTAAGATGTTTGCCTTATAAAATGCTATTGAGTTAATTTGAATCATTATTAGGTGTTATCATTTCTTGTGGAGCTACTTCATATGAACTTTTTTCCCGACTCGAATGATTCCCTCCAATTCATGGTAAGATTGACCGTTTCTCGAAAACAGTGATTTTTTATTAAGGTCTTTATATTACTCATACTAGAGGTCGGGGTATACGCGATACGTGTGCATGTCGGATTTGTACAAAATTTGTGGAAAATCTATGAAACATTAAAATTTTTACAAATTTTGACAAAATTTGACTTACACACACATCTGGCGTGCATCGGCTTCTAGTTAGACATTAAATTGTGCAACTTGTGGTTAGATGGTTTTGGTGGCAGTGGGGTGTGAATTAGTAGTGGAATCACCTACGCCCAATAAAATTAGATTAGAAGATTAGACCAATTGACGAAAATGAAAGAGGAGTTCACAAATTTTGCAGGTATGAAAGTGACCTATAAGGTAATTTTGGTGGGACAATTCTGAGAAGTTGCGGGTGCGGAAGGAAATGAGGTAAAAGGAAAACTTCTGGTAGCAATTGGGGAAATGAGCAGAGAAAGTTGTGCAAGTGGTAGGGTGATAACTGCTTTTAGGAGGTTTCTTTGTGTTAAAATATCCAATATATCCCCACAATTAACTGAACACAAATGTCCAATTAATATATTCTCACAATTAAGTGTTTTGCATTGTGTGTGTTTTCTCTTAGGAGGGTATTTACGGGAAGGAGAATTACATGACAGGGGAGACACCAAACTGATGCTCTCCCTTTATATATTAGAATATTAGATAGATAGATATTAGAAGAAAATAGATTAGATATATCCTCATAGACTACTTCACATACGTACCCTTCACATATCATTGCTTTCAGCACTATGAGCTCTATGCAGGGATCGGAACTCCACTACACGTTACCTAAGCTTTCTTGCAGCTTCGTTCTAACTGCATGCTCTAGAGCGTTTAAGAATATGTTTAGCAGATCCACCGAATAGTTAGGGAGGCTTACACTTTGTTTGAAACTTATGATAAGGAAGTGAAGGAAAAAAAAGGAACAGTAAGAAAAAAAAGTCACTTTCTTTAATTGTTTGGTTTGCAACGAAAGAGGGAAGAAAATCACGGAGCTTGACATCATGCAAAATACATTTTCCCTACGCTTTCTTTATACTCTGCCTCAATTATCTTTCTTTCATTTCCCTGAAAACCAAACAAAGCATTAATTCAGAAGTGTCTGATGAACGTAGATCTGATACGGTAGATATGCAGCCCACACAAATAGGTTAATTTTAGACATATCTGTAAACGAATCTGGGTGTCCGTGGCAGTTTTGCTATATAAATAAAAGAGCTATTAGAGCCATCTTTTGGTAGGTGCAACGTAGCAATCAAAGACTTCAATCACGGGTCGATAGGACCTTAATTAGCATTTGGTCAGTGCCAGATTGGTCTTAATAGTATTTCAAATTAGGAGAATAATTTCTTTACGAAACTTTCCGTAAACTGAGTTTACAGAGACCCAATTGTGTGCGTCCAAAGTGTTTTTAGACAGTTCGGACTGAAAATCAATTTTGACCTTAAAAAAAAAAATTTTACCGGTCAAAATTCAAAAACAATCTCAACCATTGATTACGCGAATAAACGGGCAAAATTGTGCAAAGCAATGAAAAACTTATTCATGACTCTTCTGTGAATAAATTTCTCTCTTCAAATTAGACAGCGTTTAATAGTCGGACACTATTGGACAGTATGGTTGAGTGCAAGGCCACAAAATTTACTAGTATTTCAAATCAGACGGCCCTACCACCCAAATATATATGGACACCATCACCTAAGCACAAATCTCACGTTGCGGTATAGACAATAATATGATTGAGTTTTCTAGAAAAGAAATCGAGTGTAAAAGTTACCAAAATACTTAGTTCATTTCAAAAAGATTGTTTGGTTTACAAAACATTAACTAAAAAATAATAATTATTTATTAGAAAAAAAAACCTCAAAACTTTTGCCTTTAGTATTATGGAGTAAATATTAATCAGTTCCTGAAATTTGTAAAAAATTATGCATGGAGGGACTGTTTCGCAAATTCACCAGCTAAAGGGAAAAAAAAAGTGCTTGCATCAATTAGGGGCGTAAAAACCAATTTCTTTTATTAAAACAAATTTAGAATTTTCTTGATAAAAGTTCTTGTAGTCTCATTGGTGGGTCCCATTAGCAGTGACCCAAAATGCATGGACCACACGAGGACCTGAGAGGATTTGGATTCTAATATTTGTTCCAAGGACAGGTCCGGCCACTATAAATTGTGTCCCAAGCACTGGCCTAAATGCTACCCCATTAGCATTCCCTCTCTCCCTCTCTGATATTACTGTGGTGTTGTTTGAAGATGAAGAAAGGGTCTTGTGCTTCACTACTTTGTGCTCTGGTTGTGGTGCTGGTGGTGCTAGCGGAACCACGGGTGACCGAGGCGGTGACGTGCAACGCTTTGGAACTGGGCCCATGTCTGGGGGCATTCACGTCGTCGCAGGCACCGTCGGCGGCTTGCTGTAACAAGCTGAGGGAGCAGCGGCCTTGCCTCTGTGGGTACATCAAGAACCCAAGCTACAGCAAGTACGTCAACTCTCCCAACGCCAGGAGGGTTGCCTCCACTTGTGGTGTCCCTTACCCAAGTTGCTAGAGTATTTACAAATCCCAAAACAAAAGGAAAAATTAAGAGAGTATCACTATTGGCATTAAAGTACTGTAAGAAAAATGGATCACTACCTGTCTACATGTTTATGAACTAGTCTTAGGAATACATAATAATGAAACTCTGCCGGTGAGATTGAGTCGCCGGGAGAGTCGTCGTCGTGTCTGTCATGTCTGTTTTTGTTTGCTGGTTGTGTCATCTACTTCAAGTTATAAGGAGGGAAATAATGGAAAACAGGCGGTACTACTCTCTTTGTAGTACTGTTAATTTTCAGATCTGTGTCTATTTATTTTTGCTGTATACAAGAGCTAATGGCCATCTTTTTCTAGGTGCAACGTCGCAATCACAAAGACTTGAAATCATGGGTCAATCTGACCGGGTGTCGTTAGTCTCGGTTAGACAGCACGTTAGGTATACAAAAATGGTGGTCAATATAATTCCAAAAATAATACCGACGCAAATTAAATCTACTTGATCATGCAATATTAATTCTGATTTACTTGAGTTCTGGCATATACGTAGTATTCAACAACCTCTACTTGCAAACTGAATAGTTTAGATAATGATAACGAAAAATTCGATTGAGCACACTACGGTGCACGACACGCCTAGAATGCTTGGTCCCCTAGATTACGAGTCTCCTCTTCACTTCCAATCACCTAACAAAACTATGCCATCATATTTCCCTCTAGTGCAATTTGTCGTCACGTGCCAAACTTTGAAAATAGATTGTAAAGCCAAAATTTTCGAGTTCCTTGTGGTATGTTATCAACGAACAGAGTTCGATTTCCTTGGGATAGATCTTCCTTCTCATCCTGTCTAACTCTCTCTCTACCCATTACTCTCTCCATTTCCTTTATAAACTTTCAATACCTCAAAAGAACTCTTACAACAAGTGGAGTGGAGTGGAGTTAGGAGTGAGATTACAGAATGTGACCCTGGAGCCGTCAAGAATGGATTCTATGCTCTGGATTGAGGCCTTCTGTGAACTAGCTAGTAGTACGTTTTACATTTTCGATTGATGAACAAGAAGGAAAATGGAACTATTTTCTTTTGTGACTCGCCCCCGGCTACGTGTCCTTTGGACCCTTAGCCCACCCACCACCAGTAGATCAGCTAGCCCCCTTATGTAGGTTGGGGTAAGAGGGCATTTCCATCGCGGAGGATTCAATCCAGCCACTAGTTCCCCTACGGCCATGATCAGTCGTACTGGCAATGAGAGAGGATTCCAGAACTCATTCAAATAATATGCTTTCTGTTAAGTCTGTATATGACCTATGGGAAGCTTATGCTTTTACCCCCAATATTGGATTTGGATCTTTGTGGAGAAATCTTATGTAAGGATCCGTATTTTCGAAAACTTAATAAAAGGTTTATTTGCTAGTATAAGTAAGGAAAATATGGGTTTTCTTGAGTTTAAATGAATTTGGGGTGAATGTGATATAATTGTTTGTGGGAGGGTGCATGTGCAATTTGAAGTGTGTGTAGTATATATATGTGTGGGTGTAGATGTAGAGGAGTAAAATACTCCTCACTTTCTCTCTCTCACTCCCGACCTCTCCCTTTCTCTCGGCACTCTCTCTCTCTCCTCCTCCAACACCCAAAACTCTCACTCCTCACTCAAAACCCAAGACAAATACTCTTCAATCCTTCATCCATTCTTGTTATTGAGCCCGTAACTCGTTGGATATAGCTCGGAGAGGAGTATTTTTGGAGGATTTCGAATTTCCAGGCTAGGGCTCGATCAAATCCCGTTGGGTTTCGTTCTCCAAGGCGAGGTAGGAAATTCTTACTCTCTCTACATGTTTATGAGTTGATTGTGTGCCAAAATCGGGCTGTAGTTGGTTGGATTTTGAAGTTATGCTCGTTCCTGATTTTCTGCAAATCGTCCACTGTTAAACAGTGGTACCAATACCTACTTTTTGAGGTATCAATACCTTGATCTCGGATTGCACTCTGGATTGACTTAGTACCAATACCTACTTTTTGAGGTATCAATACCTTGATCTCGGATTGCTCTCTGGATTGACTTAGTACCAATACCTACTTTTTGAGGTATCAATACATTGATCTCGAATTGCTCTCTGGATTGGTTCGGTACCAATACCTACTTTTTGAGGTATTGGTACCAATGACTCAGAAAATTGTTTTTAAACTCTATTGATCATTCGTCGATTGTATTGGCTCCCGATCACTTCTAACACTCCCCAATCACATTCTAGTCATCTCTAAACTTTGTTACTCGTGTTCCAACGACTCGTTGTTCGTTCCTATTCTTTTGGACCTCGTTATAATAAGAATAAGCGTAAAACCAAATGAATATGATACTTGTTTCCTTTGTTTATGCATTTGGGTTATTATGTGAGCATTGTGGCATGTTATATGAAGGATATGGATTTGACATATGACGTACTTTACGGTATTGAGACTTGTAGAACGAAAAATCACAATTTAGAACGATTGAACGATACGAAGAAAGCCACGGAACCACTACAAGGTGGGATGCCGGAAACGGGACGCACGGGGTCCCAAATGCCCGGAAGTGCACAAGAAAGCCACGGATCCACCACATGGTGTGATGCCGGAATGAATGCGGGACGCACGGGGTCCCAAATGCCCGGAAATGAAATCGAGGACACTTGACAAAATGGAAACGGAGAACTTAGCAAATACTAAGCGACGTGAATGTGAATGGTGTGATTATCGAGTCTTATCCTCTTGCCCTTGTTCATGTGGAAAACTTTTGTCGTCAATATTCATCTCGGTGCATTATCCATCTCATATGCATATAGTTTGAGCAAAGATTTCTCTACTGGGCTAGTGTAACTCAACCTATTATTCTTTTCAGGTACATCTCAAGGGCATTGATGTGGAGTACTTGACGTGCATACGACTTCATCATTTTGAAAGCTAACATGGAAGAATTACTTTGACATCTTTGTAAAATTCTTTTGGGAGATGTAATTGTAATTTTGAGCTAATTTTTTGACTTGAGAATTATGTAATCTCTAAACTTGCCGTCTTTTATTTAACTATGGAATTTGGGGCTGGCGTGCCATTATTGTAAACTTTGGACTTGTTTGTACTCTTGTTTGAGTTATGGGAAATATTTTGGGTATTATGCTGTATTTTTGCGAAGGACTTTTATTAGAAATACCATTATTAATATGTTGAAAACCCAGGCCGTGATATCTTAGTCCTCCGAAGGTAGAGATTTTCGTGCGGTTGGCGTGTCAAAACAGGATTGTGACTAGATCGGTCTTGAATAGTAGAAACATTATTGTGGGAATGGATGAGCAGGATTTGGCTTGTCAATTTTGTCTATTGGAAGTGGAAACACTAGAGCATGTGCTGCTAACATGCCCGTTTTCTAGACAAATTTGGTTGAAGATGCAGAGTGGTGGAATATAGTTTGGGTGGTTCCTTCGAATCTACTAGGTTTATCCTCCTGGTGGTTTCCTTTTCGTTTTAGAAATCTAGAGAAACACCTTTGGGAGTGTTGTATTTTTGCAACTTTGTGGTCTATTTGGATTGCAAGGAATGATGCTATTTTTAACAAGAAAGCTGTTGATCTCAACCAAGTGGTAGAACTAATCAAAACAAGGGTAGCCTTGTGGGTCAAAGTTATATTTGATATTGTGGGCAGCATACCCTGAAAAAAGCAGATTGATGAGCGCGCTTTTGGCAGACGAGCGCTCAATTCAGAATCGCCACTTGGGTTTGAAGGTCCAACACCCAAGGAACCGAACTTAAAACGCTTGCTGCGCTATTTATTTTGAAAAAGTGATGGAACCGGTCCGTCATAACCATATCTGGGTTTAGGAGCCAGGTTACGAAAGGGAAAGGGTTTTAAGGTACCCCTCTCACCCAATTCGGAGATCGATATCTACTTAGGCATTTTGTGAAAATATTTGTGATTCTTCTTTTATTAATCAGTTTTTAGTCAATTAGGGCGGGAGAACAGTTAATCGGGGATTAAGACTGTAACAGTTTGCAGGATGTGATCAGAAATAGCATGGACGGATGCAATGATAATAATAAATGGGATAAAATCCAACACTGTGAGCAGATACCAAAATAGTGCCTTGTATGAATTTGATGTGAACAGTGGCCAACTTGCATGCATGAATCTATGTGCATATAAGTCCTCCAACCCGTGCCAGACCCATACACACGCGCGTGTGTTGACATCCTACCAACATGTTGAATTTTATCCCCTTCTGGGCTCTGGATGGACCAGTGCTCACCCAGGGGGACAAACCAAGTAGTTTATATGTATTGAAAGCAATTTGAAATTACAAACAAAACTAATTAATTTGAAACACAACCCCTAAACATTGGGGGTACCAAAATAAGGACCAAGGGCCAAGTTGCCCATGCAAAGGCAGTAACTGGAAATCAGATGACCAGCGTGCGATAGAGTGACACAGGCACACGTGGATCATGACTGGACTTCCAGGAATTGCTCTTGCATGCCTGGGCTCTGAAACATACTTAGAAGCAACCCAGGAGCATTCCAAAGTAATTAAGATAGCATGCTAAGCTAAATTAATATTTTTCACATGTAAAGCAGTAAATTAGATTTTACCATGCATCACAATGATCTGTACATAATGAAAACTGGAAATAACTAACTTTCCCATCCCCACGTGGATTGTCACGTGCTACCCATGACAAGCGCGCGTGCATATGGGTCCAACGCGCGTGAGAATGCCAGTGCACAGTTCTTGTAACTCTGCTGACCTTAGGACCAAGACTGGTATTGATTATCAGCGTTGGCCCTGCTAGCCCCCCTCAGGGATCAAAATAGTAAGCAGTATGTATGTTATACCTTTGCTTGAGTGTTTGAAAATGGCTTGAACAAGTAGATAGTGGTGGCAAAATGAGTGTATGGAAGTGGATCGGATGAGAGGATATCAAGGGTATTAGGGTTTGTGTGGCCTTTTTTGCTTGAAATTTTGTAACCTTGGACTTGAAAGACCAATGGGGTATTTATAAAAGGTGGGAGAGTGCTAGGTTGGTGGTTAACTTGGCCATACAATTAGCCAACAAGGCTGGTTGGCCTTACTTGGTGGAAAAAGGTTCCACCAAGTGATAGGAGTGGTTGTGTGGGTGGAGTAACCCATGCACCTACAAAACGTCGTTCAGATGATGAAAACGGGGTTCTACGGGTCAGTAGACCCCTTGATCATCACAAAATCCAGCTGAAAAAAGGTGATGGGGACAGGTATTGACCAGCGCGCGCTTGAGCCACCAACTTCCGCGCTGGTCAACAGTCAAAGTTTTGACTTTGACTAACACGTGGCAAGTTGAATGACGCGCGTGAGAGCCAGAGCAACGCACGCTGGTCAAACCCAAGGTTAGGCTTTAGGGTTTTGGGGTTTAGAATGGGTTCCAATCACTCCAAGTTCAAACTTTTCCATTCTCAAGACTGTTTTTGATTTGATTCATCGTCGGAGAAATAAGAAATCGAAAAATAAAATAAATCAATCGAGAGACCCAGATTGGGGTGTTTACAGATGTAAAGGTGTATATGGTGAAAGATTTTAAAAGGAACGTTGATGGTGTTAGAAGGCTCATGATTTAGGTGTATCTTTTTTTTTACTTAACAAAAGGGAAATTTTATTGAACTCGACAAGGGTACATCGAGAAAATCGGTCACTTATGTCCCGCCCCAAAAAATGGCGCAAGAGACCAAATGGTAAAATGAAAACAAACTAGAAAAAAACAAAGGAGGGATTACCAGCAAGTCGGTTGGAAGTCCAAAACTCAGAAAGCACTAACTCCCAATATTCTATAATTTCAGTTATATCCTCATGCGCCTGATCACCTCTATTCCCCTTTTGAATTCTTCCACTGAGTATTTCGTGACATTATGCTTTGCCTTGATCCAAAACGCTACCCTAGTTTTGATTAAGTCCACCACTTCATCTATATCCAAATGCTTATTATTGAATATAATCTTATTTCTGGCAATCCAAATTGACCATAAACCTGCAAACAAAATTGATTTCCAACATTTCTTTTCCAGGTTTTTGAAAGAGTTATTAAACCATATAGCTATGAAGTCCATGATTGTTGGAGGACATATCCAGAGTACACCCTACCACCTTAATACACCCGTCCACAGTTCCCATAAGAATCTGCAATGGAGAAGCAAGTGTCTTGGGGTTTCACAGGCCTCTACACAAAGGGGGCATTCTTGCGCCCCTTCATCTGAAACCAACCCTCTGTTTACGAAAACTGACCTTAAAGCAATTTTGTCTTGAGCCGCCATCCAAACAAACACCTCCACCTTGGGGGGTGGGGGGGTTTCTTCCAAATACGGCGAATGTTTGAATCATCGTTATAACTGAGTTCCTCCCATTTGGTGTATGCAGATCTTACAGAGAAAGAATTGCTCTTGTCCTTAGTCCATAATAAAATGTTGTCTTGATCCCTTACTAAGTTTATCTCCGCTAGTTTGTGTTGTAACTGAATGTAACTCACATTCTCCCAATCGTGTAA
This sequence comes from Rhododendron ovatum, assembly GCA_019656835.1. NCBI lineage: Eukaryota > Viridiplantae > Streptophyta > Magnoliopsida > Ericales > Ericaceae > Rhododendron > Rhododendron ovatum. The sequence goes on from CM033800.1 coordinate 28,725,177, forward strand.
ATTCCTTCTGAAATTAAGTGGCCACCAGCCAAGTGTTGATCTCTCTCCTATGTCAGCAATTTTGGTTTCTTGTTGTAAGGATGCCGCATAAAGTCTAGGGAGTTGGCTTCTAAGAGGAGTCTCCCCAAGCCACTTGTGTTTCCAGAATTTTGTTAGGTTGCCTGATTTGACCTCAATCTTGAAGCCGTCATGAAGGTACTTGCCAAATTCTGAAGCGATATCGCCCACTGAACAAATATCTTTCCAAACGTTTGACGCTCTCGTAGGCACTGGGAGCTGTAGTAACCATTCACTATTGTCCAACCCGTACATCATAGAGATCACCTTATGCCATAAAGATCCTTTCTCCTTGTAGAATCTTCACCACCATTTTGCAAGGAGAGATAAGTAATGATCCAGTAGTTTCTTGATACCCAAACCACCCTTTTTCTGCTTTTTGTCAAGCAGCTCCATTTCACCAAATGTAACTTCTTTTTCTCCAATGTGTCTCCCCAAAAGAATTGCCTTTGAATTTTCTCAATGGACTTGGCCACAGTGATAGGCATTTTGAATAAAGACATATAGTAGATAGGTAAGATGCTGACATATAATTTAATCTGAGTTAATTTACCCCCTTTGGTCGTGTGCCTCCCTTTCCACTTTGATAGTTTTTTCTTGATCCTATCCATAATAGGCTGCCACGTACTGATTCTTCTTAGGTTTGCACCTAGAGGAAGTCCAAGGTACTTCAGGGGAAGTTTGTCCACTCTACACCCCATTCTATTGGCCATTTGGGTAAGAGTAGTTTATGGAATGCCTATGCCACACACTACACTCTTTGAGAAGTTAATTTTAAGCCCTGACAACAGCTGGAAACATCACAGAATTCTTTTGATATTACTGATCTCCTCTGTGTTGTTCTTGCAAAAATTGATGGTGTCATCTACATATTGAAGATGTGTTAAAACAAAACCTCCATTCCCAATACTAACGCCATTGATCAAACCCATTTCCTTTGCCCTCTCCAATAGAACATTTAAGGCCTCAGCAACTATGGTAAAAAGGAAAGGGGATAATGGGTCTCCCTGTCTTATACCACTTTGGAATTTGAACTAATTAGTAGCAAAGCCATTTATGAGCACATAAAAAGAGATAGTTGAGATATATTCTTTCACCCATGAGCACCATTTGACACCAAAACCCACATTGTGCAACATATCCAAAAGAAACTCCCAATTTACAGTATTGGAAGACTTTTCAAAATCAAGTTTTAGGATCAGACTAGCTTGGTGACTATGCTTCTAGTGGTGGACTATCTCATTTGCTATCAAGACCCCATTGAGGATTTGTCTACCATTGACTAACGTTGTTTGAGCTTCCCCAATCAGAGCTGGATGAGTCTTCTCTAGCTTGTTTGCTAAAACCTTTGACAACAATTTGTATAAACCACCCACCGTACTTATTGGTCTGAATTCGTGAAACTTTATAGGTCCATCAACCTTAGGTGTAAGAGCGAGAAAAGTGGAGTTAATACCAGAAACTAGTTTCGCATTGGAATGGAACTCCGCAAAAAAATCCAAGACATCCTTTTTCATGAAAGGCCATGCTTTCTTGAAGAAAGAGAAATTAAAGCCGTCTGGCCCAGGTGCTTTGAACGAGCTGCAACTCTTTAGGGCCAATAAAATTTTTGCTTCCTCAAAATCTGTTTCCATCTCTATAGACAAGTCTCCATGTAGTCTTTTGTTGAATACACCCCATAGAGTAGGTCTGATATCATCCCCCTTTTTAAAGATGGAGTTGAAGTATTTCATTGCTGCTTCTTTGATTAGTTTTGGTTCTTCCACCCAACCCTCATCATCTCTGATTGCTTTAATGATGTTCTTGAAATCTGTGATTTGCAACTGAGTGAAAGAACCTAGTATTTTTGTCACCCAGTTTGAGCCATTTCCCCCTTGATTTTTGTCTCCACAACGTTTCAGCTAATCTTGACCATTGCTTAATTCCAAACCTTGCCTTCAAATAAGGTTGAGAAAAACCCCAAGCGTAGAGCTAGGTCGTCGATAGCATATTATCCAAAAGTCCGGAATCGTTCCCACAGAGAATCGAATATAGCTTAATTGGATTGAAGGTTTTATACGATGGATTTCGGCGTTTAAGACGGCCAACTTTCGATTTTGCTTTAAACGGTGGAAAACTAAGGCAACAGACTAGAAAAGAGCTTTATAAACTAAAAAAAGGGTAAGTCTAGGGATCGTCTAACCTTTGACAAAGGCCGTTACCGGTTCTCGATTATAACTCAGGTGAGAGTCACGACCGCGTGCTCACGCCTGGGAAATTTAGCTTTAATGACTACGTTTAACAAAAGATGTGATTAAACGAAGGCAAACCAACTTGTTTTTAATATTTATCGAACGCATAGGAGGCCACGAGCCCTCGGTAATCTGCTTGCCAAGACCGTTTGACTAAACATCTTACCAAGGAGTTAACACCTCTTGTTTAGCCAACAAAGCAAGTTAAACTCTATTCCGAAAATCATGCTTTTAAGCCCAGTGGTTTGAGAACCAAATAACAACCTAAGTCCTCGGAAAAGAGTATCCCGAGACTCAACCAAGTAACTACTCACTCATAACTAAAGCACAGACCAAACCATAAAAACGAGACATGATACTTAATCGAAGAAAACGAAAATAAACTTGATATTGAGAAAGATCTAGTTCGTAGCTACAATTTTAATAAACGAGAAATGATCGAACGAAAAGTACTTACTTGAGTTCTATGAAAATTACACTTGAATAGCTTAAAGAAACATTAACGGAGTACCAACTAAGGAGAAAAAAAATCTAGTCTCTTAAGAGGGAGAGAGTGTGAGCTATTTATATAAAAAGGCACTCTCTCTCCTCAAAATATCCAGAAAATATCCAAAAAGTGAAACCAAGGCATAAATGGAAAGTTGAAATTTGTCAAAAAGTAGGTCAGTGAGAATCCCGTATCGATACTCCATAAGCGTATCGATACCGAGCAGTCTTCCTCTGCAATCCAAGTTTGCCCATAGAAGGACCGTATCGATATGCTGGAAACCGTATCGATACTCCAGAAGCCGTATTGATACAGTGAAGATCCCAAAACTCTCTGTTTTAATGAGGTATCGATACTCCAGGAACCGTATTGATATCGATCAGTCTTCCTGGCAGATCAAGTTCCCCAAACCTCGTCTTGCCACTCGACGGCCCCTTGGCACTCGCCAACCTTCCGTTTGACCATTCCAAAGCCCGACGGTTGTATTCTTCAGGGCCTCGCCATCGGATCATCAAAATAAGGCCTCATATTCACGTATCACCTGTAACGCTCAATGAGAAACCTTACACGCGACATTACTTAAAATAGCAAATAAACATAAAGCAAATGACATAAAACGGGACTAGGCGCACCAATTATCTACAATATTGGGTGCTTATCAACCACTTCCAAAATTTTGCTCTGACATGACTTCTTTCCTCTTTCTCTGCATTGGATAGATTTCTACTTTCCCACAGAATGTCTAGTTGCCTAAGTCTAGATTCAAAATCTTGAATCTTCCTTTTCACATCTCCAAATTCTTCCCTGTTTTAGGTCCTTAAAGCTTTCTTAACCTCTTGTAACTTGCGGACCACCCTAAAACCAGCCCACCTTTACACATTACCAACATTCCAAGTTTCCTCAGCCAGTTTCATACATTTAGGGTCTGTAAGCCACATGTCCATAAATCTAAAAGGTTTAGGCCCCCAATCACGATTGTCATATGAGATCATGATTGAGCAGTGATCCGAAATAGGTCTGCGTAGTCCCCACTGTATCATCTTAAAGTGGTGTAGGAAATCCATGGACATAAGGAACCTATCAAGCCTACTGTGGACAGCTGAATCCTGAAAGTTGGACCAGGTGAAGCGTTTGCCAATCATAAGACTGTTCACCACCTCCAAATTATCTATGAACTGTATGAAATCTCTCATACCCCTGTCAAGTCTTGTACAACTCGATCTCTTACCAGTTACATTGATTTCATTGACATCCCCTCCAATACACCATGGGAGTTGACTCTGGCTTTTTAGGGTACACACATCATCCCTCACCTCCTTCTTTGAATGAGCATCATTAGGTGCATAGATGTTAACCATTACGCATTCAACATTATTCAATGAACCATGAAGGAAAATATAATTTTTCTTAACAATGGAGTTTATAACAGAAAAGCAGTCCCTATTCCACTTTGTAACCAGCCCACCTGAGGCACCCTCTGCCTCTGCAATTGTTACCCTACATCCTCTCCACCACATCTGTGTGCATTATCTCCATCTTTGTCTCTTGAACAAACATCTTGACGAATCTCTTTTTTAAATTGCTTCCAAGACCTCTAATATTCCAGGATAATATCTTCGTTAAGAATTGAATGAGAAAATTACCCCTGTGTTCGCACGATCAGTTCCCATTTGTTCTTCCCTGCAATTGGGAAAATTCGTGAGCCTCCACCTCCATCATTTTCCTCAGTAACCTCTCTGCGTTGCCCTTGAACTGCAAATTTAAACTAAGACCAACCGCAAGAGTAGCTTGTACCTCTTTGCTTGGCGAGAGCGATTCATCGTCTCGAGGCTCTGATTGTGGGGAGCCTACTTGACCTTGTTGGGCTTCACCCACGTATGATAATTTATCGAGGGGGTGCTTGGTAATTATTCGCGTGTAGTTATGTTATATTCGATTTTGGTTAGAGAATCAAATCCTATGGTAAGTTGGAGGAGTTTCATACTTTGCGGTATTATTATGGAAGAGTTTCCTTCTTGGTGTATTTCCTAGTCTGAGTAGAAAAAGGAATTATAAGGCAGTAGGAAGCCTTGGAGGTCAAGGCTTGATACTCTATAAATACTGAGGCGTATTTGAGATTTATGTGTGACATAATGTGAGGGAGAGGGTGAGGCGAGCGTGGGGGGCTGGTTTGTGGCCTCCCGTAGAGGGACTGGCGTGTGGTTCCCGGAGAGTTTTTTCATCTTTATTGTATATTGTGTGAATATATAATCAAAGGGAGTTTTTCTCTGAAATCACTGCGTTGTTTGTGTGCATGGTGTCCCTCACGGTCCTAACAATTGGTATCAAAGCGGGGTTGAAGAAGAGGGTCACCAGAAAAACAACGGGTTCGATTTCTGAAAAAAAAGATGCTCACGAACCTCGTTTTTATCACCTGAGGAGGTTGCACAGGTGATTGGAAGTGGCGGAAATGACAATTGACGGAGCAGACTTGCAGGGATCGGAGGTTGATCAGTACAAACATGCGTGAAACTAGTGAGCAAGGATACACTCGGGTTGGAAGTGACACAGGCACTTACTAGAGCGAATGTTTGCGGAGATGATTAACAGTGATCAGAGGTAGTCTGGTTCAATCGGGTTTGAAGACCTATCATCGGGAGTTGCAGTTGTGATTTGGGCTGCATGAGGATGATGATGGGCAATCGATACATGCTTGTGGAAAGTATAGACAGATGGAGCTGATGTTTGGTACTAGACAAACAGTATGAGTTTTTGTGACAGTGAACATGTGAAGCAACAGTTGCGAAGACACACAGGAAGGGCACTGGAGTACGAGGAGTCATGACCTAAGATGTACAGGAGTGTCGGTTACCAAATCAAATTGTGTATGGAATAATCTGCAGACGGCGAGCAACTGGTTGTTTGGGAGATGTTCACGGGAGCTCTGAACAGAGGGATGGAGATGGAGACCAGACGATGCATCGCTGGGATCTCTTCCTTTGTGGATTTTGTGATTGAATTCTCTTTATGGTATGCGGCCGCATGAGGAGAGATGGAGTCACGGATCATGTCCAGCGAGGATGCGAGCACTCCAGTGCACCTAGGTGAGGGGGTGCAAAATCATCCCACATGGGCGAGGGGGTGATTGTTGGGCTTCACCCACGTATGATAATTTATCGAGAGGGTGCTTGGTAATTATTCGCGTGTAGTTATGTTATATTTGATTTTGGTTAGAGAATCAAATCCTATGGTAAGTTGGAGGAGTTCCATACTTGGTGGTATTATTATGGAAGAGTTTCCTTCTTGGTGTATTTCCTAGTCCGAGTAGAAAAAGGAATTATAAGGCAGTAGGAAGCCTTGGAGGTCAATGCTGGATACTCTATAAATACCGAGGCGTATTTGAGATTTATGTGTGACATAATGTGAGGGAGAGGGTGAGGCGAGCGTGGGAAGCCGGTTTGTGGCCTCCCGGAGAGAAGCCAGCGTGTGGTTCCCAGAGAGTTTTTTCATCTTTATTGTATATTGTGTGACTATATAATCAAAGGGAGTTTTTGTCTGAAATCACTGCGTTGTGTGTGTGCATGGTGTTCCTCACGGTCCTAACAGACCCACCTCCCTTTGCCCTTCTGATAATTGCTCTTGAAAATCGTACATCACAGTCAGTTGTCTCCTTCTTCTCTGTACACTGGCAGAATTGAGATCCACCATGAGGTTTATCCCATGGGTCTGGGATATTCTTAAGTTCGACTGCGAATACGGCAACATGATCCCCTGCGAGGGAAGGATATCGCCCGAGCTATTAATGGCCTCCCCGCCTGGGGGGGCTAAAACCAAATTGTCTTGGGCTTCTTGGAGTGGGCCTTGACCTGGGCCCAAATAGCTAGTTTCCATTGGGCTGGAGACATAAGAGTCCGGAACCCAAGAGTCCCCCGCTCCTTCCATATCTTCTGTGATCCTTTGTTCGCCCAAATTGAGGTCAGCTGCCTTTGGGGAATGTGCAGCCCCAAAATTCAGAACAGATGTGACTTCTGCCCCAGGATCATTAATGAGGCCTTGCTGTGGGTCCCCTTTTTCAGATTCAGCCTCTGCTTCATTGACTTTCTATCATTTGCTGTCACTCACGTGATCATCTTCTTCCTCATCTCTTTGGTTGCCCAACTGAACTGGACCCTTCACAACCAGGGAGTCCTCAACCATGGCAACATCATCCATGGGGGTCACTTTCCTATCTTCTTTTTTTATATGATCACCAGGGTCTTGCTCGTTCAAATTCTTCAAGGACTGTGACGTTGAATTTAATGCCATTAACTTCAACATGGATCCATTCATTAATAGCTTCACACTTTTCAGTAACAATTAGGATTCTCCCACAAGCAAATGACGACATCTTCAAAGTGTCATCATCCACTTTAATGAACTGCCCCCAAACTTCCCCGCGCTATCCTCTTAAACGTGTTATAGTTCCAAATGTTCAGAGGGATCCCCATACATTTAAGCCAGCAAGATCTTTCAAGGCTACCAGCTTGTCCTTGCTAAGGTTTAATCTAAGTACACCATCTCTCCCACCACGATTCTTTAACATATGAGTCTCTGTTCAAAGAATCGCGGAAGGTTAACACCATGGATCTCCCACCCGAGCTCCTTATCTCCACATTGGTCAAACCGTAACTTTGGACTTCCTTTTGGAAGACATCAGCAGATATTTGTTTATGTAACTTTGCCACTACACTTCTAAATAACCAACCATTGCTTGAAGGAGGGACCTGACACAAGTCTTATGCACCCCCTTCTCAATCCCTTTAACTGCATCTGCATAGGAGCCACCCCTATTAGTTCTCTGCAACAAATGCCTCACGACTCTGCGCTTACTTGATTCACCCCCAAACGTAGGATTGTAGGTTCTAAAATCTCCTCCCTTGGAGTTCACTATCGAACGTCGAACCTATTCTCCCTTGCTCCTTACCCAGTTTGGCTTTCCTCCCTACCATGTGATCTCGTTGTTCAAAACTTGCCATTTTGACAAAAAGTTTTTTTTTTTTTATCCCCAATCCACAACCCATTGGATCTAAAGATAGCAACGTCTTCCAAAACATGGCAATCGTACCTCACGAATCCGAACTTGTTACCCGTAGATTTGCTCATTTTGAAAGGAATGAAAGCATCCTTGACTACCCCATAATTATTGTTAAAAGTTTTCCCAAGCCACTCAAAATCTGCCTCCTCTGGTAAGTTATTAACATACAATGTGTAAAGGCCCTTCTCCCTATCTTCCTTGCTTGGAATGAGTCTATGGTGGTTCTTGATCACTGGAATCCAACCCTCGGTAGTGGGCTTTTTCCCTTCGCTCTCCCCCTCCACCCCCCCTCACTCTCTAGCCATTTTTCCCTTAGCTTGTCAGTGATCTTGTCCAAAATTAGTTGATCTAGGTGTATCTTTTGGTGTAAATTTGTTTGGGCGCCGCTTTGCAGCGTAATTTTTGCTACTCGCAGCCGATTAAAACTTTTATCAATTACGGACAAAAATGCCCTTATGCAATTTGACCATGACACCCCTAAGACCTCATGCTATTTGACCATTTTACCCCATTACATACAACCACATACTCCTGATTTCCCTCCTTCCCCAGACCACGTCTCCTCCCTCCTCTCATTCAAACTCCTCCATTTTCATCCCTACCCAGCTGCCATCACCCACCAGCAGCCAAGTCTGCCTATCCTCCTCCCCTCCTCTTCCTCTTAAATTGTCAATGGAAACCTCGATTGTTTCCTCTCCCTCCATTGATAAATAAGAAATAGTTGACCCATCAATACACCACGATTTGTAGTCAGAAGATCACACAATGGACACAATGGAAGTTGAGAAATAAGTCACAGATGTTGTAGTGATGGAACAAAAATCGCAGAAAGAGGTAAGCCCGCCCTCCATTTTCAATTTCAAAAGCCCTCCATTTTGAATTTCAGTTTTGGCCCGACACAAATGGACACACAGTGCCAAAACTTGACTAATTTTTCGGACTCTAATATCTGAATTATGTACAACTATTCGGATATTAATATCTGAATATTGTCAACATTGTTGGACTCTTATATCAGAATTTGGTGTCAATTTTTAGATATTAATATCTGAATGAAACTGTAGAGAATCCGGCACTTACCTGGTTTGCCTTTGGGTGTTACAGGGTAACACTTCAACACTTGGTAGTTATGTAGTGTCATTGACTATACCTACTTCCACTCGTCCTCCATACGATTATACAGAGTATTTTACAACGGAGACGGTGAGTATTTTTGATAGAGCATTTATCATGTGCAATCTTATATTACGGGCTATAATTTTTTTCATGTGTGTGTAGGTTTTTCCATCCGATGAAGCATTGGTAGATTGGATAAGATGTACTGGTAAACAACACGGGTTTATCTTTGTGATTAAGGGTTTTGAGAAATGTATTAAGAATCGCACACCTTGGATGAGGTTTTCATGTGAAATGAGCGGTAAGTATAGGCCATTTGTGAAGAAAGTTGATGGGAAGGAGGTAGCTGTGAAGAAGAGAGTGCAGTCCACGGGCACCAAAAAATGTGAATACCCATTTGAATTGAAAGCTGTAAAGGGCAATGATGGTTGGACTATCTATATCCACAATGACACTCACAACCATCCTCCAGTGGTGTACTTGGAGGGTCATTCGTATGCTGGGAGGTTGTCAGCAGAGCAGACTAGCACGGTGGTTGATTTGTCAGTTGCTTTGGTGAAACCCAGAGAAATCCTAAACCATTTGAAGGTTCAAGATCTTGAGAACGTAACGTCTATCATAACCGTATACAATGGATGACAAAAGTACCAAGTGATAGAGAAACCTGGAAAAATAAAATCTAAGTACTGGTATATAAATCAGAAATTAAAGTCCAAATCTAGTTATAGATTTCGAATATTTATTTTCGAAATTAATTTTTTCCGAATGAATGGACTGTAATGGACAAAAAAGAGTGTGGATATTAAAAAGGGAGTTTGAAAATCAACACACTTATTTATTATTGGTTAAAATGGGATGTAATTCTTCCTCGTATAATGTGTCAACATGAAAATATATATTTGTAAAAATTTTATTCCTCGTAAAACGTGTTCTTTCCCGATATCCGCCCCTTCCCCTTGAGAGTCGACGTTTGATTGCCCTCGGACACGTTTACAGCGATCACTTTGTAACGGTTCATTTGCGACCAAATTTCCCCATCCCGCCTATTGCAAGGAATTGGTATATACATCACTACTCATTCGCGGATGGATGAGATACACAATATTGTGACAAGATCAAAGAGTTTAAAAAGATAGTGGAGAACGATGTGGCAACGACGGACATAATTGAACTAGACTAGGTTGGCTCGAAGGACTTTTATGTAAAATTTGAGTTTGTAGAATTTTATTGTAAAATATGAAATTTAGGCAAACAATTTTTTTTTGGTAGTGTTCTATGTTTGTCTCGAGCATTGTCCATTCGTACGGCACTCCTCATTTAAATCTAAATTTTCACATACAAGTATTGTCTAGCGAATTATTTGTGGCTAGGAAAGTATCAAGAATGATTCAAACCATAAAATTTACGTTTTGGTGCCCTACTTAGCATTCATATTTTCACGGTATCCAATTATCACAAATATGCTAATAGTTATCCGCAATAAAACAAAAGTCATTCCACCATGGAAATTAGTCCATAAACCATGACCATAAAGTGTCCAAAATAAATACAAGGTCATAAAGTCCATCAAAAACAAGTCATGGAAAAGACAAGTCTTAAGTATAGTCATGGCGCCAGCACGTAGTATAACGACTCAAGTAACGATCTGAACTAGGGCTTGCTATGCTCGCTTTAGCAGCCTCCGGTCCCTTCAAAGTCCTCTGCACTTCAACAATTGCTTATCATAGATCATACGGGCAAGTTGAAGTCGTAGCCCTAGTCCCACCCAAAACACTGTCCAAAATGGCCAAAGCCGCTGCATTGCGCTCTTCCGCACTCTTGGTAATTCTGTGCAGGAAACACAGTTTTTCAGCAAAGGAAACTGTGATCGAATATTCATTAAAAATCGTGTACTTCATATTTTTCGATGATTTCATCGCCAAAACAACACCAACTTAACAATCTCTAAGACTCGAAAGGACTCATAACCAATAAACTTGTGTAAGTATAACAAATTTGATAAAAATGTAGCTTTGGATGCTGTCCAGATTTTTCAAAATTTCTCAACATCAATAGTAGTAAGCAACTTCAAAATTCCACAAGTTCATGCTCATAATCCATTTATATACCAACTAACATGCATCAATCTTGGGTTTCCATGATCAAAATCATATTATCTATACCAATTAATAATATTTGAGAATTTAAAATGAATTAGGTATAAAATCATCATGTAAGCACTATAGAACCCTAATTCTTAAATCTCTTCCATGTAGATTGATTCTATATGCACATATTTATCAATACTCATAGTTTAAGGAAGATTTCTTACCATAAGAAGAGAAATTTTCAGATTATATGTCAAACTCCAAGAGATTACTTCAAGTTCTTCAAGCCAAATTAGGATTTTTTTATTCTTTTTCAATGAAGAAGAAAGAACTCCGAGTGGGGTAATGTTATGAATGTTTATAGGTTCTCACTCACAATTGGATTCTAAAGGTTGAAATAGAGGGGACAAATCGGACTCTAATGTCTGAATGGGGTAAAATACTTTGGATATTAAAATCCAAATGAGGCAAAATATTTCAGATATTAAATTCCGAATGACCTTACAAATTTAGCTACATATTAAAATCCGAATGGAGTAATAAATTTAAGATATTAACATTTGAATAGGGGGAAATAATTAGACTTTAATATCCGAAAACTTTGTCAATTATTCCTGGACAATGTCAATGGTTTGTGTCATTGTCTAATCAGTTCATATTATATGATGAAAACGTCTAGAGTAAAAAACTTACAGAGACCCATTATAGAATTGGGGTAAAATACATACATGACTCGGGTAAAATTTAATGTCCGAATGGAGTCAAATATTTTAGATATTAAAATCTAAATGAGGCAAAAAAATTCAGATATTACATTCCGAATGAGCTATGCTAACAAATTCAGCTGCTGCTGTAATACATAGGGGCCAATCGGCCAATTGGATACTAAAATCCGAATAAGGCAATAAATTTCAGATCTTAAAATCCGAATAGGGGGTAAACAATCAGACTTTAATATCCAAAATTGTGTCAAACAATTGGACTCTAATGTTCGATTATATTTGAAATACATGAAATAGATATACGAAATAGCAGTACGCTCGTGGTTTCTGAAGAAAAAAATCAAACAGTAAAATTCGAATGAGGCAAAACCGCGTAGGCATGTAATAACAACAGCAAAAATTTTACCGATATTTGAACTTCGAAATCGTTGGTGATGTCGGCGTGTTGTGCTGTGGTGTGGTGTTGTGGTGGTGATTGGGGAGAAGAAGAAATGGGAGGAGACAAAGAGAGAGATAGACGGGGTGGGTTTGGTGCTGGAAGTGGTGACTGGTGAAAGGGGATGGGTTTTGTGTGGTGGGTGTGGCGGTAATGGCAGACTGGTGGCTGGCGGCGGGCAGCGGAGAGAAGGCCTGAGGTAGAAAGAGAAGGCCTGGGGTAGAAAAAACGAGGGGAGAGGGAGGATTTGTAGGTATAGAAGGGTTGTGGGGTTGTATATTTTGTGGGTTGTAGGCATAGAGGGTAAAATGGGGAGATCAGAAATATTTCGTTGGTTGTAGGTAGCAAATTCTTATAAGGTAATATGTTGCAAGTAACAATTGACTGCGAGTAGCAAGAAGCGGGCTGCGAATAGCCGTGGCCCTTTGTTTTTACTTCTCTTTTTCTCTCGGAAATGTGGTAAACTTTTTGGTCGTTTCTTTTCTTTTATTCGATGTACCCTTTTTCAAGTTTAATAAAACCTTCTCCTTTGCCGAGGGAAAAAAACCAGAGAGCTAGGATTACTTTGAGATAAAGGAAATTCATTCTTTCACTGAAGCTGCCAAGGTCAATAGAAAGTGGAATGAAAAAAAATAAAAGGTAACATATTTTTTTTTCGTCAAGGTCGATAAAAAGGTCGATAAAAAAGTATTTTTGCAACTAGAAGTATAACAATTAATTTTTTTGGGACTGTGTGCTTATTTATTTTATCAGAGTATTTAGGCCTTTTGAGGTGTATCTTGCCAATTAAAGATTTAGATCTTGAACGGGTACTTGTTGCTTTTTTCCTTACTCCCTTTAGACTTTCTAACCTCTTTCAAAGATTAATAAAAATATTTTTCGCCATTCAAGCAAAAAACAATTAATATTTTAATTACATATATAGAATAGCCCTTATGTGTTATTCCTAAACCATGCATGTAGGGTCATCATGGTAACCTAATCTCTAGTCCGGAGCTCCTCTTAATCCCAAGACTAATAGTCTCACCCCTCTCCCTAGGATTATTTTGTCCCAACCTCGAAGGATAGTCTGGTAATAGTCCCGGGACAAAAAAAATAACACAAATATGGGACTAGGAGAGGTGAGGAGATTGATAGTCCACTCTCACCCTTAGTCCCCACAATCAAATAGGGACTAAGGCCCTGTTTAATAACAATGATAGAGATGAGATTCATAAGAAAATGAGATTAGGATTAGGATTAATTGGTAATGAGTATGTTTGTTTGGAATGAGATTAGATAATGAGATTATTAATATCATGTTTGTTTCATATGAGATAGGATTGGATTGATAGTACACATTTCTATTTTTTCCCTTATGCAAAATTAAAAGATAACATATGATTAAAACGTAAGTGCTCAAATTTTCAATCCGTTTGAACCATGCGAAGATCTTATTTTTCTATTCATATTATTCTAATCGGTTATAATTAATTTTTATCTTTAGGGCTCTCATAATTAAGTTTATGCTTTTTATATTGGATCCGATGGAGCAGAAACTTAATTATGAGAGCCCTATATAAAAAAATTTAATTATAACTCTTTAGGATAAAATGATCAGAAAAATAAAATTTTCGCAATGATTTAAATAGATTGAAAATTAAAGTACTTAATTTTTTAACCACTTGTCAACAATTTTTTGTCATTCAAACCATTCAACCGCTTTTCAACCAAAAACAAATTCAATCAACCACTTTTCAATTGTTTCCAACTATCCAAGCCAAAAACTTTCGGTGTGCTGATTACTCCCTCCAATTACTTCCAACCAAAAGCACGTGAGGAGAAACCCTTGGAATTGGACTACTAATATCAAGTGGGAGAGGCCATTTTCAACACTCCCCAAGGCCAAGCTTCCTAATCCATTGGACTCATTGTCCAATCCCATTTTTGGATATCAAACATGGTATTGTGAAACGAGAAAATCTTTATTACGGAGGTTCCGTAAATAAAAGTTTACGGAGCTCAATTTCGGCCGTCCAAAACACTTTTGGACGATACGGATTAAAAACAATTTATTCGTACGAATAGATTATTAATTTTTAATCTATGCAGTCAAATGTCGGAACGGATGGCTGAGATTGTCCAGCTCCGTAAAGAGCCACTTTACAGTGCCTCCGTAAGTAAGTATATCTCTTGTGAAACTCATGGGATTGCTAGTCCAATCCCAAGGCTTAATATGCTTAAAAAACAAGCCCTAATTTGTGTATTGGCCATGATCAGATTGACCCATGATTCAAGTATTTCTGATTGCTACAGTACACGTAGAAAAAAATGGCCCTTAGCTCTTGTATACAGCAAAAACTACTAGAGACACAGATCTAGAAACAATAGAAGCAGAGTAGTACGTACCACATGTTTTCCATTATTTTCTCCTAATACAAAACTTGTAGTAGATGACGCGACACAACTAGCTAGCAAAAAAAGACATGACATGACTCAACGACGACTCTGCCGGCGATTCAATCTCACCAGCAAAGTTTTATTATTATGTATTCTTTAAAACTAGTCATAAACAAGTAGACAGGTAGTGATCCATGCATTTTTCTCTTACTTTCATGCTAATAGCGATACGATCTTAATTTTTCCTTTTGTTTGGGATTTGTAAATATTCTAGCATTTTGGGTAAGGGACACCACAACCAGCGGCAACCTTCCTGGTATTCGGAGAGTTGACAAACTTTTTGAGGTTAGGGTTCTTGATGTACCCACAGAGGCAAGGCTTCTGCTCCCTCACCTTGTCACAGCAACCTGCCGACGGCGGCTGCCCCGACGTGAATGCCCCTAGACATGGCCTCAGTTCCAAGGGGTTGCACGTCACTGCCTCGGTCACCCGTGCATTTGCTAGCACCACCACCACAACCAGAGCACACAGTAGTGAAGGAAAAGACCCTTTCTTCATCATCCAACAGCACCACAGTAATATCAGAGAGAGAGAGAGAGAGAGAGAGAGAGAGTGCTAATGGGGTACTGCTTTTAGGCCGGTGCTTGGGGCACAATTTATAGAGGCCGGACCTCTCCTTGGGACAAATAGAATCCAGATACTCTAAAGTCTCATGTGGTCCATGCATCTTAGGTCAGGGCTAATGGGACCCACCAAAAAAAATAAAACAACTATTATCAAGAAAAAATTAATTTTGTTTTACTCTACGAGAGCTTCAGAGACTATTCATAGTCTTGAATATTAAACACCTACAACGGGACTCAAATCCTGACCTCCCTCATAAGGAGGGAGAATTAGGAGATGTCAACTAGGCTAAAGCCTATTGACAACTCTTTTTGTTTTGACTTAGAACATTTTACTACGTAAAATAATTGTTCCTATAAATAATTTTACAAAAAAATTTTAAGGAAAGGTATAATATTTGTTGTGATGTTTAGGGGTGTGTGTTAGTATGCACTCGTGGTAATGTTTACGTAGAAAAGTCTACAACTTAACTCAGATTTCATTTCAAAAGGTAGTAGAAATTACAACATATTATTACTATTATAAAAGAAACACCCTTTCGGTGACTTTCGGGTGTTGGTAGGCTTTGGTGGTTTTGTTGCTGGGGTTAGTTTTTTGTTCAGCTTGAGACTCGCTAGGTGTTTGTTTATTTTTAAGTTGGTGTCTTTTGGGTTTTTGGTGTTCGGTTGGCGTCTTGCCTTCCGTGTTGTCCTTTTTGGTGGTCTTGGATGGTTGGTGGTGTGCCCTTGTTCCGTTTAATTTTTGTAATCGTTTATAAAGATTAATAAAAAAAATTTGCTGTTGCAAAAAAATAAAATAAAAGAAACACCCTTTTTGGTGTGAACGTCACTAATGAGGATAACTCACACTTTAGTTTCATAAATTGCCCCTTCAATTAACTGTCTGCCAAGAAAAAAATGCCATCCTAAATATCTTCTCCTCTCTTTTCTACACGATTTGCACTCATATCGCATATGCCCAAAGAGAGAGCGCTTTCGAGGAACTTTTTGAGGCCCTGTTCCCGAAAGGTAAATAAGTACTTAATTTTTAACAAAATAATTTCAAGCTTAAAAATTATGTGCTTTCGCAAATAATTTTCTTATCAATATGGATCTTTTATACGGTGCAAAAAAAATTGAAAAATTATTTTTCATTTACATTATTTTTAAGTTTGAAAATGTGAAACAAATACTTATTTTTTAAGAAAGTGTTCTGGAATGGGGCCTGAATAGTGTGTGTACACTCAGAGTCCGCTTACACTAGCTTTCACATGCGGACATCCTTAACTAGAGAAAATGAGGACGTCGAACGCGAGCCATTGGATTGTATTTTGAATGGTCTGAATCCGCGGACGCTTTCTTACCGGTAAGGAGGAGAAAGACAAAGAGGAAATTGTCAGAAAAATAGATTTGAAAAAAGAAGAAGTCGACTTCAAAGAAGAATCCGAATGGGAAACATATTCCGACTTGGAAAAAGAAGAAGTTGACTTCGAAGAAGGATCCGAATGGGAAACATATACCAACTTGGAAAAAGAAGTCGACTTCGAAGAAGGATCTGAATGGGAAACATATACCAACTTGGAAAAAGAATAAGTCGATTTCGAAGAAAAATCTGAATGGGAAACATATTCCTACTAGGAAGAAGAAGGAATCGACTACGAAATTTATATTCTTACCGGTAAGAAAGTATCCGTGGATTCGGATCATTGAAAACACAATCCAACAGCTGGCACTCGATGTCTGCAAATTGTACATATGCGGGCGTCCTTATGTGAAGTAGACTGTATGTGTATATATATACTTGAAAGGAGCACCTATATATGCTATGCATGTCAATGGATCTGAATCGGATCCGAAGAAGCTCAAATCTGATCCGATGCAAATTCGGTAAATCCAACTAGTAATCCAAATCCAGAAAATCGTATATCTGATTTGAAAATTCAAATCCATTCCAAAAATTTTCATATTTTACCATATAAACCCCAAAAAAAGAAAAGAAAAATTAAAATTTCCAAAACAGAGAGAGAGAGAGAGAGAGAGAGAGAGAGAGAGAGAGAGAGTCAAGCACGCCAACGTCAACCTTACACCTTACTCACCATCGCTATCAGAGGTACTAAATTTTAAAGGAAAGGTATAATTAATCTTTTTTGGGCATCGAATTATCGGAAATGCTAGAGGCACATCGGTGTGGCTGAACTCTCTCACATGCAGGTGGGATCCACTGAAGCGGGTTCCACTTGCATGTGAGAGGGGTGTGGCTGAACTCAGCCACACCGATGTGTCCCTAGCACTCCTCTCGAATTATTGACATTGTTTTGTTTGGGTTGTTAAGGGCTTTGAATGGCAGTTTTGGAGGTCCTTGCGTGGACGAAAGGAATAGGAATTACAAGAACGATTTGGTCGGTCATAAGTGTATGAGAGTTGGATAGGAAACTGATGGGCATGTTGAGGGTAGGGTGCCAACCTAATTAGGATTTTTTTTTCTCTTGTTGTGACTTGTGAAGTTGTTTGTTATTGTTCATTTAATTTTTGAATCCTTTACATTTGATTGATAGAGTCTCTTGTGCAGTAAAAAAAATATTGTTCGTATTTACGATTGCAAAGTTATTTCAACTTCCTTCGGCGTTGAAGATGCTCGAGTACTTGATACGTAGATTCAAGTAGTTCAATTGGCCGGCCGGTATTTTAGCATATTTTCTTATTTCTTTGAACAAAACAAAGTTTGGATCGGATTATTACCGGATAGAATCCGATATATATGAATTTGATCCGATAGTTATTTGGATTATTTGATTTTACATTATCAGATTATTTGATTGGCATTGGGGTTTTTTCAGATGAGATCTGAATTAATCATATATTGATAGGCCTACTTTATGGTGTGAACATCAATTTTGTGACTAGCTAGTATTTATTTTTCTCAAACTACCATTTTATTGCCTTAAGAACCTGTCAAGGAAAAAATAATTGTCACCTCCCTCTTCTGTAATACGATTTGCGTGCGCCAGGACAGTCGGCTTCTAGTGAGGGATCCGGCACGTTCTTGCGTGCGAATTTCTAGTCTCAGCCATCAAATGCGATCTGACGGCTAAGATTAGAAGTCCGCACGCAGAGAGAGAGAGAGAGAGAGAGAGAGAGAGAGAGAGAGCACTTTGGATATTTAACATACCGCCCGCCATAAAACTGATATAGATTTGTGGAGAGAATTTGTACACACATACTGCCCGCCATAAAACTGATACAAATTTGGATATTTAACACACCGCCCGCCGTAAAAAGAACACTAGGCCTTTTTGTCTGATATGATTGCCGAGGAGATGATCAGATGATGGAATTGGTGCCGGAGAAATTTGGGGGAAGAAGAAGGACAGCGTCAATGGCGGGCTTAGACCAGCGAATCGCATCCAAAAATGACTTACGTACGGGTTTTTTTGAAAGGAAAACATTTCGCCCGTATGATGAATAATATGTAGTAGTATTATTTTGAACTTTCTTGTCAACCGAACAAAAGAAATATTTTACCCAAACCTGCTACGTATCCAATTATGTGAACTCTATTTGGGCGTAATCATAGAAACTCTAGACTTGCAGCAATTGTCGTAAAAAACCAAAGACTCGTATGCTTTTACGGCCCTTTCGAGGATTAATGCAATACAATCGAGCTTGCAAATGTGAGATGACAAAGCATAAGGGACATCGTTCGCACGTCTCAAACCTGCTACGATGCATTCGGTGAGTAACCAATCTCGCTCAAGTAAATGTCGGACGAAGGCTAAGTCACACATGCATTATTTTTTTAGAAGTGGCGAATGGGCTGTGTCGTGCCGTGCCGGTCCAGGCCATTTATTCTCATGCCTACCGTGTTTCATGCCATGCCTGTGCCGGTCCATTTATTAATTATGTCATGCTATTTCAGAATATCCTCGGCTCAGCCTGGCTGAGGATAAGTTTGAAAGTATTCAGTAACATCATCCACTTTTGAGATATTTATATGGTATACAATTCACAGTTGGCATAAAATTATCATTTTTTGGATGTTTCTTAAGTATTTTTTTATGAAAAATAAAAAATCACGTTTGTGTTGTGCCCTTATACGTGCCCATAATGTGCTTCGTGTCGTGCTTGTACTGTGCCCTGTGTCGTGGGCTCCAAAAACAGTGGACCAGCCCGACCACCTTAGTGTTCGTTTTGTGCCATATCATGCCTGTGCCTCGCTCATGCCGGCCCTGGCCTGTTCGAGATCTATTATTGTAGGTGGGAGAGTTTGTTGGTGGGAGAGTGAAGGTATCCTAATAAAGCATTCTAAGCTACTAAAATTTGTGAAAACGAATATTAAGAGCGAAACGTGAGGCAAAAATTGAATTACAAAGTACTATCGAAATAATTACGTTACTTAGGCTAAGTTCCACTAACGGCTTTTGGGGAATTTTAGGCTTTTTCGTGTTTCGTTCTTATTTAATTTTTTTTCGCGTTTGTCAGTTTTGCGCCTAACTTTTGTGGATTATTGATTCATCTTGTCAAGACGAAGACGATCGAAAAAGTAAAAAATTATGACTTTTACCCAACTATTTTTATTTATAACTATTTTCTTTTATTTTTCTTTTAGTTTAACAATTTTTTTTCAAATTTCTTAGGGAGCGGAGCGGGGCGGGTAAACCGATTGGGGTGGGCACGGGGTACCCAAAAAATACCTGGTCGGTGTTGGGCCCGTGTGATAATTTTTGGACCGGGGTTGAGGTACACCAAAACCCGCCCCGCCCGTTGCCTTTCCTACCTACATGTCCAGAGATTTCATTTGGATTCGAGAAAGGCCCAAATGAATTATGCAAGGTTCCAGATTTTGATATATAATGACCGTGCTAGGACCACCGCACGCAGGTCACTGCATGAAGTGTGGGGCCCAATTTCGCCCCTTCAAATTTATAAAACATACCTACCGATATTCATAACATATCTTAAATGCATAACTTTTGTATTGGGCTTCATAAAACTAGGATTTTAGTTACAATTTATAATATTTGTATCATATGCCCTTGGGGTCAATCCTATTATACCTTTGGGGTCAATCCATAGGCTGTCTCATGCTTAATTTGGCCCCCGGTCGCTAGTGGAAGACGGAAGTGGTCTCCCAATAATAGTCGAGGGGTGTGTGAGCCAATCCAAATACATGAGTTATCGGGAAAAGATATTTGCATGTCATGAGGTTTCATAATTCATGTTTATGAATTTGAAGCAAATCTTATGAATTTCTATACCCATATTATGAATTTTTATACAGATGTTTTAAATTTCTTATTTAGTACTGTTATGCTAGTCAAGTGATTAAGAGAGTGCTTATCATACTATGCATTCAAATAGGAGTGTTTTATAACGTTTTCCGAAGGACTATACTTAGCTGAGAGAATTGTAGGGATAAACGTAGGAAAACCCTCTCTCAAAAGAGAAAGAATAAAGATGTTTTAACCAAATTAGAGGCTTATTCGTCAGAAGAATTCATTATCTGCTTATAAAATTCAGATATGGAAAAGTAACTAAATTTTGCAATAATAATTTTGGAAATTTTAACAAGCACTCGTAAAGGCTCAATTTGGATGGCAGGAATTTTGAGGAGGTATGAGAATGTAACACTATACTTCCATGATTTCGAGGTTTGGAAGGACCATGAATAGGAATGTGACGCCACACTATTAGGATTCCCATGTTTAGGAGAGACATGAATAGGATTATGATTCTGTATGACATATCGGAGCAGGAATTATATTACCAGATTGAGTAACAATTTGATCCCTTTCTTACCCCATGGGAATCTTAGATTCCAGGCTCAATCAATAAAAAAAGAAAATATTGATTTTGATAAATTTCTAAAAAAATTGATTCATGCATAAGTTTACTGAATTAATCCAAACACATGAATGAAATTACTTCAGGTATTGTATTACTAGGAATTTCAAGTAATCATATTCCTATTCTCACTCAATAAAATTTCTAGGAAATTTAATTCTTACTAATCACATTTCTATTCTTACTGAAGATTTCGGTCATCCAAACTGTAGCTTAATGTAGCTGCAACACCCGTCACCGCTATGAGTGCAAAGCGGGACTCATCTCGATCTTGAAAATTTGACCTGGACAGTTTTCATAAAAATTAAATCAATCAAACATTGTAACATGGTGACTAAAGTATACAGTATACTCCATCTGTCTCTCAATAAGTGTCCAGTTTCACTTTTTTAAATTATTATATCTTTCAATTTATATCGTTTTTCGTAATTTTGAAAACTTTGTCTAATAGAATCAATTGAAATCTATCAAACAAGATACATATTTTATATATAAAATAATATACTTTGAAAGATATAAATGATTTTTTAAAATGTAACGAACATTTATTAAGGGACGAATGGAGTATTATATTAGTGAGACATTAACAGCATATAATTTTGGATTGCAATTCGAAAGAAGTTTCATTTGATGTAGTTACAAATATTCGATTGACTTAAGTTTTTGCATAGATATTCTACTGGTCAAGCTCTACAACATAAACAGTTCAAGTTAAAATTTTAAACGGGAGGGTACGAAAATCCATCAGGAGGCATAGTACGGCGGCAACGGTCTAGGGTTTTCAATCTAGGGGCTTCTGTTTTGGTGTGTAGGGCGGCCCGGTTTGGGAGGCGGCATTACGGTGGAGTCCAGGGCGGTTTTTAGGTGGATGCTGGCAGCGCTGGGAGGAGTGAGGTTATTTGGGCCGTGGGTCTTGGCAGCGTTCAGGAAGGCAATGTTGGGGCTGTGGTTG
This sequence comes from Rhododendron ovatum, assembly GCA_019656835.1. NCBI lineage: Eukaryota > Viridiplantae > Streptophyta > Magnoliopsida > Ericales > Ericaceae > Rhododendron > Rhododendron ovatum. The sequence continues at coordinate 28,747,140 of CM033800.1, forward strand.
GAGAGCGACTTAGGAGGCGCTGAGGGGGTTTTTAGGGCGGTGAAGAGGAGGTGGGATACGGGAGGCATACCGCAATTAAGGCGGTGATGGGCAGTGGCGACTTAAAAAATTTGTAATAGGTGGTTCAGAAATTACCTTAACCCTACTAACTGATCTATTAACCAATAATATAAGTAACAAAGGGAAAGTCTTCAATACACACTCCTTTAAGGTGTGTACCATATGTACTTACTGTGTGATTCATATTATGCTACCTCATAAAAAATTACTTGTAGAACCGGTCATTCATAACATTTTATTTCATATCGTAACTTTTATACTAAAAATTCGTAACTTTTCATCAATGTGATTCGTAACTTTTTAGCAATAGATTTATAATATTTTGGAAATCATAACTTTTTGGTGTGTTTCAATAGAGCTGTGCTACTTGCACAGCAAGCTATGCACAGCGGCTGTGCACAGCAGCTCTTTTCTCCCGCCTCGGGTCGCACAAAGATGATCGGAGCCGCTCGTTTTGTTCAAAATATGTCGTCTAAGGTCTCCGTAAAAAATGAGCTTCGTTCGATATCGTTAGAGGCGTTAACAAAACACCCAAAATCACTTCAGAATTTAGCTACGGGAGAAAAGAGCTGCTGTGCACAAATCATTTCTGGTTTCAATAGGGTGCATATGATACACACCCAAATAAGAGGTGTGTATTGTGGCACTTCCCAAGTACAAGATATCATATACTAGTATAAAACTATAAATAGTGCGGTAAAAAAAAAAACCCTTATTCTAAAAAAAATTAACTACAAGGCAAAATGATAACTTAAAAAATATATGTTTGTTTTTTATTTTATTTTTTTTAAAAGTTGTCGTATTGCATAAGTAGATAGTGTTTCAAGAATGGAGGAATTTTTTTTTTTTTTTTTATAGTTGTCCTAGATGAGATCTCATATTTGGTGACAATGTTTGATCGGCATATTAATCTACTAAAATCTTGAGGAATATTAATCTCATATTTGGTGACAATGATTTTTGGTTCTCCTATTCTTTCCATAATCTTGAAGAAATCCGTTGGAACGCCACCTTATATCTGGAATACTAGAAATGATCTAGTTTTCAAAGACAAACAACCTAATGTCGACGAAGCTGTGGACTTAATCAAGGTCAGGGTGGCTTTTTGAGTTAAAAGGAAATTGCAACCTGAATTTCTATTCAATGAAGACTTTAGTAGCTACTTGGATGGAATTAGAAGACACAATATTTGACTGTCTGGATTTATTGGAGTGAATAGTTTTATTTTGCTCGTCTTTCTAGATATATAATAGATGGACGACCAGAAAAAATAATAGATGCACAGCTAGAAGATGGTAATTTGGGGAGCCAATTTTGGTGTGATAATCCATACTTCCTGCATACCACTTTAGCCCACAAAAAATCCTTTTCTCCACCACCACTTTGCTAACAGAGCATGATTTTGTTCAATCAATCTTTTCACCCCTAGCCCTCCATATTTTTTGCCCTTAGTTATAGTTTTCCATTTAGCCAAATGGATATTTTTCTTATCAATGGTATGCCCCAAATAAACTGTCTATGCAGTTTTTCAACTGTCTTTGCAACATAAATTGACATTTTAAAGATAGACATGACGTAGATAGGCAGATTGCTTGTATTTGAGTTGATAAGTGTCAATTACCTCTAGAGGAGATAAATCTCCTTTTCCACACTGCCAATCTTTTCTCCATCCTATCTACCACAGGTTGTCAAGTTTGAACTTTTCTAGGATTAGCACCAAGTGGGTTTCCAAGCTAATTCAACGGGAGAGACACCACATGACACCCCATCACATGAGCTAATGCTTCTACATCTTGTTCTTGACATTTAACCTCACACAACACACTTTTTTGAGAAATTAATTTTCAGACCAAACATGAGTTGTAAACATTTTGAAAACAAGCCTAACAGTTTTAATATATATATATATATATATATATATATATATATATATATATATATATATATATATATATCGGGGCGGTTCCGGAGACCCTTAAAAAACCCCCTAAAAAAACCCTTCAAATCTTAATATCATAGTTCCCGATCAAATTTTGATGATCCGAGCCGCTCAATGTTTTCAAAACGTGATTTTAAGGGTGCCCGCAAGAAATCAGCAAAAAAAATAACCGGGAAGGGTTTGATTTGAGCAGTTTTTTATTGAACCATTCAATAAAGTTCAATAAAAAAAACTCCTAATCTCATAGTTCCCGATCAAATTTTGATGATCCGAGCTGCTCAATGTTTTCAGAATGTGATTTTAAGGGTGTCCACGAGAAATCGGCAAAAAAAATAATCCGCAAGGGCTTGATTTGAGCAGTTTTTTATTAAACCGTTCAATAAAGTTCAATAAAAAACTGTTCGGATGAAGCCCTTTCCGGTCATTTTTTTGGCTGATTTCTCGCAACACCCTTAAAATCACGTTCTGATTATATTGAACGGCTCGGGTTATCAAAATTCGATCGGAAACTGGGGGGGTTTAGGGGTTTTTTTAATGGTCCACGGAACCGCCCGTACTGTTAGAAGCTTTTGATGATTTACTTAATCCTTTCGATGGTTTTTCCAAAAGAGTCTCCTTTGTGGAGTGTCGTGTCTTGCTATAGAAGGGTATCAGTGGGTTTGTAGATTGCTTCGGAGGCAACATGCCAAATGATAAGCAACACATGCCGTTTGGAAACAATCATATTTCCAAACAAGAACATACAAAATCAAAAATGTCAATCGATTTTGTTACTTCTCTCGGCAATATTATTTTTAAATGTCTAAGTTTTTTGAATAATACATCCCCATCATAATGTTAGTTGTGTTCCAAGAAACTTTGCTTAATCTCAAACAAAATTACTCCCTCCGTCCCCTTATTATAGTCTAGTATTCCATTTTGGGCTGTCCCTTAATAAGTGTTCATTTGGTAAAGTTAGTAGGTAAAAATTGGTACATTGTCTATTTTGTCCCTAAAAGTAGATTCCATTTTGAAAAGTTAGTGAGTAAAAAGTGTAATGATGATGGGTAAGTAGGAAAAGTGGAGGAAAAAGTTGATGTGAAAGGTATAATGATGATTTTTTTTAATAAGTTGGAGTTACGAAGTAGGACATTTAAAAGGAGATGGATGGAGTATTTCTTTTGGGATTACATTTTTTTTGGTTGCTCCATTCAGGGGGTCACCCAAGCCCGCAGGCTTGCAGGACTTACCCCTCGGCTGGCCCTGAGTTTGGATTGATTCGGTTCTACAAACTGCATGGTTTAATTTCATTTTCAAAATCTTTGATCTGTGATATTGGGTTGGTCCTTATTTTTTCATAAATACTAGCAAATTTGGTCCATGCTCACCGGGCCATATGGACATACATGCAGTGCCAAATGAAATCACATGAATTCATTTGGAATTCATTCCGATTTTAGAAGTAAGATTACTACTTGGAAAAATTAGGGGAAAAAAGAAAGAAAAAAGATTTAAGCATAGCCTTTAATTCCTTAGCCAATTGCTAGTAAGTTGACTTGTTACTTTATCGGTTTAACCATTACAGTAAGATGATTAGCACGTTCCTGCCCTTGAGTGTCCCAAAAGAGATGAATTAGGTTGTGTTCTGTCTATAAGTAACGTAATTTAAGGGAATTCGGTGGTGTTTCGCTTTCTGCCATTAAAAAATAATAGATTTATTAAAATAAAAAAAATATGTAATATGAATTTTGTTTGATAGATCTATCAAATCCAATTACAAAATTATTTTCATAAACTTATTATTTTTAAGTTTAAAAATAAATTTTTATTTTTTAAATATTTATTTGAGAATTTAGAACGAGCCATCCGCGTAGAAATGAGAGAGAGAATAGAGTAGGAATCATGAATGACTGGATGGATCATGGATGACAGATGTGGTTTGACAAATGAAAAATATTTTCCGAATGAATGATGAATGACTGGATGGATGGATGGCTCAGAAAATGTAATGCACGCATGTGAAAGTGGACTTTGGAGAGATAGAGAGAGAGAGAGAGAGAGAGATGGCTCAGAAAATTAGAAACATTGATGGCAATTCGTGTAGAAAGGACAATGATACACCCACCGAGGGTGTTTCCACCGCACCACCCACCGCACGTCGCCGGGCCCACTCCGGCCACCGGACGGCCAATCCGAACCGTCTAAAAATTCTAAAAAAAAAAACCGAGTGGGCCTACGCGAGAATCAACGGCATCCGACGTGTGTAGGTGCTCGATCCGAACTTTCAAAAATCAGATGATCCGAGCCGTTAAAAATGAAAGTTTGGATCGAGCACTTACACACGTCGAATGCCGTTGATTCCCGCGCGGGCCCACTCGGTTTTTTTTTTAGAATTTTTGGACGGTTCGGATTGGCCGTCCGGTGGCCGGAGTGGGCCCGGCGACGTGCGGTGGGTGGTGCGGTGGAAACACCCTCGGTGGGTGTATCATTTTCCGTGTAGTGTAGAAATTGGATGGAGAGAGAGAGAAGGAATCATGAATGACAAATGAGACTGGGTAGTGGAAGGCTTGAAGTGACAGGAGGTGGCATTGCAACATGAATTACGTATGTTTTGGCCGAAAGTTGTTTTACCCCCGATTGACGGAAAATATTTTATAAATGAAAAATATTTTTCTCATGATTTGTGCAATCAAATACTTGAGAATGAGTAAAATATTTTACAATCAAATAAAATGAATCATTATTTGTGTTACGTTTTCGCTCATACTATTTGTTTACGCTCTTGCTATTCGTTTTCTCCATCCGGACTTTGGGACCATAATGGTGGGAGGTTGTCCTGTTCAAAACGGCGTCGTTGTGGCATAAAAAATCACTTTCTTTTGGTCTCTATTTGTGCCCATTAAATGGGAAAAGGAGCATTAAATCAAGAGAACATAAAACGATATCGGATTGAGATAATTTTTTTCTAAGAAATGATAAAAATATATTATAAAAAATACAGAACGGCTTGAATCATTTTTGTGGGGTATAAAAATTAATAAATCATTAATCTAAAATTAAGTATTGCACCTCTATGAATTCTGAAAATGTAATGCCCCGATTTTCGGAAATAAAATCAGAAGTATAAAATATTAATTTTTTTGAAAATTTATTAAATTAAATTCAAAATCTCAAACATATAATTCATCCTAAAGATTCATCTATTACAAACCATTGTGGAATACTGAAAATAGTCTTCGTGGTAATAATTTAGACAAAATAATAGAACCGTCTTCTAGGATTGATACGGACCCCAAGCGTATACTTGCTCAGTCTCCATCTCCGGATTCATCTCTAGGTAATATCGCCCTCCTTCAGGGTCTTGAGTCTCTACCTGATTCTCTGCAAAATCTGACACGGATGCCACACAATCCGTGCCTGAGTGAAAAAGTTCACTCCGTAATATAATCCAACCCAATCACCGCTCCTTTACATTATAACTAGCAGGTAACAATATATCATCAATGTAGAAAAGCAAAATACCTATAAATCTATTCATTATTGATCGATAATATAACCATAAGGAAAATCTAGTCATGCCCAGACCATAATTAGGGTTGCCTATCTTAATCACTACAGGGTTCCTACCAATTCTATCATCACAAAACATCGCTGGGCCACCTGCCAGGTTTTATCAACACAAAATATCACTGGTCCACCTGCCAGGTTTTATCAACACAAAATATCGCTGGACAAACCATCAGGTTTTATCATCGTGAAATGTCACTGACCAATCGTCAGGTTTTATCATCGTGAAATGTCACTGACCAACTGTCAGGTTTTATCATCGTAAAACGTCACTGACCAACCGTCAGGTTTTATCATCGCAAAACATCACTGGACTAACCTCCAGGTTTTACTGTCGCAAAATATCGCTGGATCACCTGCTAGGTTTTATCATCACAAACAACGCTGGACCACCGCCAGGTTTTATCATCAGAAAATATCACTAGACCACCGCCAGGTTTTATCAAAACATCACTGGGCTTACTTTGCCAGGTTTTATCATCAGAAAATAACTCTGGCCCTATCCGCCAGGTTTTATCAAAACATCATTGGGCTTACTTTGCCAGGTTTTAAATCATTACTAGACTTCCGCCAGTTTCAATTCATTACTGGGCTTACTTTGCCAGTTTCAATTCATCATTCATCATTGGGCTTACTTTGCCAATCATCATTCATCAATCAACACTGGGCTTACTTTGCCAGTTTTAAACCATCAATCCAACTCATCACATCTCAAAATCCCGCCTGCAGGTAATCTAAAAACATAAAACTTTCCAATTTATCCATTATCTAGCATCGTCTAGATGAGTTCTATTTTGCAATACCACCCCATGTCTCTAGGGTCCAATCTAGCATTCAAATCAAATATTGATACAATATACAACAAATCAATAATAATTAAAACAATTAATAAGCAATGTAATCACCCAACTTATTATGAACGGGTTGTTGCCCTTAATCTTGTAGGGTCACAATGTCAATAATAAAGTAAATATTTAAAAGAAATTAAAAGGAAAATTTTTTGGGCTCTTTATTAATTAATTCTAAGATAATAGATTAATTAAAAATTAATTTAAATACATTAATTAGATAAAAATATTGAAATATTTATCATGACCTTAATAAAAGTCTTACAGGTTCTATGCAACCAGTTGAGTGTCAAAAGTTGGGTTCGGAGGGTCATGAGATTAATTTAAATAAAGACGTTTGAATAAAGTGGTTGAAAGTGAAGTAAATAGATAATAAATAATTTACAAATTAAAATATGTTACGGTTAACAAAATATCATCGTCAGAATATAGAGAGTCTAAATAAAATTATTCGGGCATTTATAATAAGGTTTATAAGGTCGTAAAGAATTTTTGATCGGAAACGCTATAGAAATAACAATAAATAGTAAATTAAATAAAAAATATATTATTTTAACAAGATATCATCTTTGAGATGTAAGAAATCTAGGAAAAATTAATTTGGGTGTTAAAACGTTGTTTGGAAGGTCGCAAGGATTTTTCGTTTGTAAACTTTGATAGATAACTAATAAATAATTTAATAAATAGATAATTAAATAAACAAAATATGATCTTAACAAGTTATAATCATTGAGGTGTGAAAAGTCTAGGAAAAATAGTTCGGGGGTCAAAAATGGTGTTCGGGATGTCGAAAAGTCGTTTCGAACAAAAACAGATCAAACCGCAAGGTCTGACCGTTTGACCTTGCGGTGGACCATCCAGCCGCAACCTTGCGTCTGGTTCTCGCGACCCGCACCTTGCGGCCGCAAACTCGAGGCCAGATTCGATTTTTTTGCTGTTTTGGCTCGGTTTCGATGCATGGGTCCATTTAGGCTATTGGGTTAAACATAAAAATACTTAATATACTTAGAGGAGTGTTTGGAATAGATTATAATACCTTGGTTCAGGCCGAATTAATTTTAAAACGAAACTTGGAATTTTGGGGAAAACGACTTCGGTTTTGGCGATCGGGGGACCTTGGGCTCGAATTGAATGATGTTTGGGGATGCTTGGAGTTGAGGGATGTGATTGGAATGATCAATTCAGGTCTCGGTTGGGTCTCGGTACAAAATCCGCTTTTCTCTCTCTTTCTCTCTCTAGAAGTCCATGGATTGGAGTTCGATTTTCTCCGATTTTTCTCTCTCTTCTGGACTGGTGGGGCGTAGAGAATATTGTGGTGTGCCCTAGGGTCGGAGTGATGGGGTATTTATGGACGAATTTGGAAGAGGGTGACGAAATCGAATTTAATTAAAACTCTACCTCTTGGGTTAGGAGATGGACGGAAATACGGATGAATTTGTGGCTAGGAGGGAAGTAGAAACTGAGTAGGAGAGGGAGGGATGGAAGTAATTTGTATGCATGCATGCATGTAATTTAAAAAAAAATAATAATAGTAAGATAATTAAGATAAGATAATTATATTTGTATATATCCATAAGGAAAAAAAAATATATATATATTATTAATACGAATAATACTTTTTTTTGATATTATTAATGCTATTAATAATATTAACTCTATTATTTAAAAAAAAAGGGTCGAAAATCTGGATTGTTACAGAAAAAGTCATTATCGATATTGGATTGAGCTAGCTTTTGTAGGGACTAATAAAAAATTCATTAAAAATAATGAGCTATTTGAATCTTTTTAACGGGACCCGGAATGGCCTCACAAAAGATCAACAAATCATTAAACTAAAGTTGAATGACCAAACACTCAATTTTAGATTACTGATTGATTATTTTTTGTGGGTCCTATTTCGGATTCCACAAAAATAATTCAAAATGCTCATTAGTTTTAAAATATTTTCCCATTGGTTCATATATCACTACAAGAAAATGGGTTTATGGAGATGAAATATTTTCGTCTCCAAAACTACATATTTCGTCGCTAAGGTCATTGGCAACAAAAAATTTCGTTGCGGAATGTTTCACGCAAAAGTCCTTGGCGATGAAAAAAAAAATTCGCTACCAATTTTTCCTCTTAGCGACAAAAATATTCGTTGCCTCTTTTGCTAATTTGACCATTTTTTGTTGCCAAAATTAAGCAGTGTTAGGGCAAATTGGCCACGAAAGAAATTAGGTGTGGTTTTTGGGCTCAGCAAATGGGAAGTTAAGGCTAATAAAAAAATTATGTGTGGTTGGCTTGACTGTTTTGAATGAAAGAGCACCAGTGCTGACCCTACCTCCCAGTAGGGTAACCGAGTCCACCTCCATCCCTAAATGATCGTCTCATACGAAAAGATGTGAAAATTTTAAATAAAAAATAAATGACTTATGTACGTACATGATTTTTCTACTTTTATTCTCACCAAAGTAAATATATTGATTAGTTCTTCCTTTTTTTGGATCAAACGGAGATTCATTGATTAGTTTTTTAATTTGAAGTGAAAAAATTCAAAAAAAAAACGTAATTACTTTAACTTTTTTTAATCACAATACATCCATACAACTTGACAAAAAATATTTTTGGGAAAAGTATTTCTACCCATTTTCTTTTGTTCGGTTGACAAGAAGTTCAAAATGATACTACTTATTCATGATTCCGGCCCGGCAAAATATTTTTTCCTTTCAAAAACCCCGCAAGTCGTTTTTGCATGTCATGTCAACTCATCAAGCCCACCATTGACGCTCTCCTTTTCCTTTCCCCCAATTTCTCTGGCACCAATCCCATCATCACGATGGCATTCATATCTGTAGACAAAAAGGCTTAGGATAGATATCAAACACCCATTGCCCATGGCCCCTAACTGCCAATAGTGTTTCTAATTGAATTATTGTTGATCCCATCCTCCAATGTGTGTACATATTCTCTCTGAACAAATCTATATCAGTCCTCTTTTTTTTTTAAATGACAAAATATTATTAAAATTTTTTGATAATGGGTACATCAAGTAGGGGGAGAGGAGAGGAAAAATCAACCAACAGCCCCTAGAAAACACTGAAAGGGACCAAGCGGAAACACCTAGGACAGCGAAAGGCCAATTAACTCCAAAAAAAGGGGCCAAACCCGAACGCCAAAGGACTATAAATTGCCCAGATCAAAAATTACAACCCAAGAAAAACAAAAACTCAGTCCAAACAAAAAAATGGGTCGAGCCATGGGGAGTGGTATGTTAAATATCCAAAGTGCTCTCTCTCTCTCTCTCTCTCTATATATATATATATATAGACACACACACACTCAAGATGCCCAGGCGCACGCAAATCCTATTACAAAGATGAGGGAGGTGACATTTATATTTTTCTTGATAGTTTCTTAAGTCAATTAAGGATATGGCTAGTCTATAGTCCAGGTTTGGACTGCAGAAGTGCAGTCTAAGTGATCGCAATTGCCAATTAGTATTTTTAATGATCTAGATTCGTTTTGAATCTTTACTGCTAATAATATACTTTTACCGATAAAAGATTCAACAAATCTGAACTATTAATTATCAATATGAACGGTTCAAATTGAACTGTACACCCTTCTTAGCAGTTGACTGCAGAGAAGCCGGCCGGATCCGACAATTAAATGGTAGTTTGAGAAAAATAAATACGAGCCAGTCTCAAAATTGATGTTCACACCATAAAAGTAGGCCTATCAAGATACGATTAAACCAATTGGGACTAGTTCAATTGGTCAGAAGACTCAGAACTCTTGCATCTCACTAGGAGATTAAGAGTTCGAGTCTCCCCATGTAGAGATCTGTGTTGAATATTCAAAAACTATCCATTTAAGAGGTTTACAATGGCATAATCAAAATTGAATAAACAAAACATGCATGCCACATCACCTTTTCAAATTAAAAAAAAAAACTAAACACTGTGAACATATATAGAAGATAATTTTGAAACTAATTAATAAAAATTATTTATTAGAAATTAGTTTTTGAACATTTAAAAAAAATAGTTTTCAAAAAAAGAAAAAAGTAAAGAAACAGTTTTTGGGTAACTACAGCTTTTGGGAAAATAATTTTTATATAAGAAAAGGTTTTTGAAAAAAAATTATTCTAGAAACAAAACAGTTTTTCAAAAAAAAGTATTGTTTGTTTTTGTATAAAAACAGTTAAAAAATAATTTTTGGAGAAGAACACTGTTTTAATTTTTTTTTTTGTAAAATGTTTTTTTTAAATATTGTTAGAAAAAGAAAGAGAGAGGAAAAGGGAAAAGAGAGAACATTTTTGTGTAATGATGTGTGTATTTAATTGAGAATATGTAGGTTTTACTAATTTGGTTATGGGCAAAAGGTTGCTAATTTTGATTATCCAAATCCTAAAATTTAATCATTTCTAAGGAGGTTGTTAAGTTTGATTAAACCATTGTGAGCCATATTTTGCACCGATATGTTTAACTTTAGAAACCTATTACGTTTGATTATGCTATTGTGGTTAGCCTTAGAATATCTATAGTGGACCAATCAAAATTAGATAGTCAAAAGTTACCACATTACCTTTTGATTATCTATTTAAAGGGTTGCTAAGGTTAACAATATAGAGATCCATGATGGTATAATAAAAATTGGATAACCAATATTGCCACATCACTCTTTCAAACTACATAAAACAAGAAACTGTTAATATAGAAAAATTTTATTTTAATAGTTTTCAAACTAATAAAAATTGTTTATTAGAATTACAAAGTAGTTTTCCCAAAATGATTTTTTGAAAAAAAAGGTTTTCTAAATTTTTTTTAAAGTTTATATATTTTTAAGAACTTGTTTTTTTTTTTTGAAAAAACTGTTTTGTGTAAATTTTAAATTTATTTTTTAAAAATAATTTTTTGACAATATGGTTGAGAGAGAGAGAGAGAGAATGAAGGAGTTTTTGTGTAATGATGAGTGTACTTAATTGGAAAGATGTGGGATTCACTAAATTTGATTATTAATAAAAGGTCGTTAGTTTTAGTTATCCAATATCCAAAATTTGATTAGTTGTTAAGAAATTGTTAAGTTTAATTATTCCACTATAAGCATTTTTTTGAACAAATATTATTAACCTTACCAATATTTTAGTCCACTGTGAATGCTCTTACTGACGTACGTTGACACCAAAAAGGGTGTTTCTCTTTATAATAGTAATATGTTGTAATTTCTACGACCTTTTGAAATTAATGAAATCTGAGTTACTGTAAGTTGTAGCCGTTTCGTAAACATTGCCACGAGTGCATACAAACACACACACCCAAACATCACAACAAATATTATAAATATATTCTGCAAAATTATATATTTATAAGAACAATTTACGTTGTAAGATGTTCCAAGTCAAAACAAATAGAGTCGCCAATGGGCTCGATCCTAGTTGGCATCTCTTGGTCCTTTCTATATGAGAGGCTAGAATTCAAGCTCCGTCGTGGGCTTTCGGAATTCAGGACTATAGATATTTCTGAAATCTCTTGTTGACCGTAAACGACATTGACAAAAACAAAAAAATAAAGTCCTTTTTTTAAAAAGAGAAACAAAAGGTTTTCAACGTGTTATTCTATTAATTTCTCATGCTACTTGATATTAAAAATAAAGACAACAATAGGTACCTATATCTGTTGCCAAATTAAGCAGTGGTCAATCTAGTTGTCCTCTTCATCTCACCATCCATCATTATACTATTTGGACATCATTGATTACTATTTGGACATCATTAATCCACGTATCGTTTTCTACTTTATACTATTTCTTATAAAATGTAATCTTTTCGACATCATTGATTATTACTCTCTTGGTCCATGTTTTAAAGTTTAGTATTTCATTTTGGGTTGTCCCTTAATAAGTGTACATTTTGTAAAGTTAGTGGGTAAAAATTGGTAAATTTTTCATTTTGTCCCTAAAAGTAGATTCCATTTTGAAAAATTGGTGAGTAAAAGTATAATGATGATATCTCTATAGAGAGTAAGTACGAAAAATAAAGGTAAAAGTTGATGTGAAATGTGTAATAATGATGTTTTCTTAATAAATTGGAGTTGCGAAACGGGACACTTAAAAAAGGACGAAGGAAGTACTATTTTAGCAGGCCACCGATTACAAGCTTGATTGTGTTGCATTAATCCTTGAAAGGGCCGAAAATCCGTGTGGAATACTACACTCGCCTTCACTGCTAGGGAATTTGATTAGTCTCGGCGGTAAGATCGGAAAATATCGCATGCCACCCCACCTCCTAGACCCAACCAATTTTTGTTTTTGTTAGGTTAGAGAATTGGGGGTTCCTGTCCCTTACCATTTGGCTAGCCTAGTTCTTGCCGATGTTAGGTCTTCGGACCCTATTTCTTATGAATACTATCCAACTCTGTTTTCGTGAAAAAATAAAAAATAAAAACATAAACCATTTTGGGGGAAATTTTTCGGTGCCGGATGGGCAGATCCCACGTGGTGTCCACTCAGCACATTCAGGCCGTCCATTGCGATTTTGAACGGCGATTTTGGACGGCTCAGATTGAAATCCTCTCGCTCTCTCTCTCACTCTCCTTTTTCTCGGCGAATTGTCTTCTGATTATCGGCTAATAGTCTTTGTTCGCTCCTGAGATGCCAAGCTCTGGTGGCGGACCGAGGTGGAGGACATTCGGAATGGTCGATGCTCGATCAAAACGTGGGACGACTGAAAGGCCGAGTTGAAGGCTCAATTCAATATTCAATTCAAGTCTACCTACTTTACTTGCCTTTCCTGCCCCCACTCTAACGCTGAGAGGCTCGTGGTCATTCAATTTTAGATTTTTTTTTTTTTGAAATGTCAAGTGTATTCATAAAACTCAAGTCAAGTCTTTACAAAGGATGGAAACGAGATTGGGCGGAATACAACCCGACTGAAATAAAATTTTCCGATCAAAACATTTAGAAGCTATCCAGTGTGCAACTTTGTTTTGGTCCCTACGACACCACGCAAACGTCCATTGTCTCACCTTGACCCATTCTTTGATATCCTTCACCACAGCTTCAATCTCCCAAGGGCATTGTGATTTACCATCAGTCAAGCAAGAAATGAAAATTTTGCAGTCAGATTCAAAGATCGCATTCTGATAGTTCTCTTCCATTGCCATCTTACAAGCAATCCTTAAGGCCCAAGCTTCAATGGATAGAGCTGATGAGACTGTAGTTTTCCCACATCGCCACATTTGAGCCGATCCACCACTATCTCTAGCAATAATGCCAAAGGCAGCTAAGCTGCGGGAGGATTTGAAAGCTCCGTCACTATTGAACTTTATAACTGATGGAGGAGGTGGTGACGACCTCTCCAACCGGTTTGGCCTAGAAAGGCCCCTTTCTCTCTGTTGACATACCCCTTGTAAATAATCTATATTAGCTTTTCTCGCTTGTTCAATGACTTCTTGTGGAACTGGCTTCCGACTATTGAATACGAAATTATTCCTCGCCTTCCAAATGGCCCAACAAATTTGGAAAAGTTCCCCCACAACCTCTCTACTTGTTTCTTTTGCTAGGCACCCACAGAGAATATCTTCCATCCATTTATCCACTGCTCGAATCTCCTTATACAAGATCCAGTAGGCTTTCCCACTCCCAAACCAGACTGCTTTACTCCACGGGCAATGAAAAAGGAGGTGTTCAATTGATTCACTTGCACTGTCACAGATTTGGCATATTGGATTGGGACTGCACCTTCTTCGGAAAAGATTTTCTTTACAGGCCACCCAATTCTTGACCACTTTCCACATAAACATACGCACTTTAGGGGCAGTTGGAATCGAACATAATTTGTTCCACATTCGGGCTGAAGGGGTGAACGAACATGATGGGAGAGTTGGGTTAACTTTCATCAAATTCATTCTTCTTTGAGCATAGCCCGACTTGACAGTGTACTCTCCTGATTTTGTATGGCACCAAATGAAACGGTCTGGGGAATTTGAGTAACTTAATGGAATTTTACAAACAGCTTGTACTTTTGCCTTAGGGATGCACTCCTGTAGCTTCACTTTATTCCAGTCCTTTGTTAACGGATCAATAAAATCTGCCACCTTTAACGATTCTTTAAGACGATTATCCAGTATAGAAACCTTTTGCCCGACAATCCCAGGGACCCACTGATCATCCCAAAATTGAATTGATTCTCCATTCATCACATTCCATTGAGACCCTTCCTTGATCAGTTCTCTTCTAGTAAACTGCACCATACCCATGAAGGGGTGGATCCCCTCTCTGCCTCCAAACATGATTTACTAGGAAAGTAAAGCCCCTTTAGCACCCTACCCAAAGAGAATTTTGATTCGTATTCAGTCTCCAAAATTGCTTGGCCAGTAATGCAACATTAAAGGATTCAAAATCTTTAAAGCCCAAGCCTCCCATACTTTTCTGTAACGTCAATTTCTTCCATGCCCCCCCAATGCATCTTTCGTCCCCTACTACTTTTTCCCCACCAGAAATTACTGAGGGTCAAATCCAAACAAGTGCATATAGACTTTGGAACTTTAAAGCACATGAAAGTGTACATCGGAATAGGCTGTGCAACAGACTTTATAAGCACCTCTTTCCCAGCATGATTTAACTGTGCATTCCCCCCAACCTTGAGCTTTCTTCACGATTCTATCCCTTAGATATCCCAAAGATGCCTTTTTAGACTTCCCCCAGCCAATAGGCAGACCTAAGTACTTAGCATCCCCCTCCATTTCCTCCATCCCCAGAATAGACTTTAGACTATTTTTCAGATCATTCTTTGTGTTCGAAGAGAAAAATACGCTAGATTTCTAGGCATCGAGTGATAAACCAGATGCGTCGCTGAAAGCTGAGATGAGCTCCATGAAATTCACGCAGGACTGAGGAGTAGCTTCTAGGAAAACTAGAGAATCATCTGCGAAGAGGAGATGGGACACAATGGGACACCTTCTTTTCATTTTGACACCACCAATAGACTTATTCATCACTGCCTTATTCATCAAAACTGAGAACACGTTAGCCACCATTAAAAACAAGCAGGGGGAGAGGGGGTCTCCCTGACGTAAACCCCTTTCTGGCACAACTTCACATACTTGGCCTCCATTAACAACTATGGAATATTTAACAGTGCATACACATTGTTTAGCCCAGGATATCCATTTTCCATCAAATCCCATCTTCTCCATGACACAGAACAAAAAATCCTAACATACTCTATCATACGCTTTATTCAGATCCAGCTTTATTGCCATTGAAGCTTTTGAACCTACTTTTTTGTGCTTAAGGAAGTGAAACACCTCGTGAGCGACAATAATATTATCCTGAACTTGACGTCCTGGAATGAAAGCGGATTGTTGCTCCGTAATAATACCATTCATAAAGGGCTGCAGTCTATTAGTCAACACTTTGGAGATAATTTTGTAGATGAAACGACACAAACTAATAGGACGGAGATGATTCATACCTTTAGGATTAGAAACTTTAGGGATTAGTGTCACGTTGGTTTGGTTCACCTCCTTAAGCATCCTGCCCTCCTGGAAGAAATTCTGTACTGCTTGAATCATATCATCACCCACTATATCCCAGTAGGTTTGATAGAATAACCCTGGAAATCCATCTGACCCCGGTGCCTTCAATGCCCCCATTTGAAAAGCTGCAATCTTGATTTCTTCTCGAGAGACTTGTTTCACCAGGCTCGCATTGCATTCCGGAGAGATAACATTGTCAATCAAACTGATGATATCGTCAAAATTCCTCGTTGGGGGGCCCTTATATAACTCCTTAAAGTGACCCCTAATAATACCAGATATTTCTTTTGGCTCATTCCTCCATGTTCCCTCTTTGTCTTTCAACCTCATAATTTGGTTCCGTTGTCTCCGTTGGATGGTAGAGAGATGGAAAAAACGAGAATTTTTATTCCCCATCTGCAGCCACTTGATTCTAGACCTTTGGTGCCAATACATGGCATCTTTCTGCCATAGGTCTTCCAACTGATTTATAAGATGTTTTTCCATTGCCACCGAATCAAGATTGAAACCATTCTCAAGCTGTTTCTGGACTTCGATCAGCTTATCTTTTGTAGCAGCAATCCTTAGTCTCAAAACCCCAAATTTCTTTCGATTCCACTCCTTAAGTCCCTATTTGCATCTCTTAAGTTTCTTACACACCAACGGCATCAACTCTTCCTCATACCCTTGATTCCAGGCCACAGAAATGACCCCTTTACATTCCTCTTCAGTCACCCAAAAGGATTCAAACCTGAAAGGCTTGCCTACCTTATTAAGAGGAACACAAGTATTCAAGATCAGAGGATTATGATCTGATCCTATATTTGCTTCCACAAAAACCATTGCTTGGTCATGAATCTCACGCCATGTAGCATTCGCGAAGGCCATGTCAATCCGTTCCATAATGAAATTCTCTGCGCTTCTATTATTTCTCCAAGTAAATTTCGGACCTTTAAACTCCAAGTCAACCAGCCCACATTCATTTATCATTTCATGGAAGGATGCAAGAGAATTTTGACTCGGCACCATACCTCCCAATTTGTCTTCCACTCGCAAAACTTGATTGAAGTCACCCATACACAACCAAGGGAGCCTTTCTGACCGAGCGATATTCATGAGATTTTCCCACACCAGAGATCTCCCAGACCTCGTCGGACATCCATAGATGAAAGTAGCTGCCCAACAAGGTGGGATTGAGTTGTCTGTGACTATCACATGCATGAAGTTCTTATTAGCTAGCTCCACATCTAGCTCCAACTCTTTATTCCACCAAAGAGCCAAACCCCCAGATAGACCCTCAGGTTCAACATAACTACTGCTATCAAACCTTAAACTACGGCGGATGGTCTTGAGCTTGACCTTATTAATTTTTGTCTCCATCAGGAAGACGATGGAGGGGCGATTTCTGCGAACTATATCACCTAAAGCCTGGCTTGTCAAGGCATGCCCAAGACCTTGACAGTTCTAGGTTAGGACTAGCATTGAGAGTGTGGCTGTTTCGGGCCAGCCACGAGCCCCTGTCCCCCCCCCCCTCCCGGGGGTGTACCATGCCACTATCATTTCGAGCAATAGAATCTGGATAGACTGGGACCATAAAGTTCTCCATCTCCATCACTTCAAACCCCTGTTGAACCTGAACCTCACTTAACTCCAGCTTACTGATGTCCAAATTACTGCCAGGAGGGTTTCCCCTTTTAAGGGTTTTTTGTACTCTTGTTTTCCGGGGGGATCTTCGAATAGTTTGAAGCTGATTCGATTTGTGAGTTTGGGGGGTTGGGTTTGGGGCACAGAGTCAAAGGATTTTGGATTTGTTATAATCATAACATTCATCCTGAGCTTTTCTTTTAAGGGTTAACGAATCAAAAACAGAGGAAAGAGAATAATCGAGGGTTTGATCTAGTGGGGGGTGATTTGGATTGGGGGTAGTGCTAATGTTTGGGAGCTTTGGGTACTCGGTTGGGGTAGTTGGGGAGGGGTTGGGAGGAGTAGTGAGCGGAGTAATGTTATGAGGTTTTTGAATCTAGCTCAGGGATTGAGTTTCAGAATTTATTTTGGAAAGGGTTGGGCTATTTGGAAATATTGGGTCAGAAGTAGGCAAGAGAGATGGTGATGGGTTGGCAAAGAAGGTGTTTGGGCTCATTGAGAAGGCCTTTGGGCTATCTGGCTCAGTGACAAAATATTGAGTTGGTTCAGAATTTGGTCCATCCCCCATACAAGACTTTGAAGGCCCAATCTGTGGGTTACCAATATGAGTATGGTCCAACCCAGTTCCCCCCGATACGTACTCAAACCAAAAGAGACAAGATTCAAATTTCCTTGGGGGTTATTCAAAGGACTAGAGTGGTACGGGCTACCTGTCAAGGTGACGCGTGTATCCAAGGATTGTGCCACCCTCGCGCCAGGTAATTGTTGGTGTTGTCCTGTGTTCAGAGATTCCATGCGCTCAACCCTCTCGAGAACCCCACGTGCTCTTATTCCACTGCCCTGGGTTTCCGGCCGCCGTTGAATAAGGTTATCCACCGTATCCAAGCTACAATTCTGACCAAATGCCTGCCGTTGTAATAGATCATTCACCCTTTTCTCCGCTTCATCCACCTCAAAACGGATCACTTCTATCAGAATGGCTCCTTTCGAGGCCGCCCCGTACTTAAGTCAGGGCCATAACCGGATTGAACACCCTCTTCTCGAGAGGTAAATCTACATCCCTTGTTATCATGACCAATCCGTCCACACGCATAGCAGAAGTCCGGTAGCTTTTCATATTTATACCCAATCCACCGATCACGATTTGAATCTTGCTTCCCTTTTAGCCAGAAACCCTTGAGCAAGGGTTGAGTAATATTCACTTCAACCCTTACTCTAAGAAAGCTACGAGCCAGAATGGAGCTATCGGAAGTTACCTCCAGGGCAAGAAGTTTCTCGAATCGCTTCCCGATGATTTCCGCATTAGCACAAGACATTTTCTCCACTGGAAGGCCGTGGATTTGGACCCACATCGGACATGTTGAAAAATCAATCTCAGAAACCACCATCCCCTCCTTCAGAGGATGGAGAACTAGTAAGCTGTTCATGACTGACCATGGCCCCTTAAGATAAACAGAATGTTTATCTTCCTCATTTTCAAACTGGAACAGAAAAACATTATTGCTCTAGTCAACTACATGAAATGGAGCTCGAGTTTTCCAAGCAGCCACCAGAATATTTTGGACGATGATGGCGCTTAAACTCTTCGCCTGAATCACTTTTCCGACGAGACAGAGACTACTAGCAACACCAGTCTCTCCGGAGCCTTCCTTAAGGTCTAAAATATCCATTTCAGCCATTGGGTTCAGAAAGACATATGGGAGAAATTTTGAACAGAATAGAGTAGAGAAAAAGTCAGATGGGAGAGGAAGAGAAGAAAAGGGAATGGAGGGAGGAGAGGATTGGAAAGTGAAAGAAGAGAGGGTGGGCGGACTGGTGGCGAGTGGAAGAAGGTAGGGGGAGAGACGGTGGCGAGAGGATGAGGGAGGTACAGGGGAGGAGTGTGAAAGAGATAAAGATAGCCAAAAAAGGGAGTACTCTCATTTAGAGAGAGAGGCTCTCATTTTAGAGAGAGAATTAATTCTTGTTCAATTTTAGATTAATGACTGATATTTGGGAGACAATTTTGGATTTCACAAAAATGATTCAAACCGCTCATTAATTTTGCAATATTTTTTCTTTGTTTCTTATATTACCACAAGAAAATGGGTTTATAGAGACGAAATATTTTTGATCTTCTCCAAAACTACATATTTCATCGCTAATGTCATTGGCGACGAAAAATTTCGTCACCGAATGTTTCATGCAATAGACCCTGGCGATGAAAAAAAAACATACATTAGCCTTTGTAACTTTTTTTCAAAAATAGAATGATGAACAATAAAATTGGGGCAGAGGAAGTATATATACCTTTTGTAACTCTGTTTCACAATATATACAATCACGATTCCATAAAATGAGCAACATTAATATAAAATGTGCACAGACGAGAGTTTAATAACGTGCACAAGATCCATTAAGGTCTTTATTAGGCTTATAATGACCGTGGTTCCAACCGAAAGGGGAAACTGCAAAATTAGGCGGTGGCCTATAGAAGCGCAAGATCAACTACCCAGACTGGCCGCTACCTTCCCCTTAACTACCAAACCTGCACCCATTGGTGCCAACCTAACCATATCCAAACAATAAAATAAAACATCCGCAATATTATTACAGACCCACATGAAATAACATAAAATAACAAACAAAGATAGTCCACCGACACTAACGACCTGAAACATCACATAAAATACCTCCACCACCACCTTAGTGTTTCTTTTATTATTGTTGTTTGCATTTTAATAAAAGTGCAGGACAGTTGGGCATGCTCCTACACATTTGGAAGTTGAAGAGAAATTATTTGGACAAGTGGAAGCAAAGAAGAATGAAGAATATTGAAAAAGTTAGGAAGTTATTTCCTACACATGTTGTTTCCTCTAAATAGTCTCTTTAGACTTTATTGTAAACTCTCTGAAACAAGTTTATTTGTCTTTAAATTTTTGTCTTACTAACCCAACTTTTGGGTTATAATCACTACAAAAAATTTGATCAACGCCAGCGCTTTTTGTACCAGCGCTTGCCAAAAGCGCTACAATAGGAGGTTTATACCAGCGCTTTTTTTAGCCGCTGCTAGAATGGGGATTTCCCAGCGCTCAAACCAAAAGCGCTGGAATAGACCAACCATTTCCTAGCGCCCAAGCAAAAGCGCTGGAAAAGGCCCCTCATTTACCAACATCTACAAAAAGCGTTGGAATAGACTCCCCATTTCCCAACGGCCCAAGAAAAAGCGTTGGAGTAGACCCAATGAAAAAATAAATTGATCGACCAAAATCTAATAATATTACTTTATGTTATACATTTTTTAATACTCTTCGATCAAATGTGTTGCGATACTCGATCAACTTCATTCTTGGTACGATTGATGAATTACGTAATATGTAAAAGACAGACAATTTGGATCGAAAAATAAAGACTCTTGTGGGGGTCGGGTTGCGATCTAATACTTTAATGCCTAATGATGCATCAAATATTGTCCGATCAGGCGGTCATCGATATCCAATAATCTCCAATTTTGGTGACAACGACGGAATAAATGATACGTGAAATCCTAATGGTTCAAATCGACTACTATAAAAATTGATTTGGTAACGACCTTTAAATTCTATACATTCAATTCAACTGTTAATAAACTAAGTCTTGTGCTGCACTTGAACGTATGGTAGCCATTCAACCGCGACACGATTACGACGATCTAGATCGTTGATTTTGTTTTTCTTGTTGATTTATCATTCTCATAAAAACAGATATCTCGATTAGGTTTAGAAAGCTTCTTTATCGAGATACAATTTCATTAACAAAATGGGTTTTTTTGTCCGATCAAGTGTGTAGCGATACCCGATTAATTTTATTCTTGGTAAGAATGATGAACTCCATAATATGTTAAAATAGACAGTTCAAATAAAAAATAGACTTTGTTGGGGTCGGAATGCATCTAATACTTTAATGCCTCGATCGCGATACAATCACGATGATCCAAATCCGTTCATTTTGTTGTCATTGTAGATTAAATCATTCCCGTAAAATTTTGCCTCAATCAAAATAAGCAAATATTCCCATTAGATGCATTATTTGGGGTCGTGGTGGTAGTGGTTGGAGAAGATCTTGTAAAATATAAATATAAGAAGGGGAGTGATTTTGACACTCCCTTTTTTGTTAATGTTACTCATTTTTGTGTCTTTATTAGATGATTTGTTTTGTGAAAAAAGAGGAGTGACATTAACAAAAAAAGGGTGCAAAAATCAATTCCCTATAAAAACTGCTAAAATAAAGCTTTTGAAATGTTAGTGGAACAAAAATTGAGCATAGAACATAAAAAATAATTCTAATAGGGGGAGTGATTCACCCATTTATAATATTCTACATAATAGAAAAAAATAGATGTTAAATATATGTTATATATTTAATATGTCAAAACATGTAACGAAAATTACGCTGGTGCAGTGGTTGGATAACGCATGTGCAGGATAGTAGTCGGCCGTCTCGAGTTCGAAACTCGGTATCGGCACAGGTACTCCCGCCTCTTTCATGTAGATTTTTGGTTTTGGGTAAAGGTGGCCTACGACAGTGCTTGCAACTGCTGGGAAACAAAGCGCTGGTAAAAATTAATCTATACCAGCACCTACAAAAAGCGCTGATACAGCGCTATTGCGGCGGTCATGCACCAGCGCTTTATTCAAGCGCTGGTATAGGGCACAAAGGTCTATAGCAACGCTTTGCGACACTTTTGCCAACGCTTTTGGCCGCTGGCAAATCCCGTTTTTCTTGTAGTGAATTAAGATCGTTGAAGATTGATGGAAGAATCCCTTTCATCCATCTTCAACTTGTAAATTAGAATCTCTCTCATCTCTTGTGTCGATTTCGTCCTTGAAGATCGATATGCCTTGCATCAATGATTTTCTTTTATGTGTTGATACACTTTATTCTTTTTTTTCTCGGCAAACGAAACATTTTTATAAATCTTGAAAGGGGGTACTGTCACGTCACAACTCTAATACAGGTCACGTGACCGGCCAGTGACGGAATCACCAAGGCCTCCAACACTTTTACCATTCAGAGCATACTAAATAACATATAAAGACAAACAGCGAAAGCATCTAATCATACAACTCCAGAGTGTCTATACAGTATAGCTAAGCATAATTTACAATGACAACTATTACAGTACCACTTATCTTAAAAGACACAACGTTCTTGCTCTTTTTTACAGACGTGATATTTACAATAGCTAACCAAACAATGCATCCAGCCCTTAACTTGCTATCTACAATAACCTGGAAAATTAAAAAAGGTTTTCATAAGCCGAAGCTCGGGTGAGAAACGTATACCAAAATTACAAGTTTGACCATGGAAATACCTTACTAAATAAAACCGTTCAAGAGCCAAGCAACATTTCAAGTATTCTTATCAAATTTTCCAGTAACATGCATTTTAATCGATAAATTCAATTCTTTGGTCCAAAGATGGACCTTTTTCTTCTTCCCTTTCACTTTTGCAAATTCAAGTGATAATAACATTCAACGGTATTTTTTCCAGTCGGTTGGGGAGCGACCCCATTGAAGAGTGGTAAGATATCGCTACCCGGTGGTACCTGGCTATATCTCCTACCTTATTACTTCATGCCACTAGTTTCTTTACATGTACCCTAGCGCTACCGTTCGAATGATTCATCTTATCACAAGCATGTACTAACATGAAGTAAAATTCAAGTTCCCAAAATATATTGCCATGGTCTAGATTAACTGTAACACCAAAGATTTAATAAACAGGCCATCGCATGTATTTTATTCAACGTCACCAATTAAATCAAGTAAGAGGATCGAACTCCACACTTTTCAGCAAAAACAAGCAATGGCATTTTATTCCAAAATTCAAAAAAACACATGTAACCAAGGTATGCGCAACTCACCAAAAAGGATGCGTCTAACTTGACGTGGCACCAAACTAGCCCAAGGCACTGGTACCTATACAAAATGTACCACAAATTACCACCTGATATAGTTGAACTTAGAGGTAAACTAATTTTTAAATTAGGCCATCGAATCGGCATATGGACTGATTTTATAGTTCTAAAATGAAAATATTATATTCTTTAACTTAGTATCCCTTCTGAAGCTATGAGTACCAAATACACAAGTTTGGAACAGAATTCCTACAGCTTGCTAGGTTAGAAACGTAGGAATTTAGCAAAGTCTCAAATTGAGGCTTATAACAGTCAGAAAATAATTTACTTAAATCAATATACGGCGGCGAGTTTCGGAACCAAACTCTTTGCCGGAAGGGGTTCCACTGGCAAAGAAATTACAGAAAGGTTCAGGTATGGCGAGTGCGAGGAAAGAGAGTTGTAAGTATTTTTTGCCCTAGATTAACTTCCTTTATTATAAACAGTATACATATCTATTATTACTAACTATAAAATAGATTAATTGGTGAGAAGATTACCAAAAGAGCTGTAAAAATCCTTCGGTGAAAACAAACGGAAACGAACGGAACCGAAAGCGGTGGGAATCGGCAGGAGCCTTTATCTCCTTTACTAATCTTTTTCTCTTTGCTTTTATCTTTTAGATTGATAAATACTTATAATAGTAATATATATACCTCCGTGGAAAAGAAGTGAAACATATAAAGAAGACACCTGTTACTTCCTCATGACTCAGCATATTTCGCGTTCCATTAACACGAATTTTGACCAAACGCGTTCGGATTTCAGTCTTTGAAAAATCCCAAAAATTCAACACAGACTAATAATAATTTAAAGGTCATCGTGGCGGTGTCGAATTTTTTTACGGTAAAATCCCAACGTTGCGTAACTCATATGGTGTGTCGGGTTCTTATTCGGACCACATGACTAAACTACTACTTTTTTTTCTTTTTAAAGAAAAGGCAGGATTTTACAGGTACATCGAAGGGGAAAGAAAGATAAGCAAAACTTGCTCATCCACAAAACAACAAACATAAAAACAAAAACACAACATTCAGCCGGAGGTTGGATGTAACGCACCTCAAATCCACAGTTAGAGTTTCAGCTTTTGAATTCCTCCTAGAAAACTTTTAAAATCCTCTACCGAGTACACCTTGATTTCGAACTTCACTTTCATCCACATAGCCACCCTAATTTTGATTAGGTCCCCTACCTCACTAGCTGACCTTGAAATATTGTTAAAGATAAGGTCATTGCTTGTAAGCCACAGAGACCATATAGTAGCAAAGAAAGTCACCTCCCACATGTGCTTCTCCAAATTTCTAAACCTGAATCCAAACCACCAATTTGCTAAGGCTGCTAAAGAAGAAGAACAAACCCAGAACATCCACCACCACTCTACTATAAGCGACCAAGTGTTCCACAAAAATTGACAGTGCAAGAAAAGGTGTTCAGGGGTTTCCTCATAGATAGAACATAAAGGGACATTGATAGTGGACCCTCTGGAATCATATTTCTGCTTGCAAGCACTAATCTAGTAGCTACCCTTCCTTGTAGAGCCAGCCAAGAGAAGATTTCCACCTTAGGAGGACTAAGGTTCTTCCATAATGACCCTAATACATCATCTCTCACATGAACTTGCTACTCCCGTTGACCATATACTGATTTCACCGAGAAGCTCTTGTCTTCTTACCATTTCCATTGCAGGGAGTCATGTTTAGAAGAATCCAAGACTACACTATGCAACCTTTGTTGTAACTCCTTGTCACGTCCTCGATTTTAAACATAATTATAAAGGATTTACATAATAAAAATACTCACAATATCCGAACGGTACCCAAAAGATCACTGTGTCCCCATTCCTAAAGCAAATACTTCCAAGTCCATAAGGTTCCAAAATATTACAACATTGGCTCGACGGCCCCAAGTTATCATAAGTAGCGAAGTTTGAAAGAGAATTAGTGGTTACAATATTCCAAATCAAAAGAATTACAATTTAAGTTACGAATACATCTTTCAAAATAAATTTACAAAGATGAATAGGTAACTCCTTCGGTTAGCTTTCAAAAAATAATGATCACACTCCAAGCACGCCAAGCAATGCAAGTTAAGGTCCCGGGTTAGCACCTGAAAATAATATAAAGCTTGAGCTACACTAGCCCAGTAGAAAATTCTACGCAAACTCTATATGCAAATGAGCGAGACGAATGAACGAATGATAAAAGATCACAAGACAACGGAGGAAGCACAATTTTCATGAACAAGTGTCCCAAAATCTCAAATTTTTCTTTTATTCAACCCATAAGTCATATCCGTTCAATTCGTGTCTCAACATGTCGTGTCGTTTATGTGTCTGAGCCGAAGCTCCTGCCGGGCTAATTTTGGGACCCCGATATCCCCTGCCAAGCACCCACCTTGAAGGCTAGGCCTTGAAAAATTATTTTGAGCATTAGCTCCTGCCAGGCTAATTATGGGACCCTGATATCCCCTGCCAGGCACCCACCCGTCGATGGGCCCTGAATGTTCGCGCGTCATTCACAAGTTCAAGTGTATCGTTCGTTCGTACGTGAAATTCATGTTTATCCTTCCATATTTCCACCAATTTAAAATAATTCCCACGTTCATACTTATCACATGGCATATGAAGGCAATCATGGTTGCATGAATCCATGTTATGGATAAATGATGATGTATGCCCATGAAAAAGGTCAAGGCTTTAAGATGAAAGAATCTGCACCAACACAGGAGATTTCAACATTTGACTGGTGACCTACCGGTAGGGATTTGGATTCTACCGGTAGAAACCCAGAACAGAAGGTACAAAATTTTGATTCACAAGAATTCTACCGGTAGGAGGAAAAATGGTACCGGTAGGTTCCAAGAAATTTTTTATAATCCTACCGGTAGGGAACAATTCCTACCGGTACAAAAACTGATCAGAAAGGCCACCATTTTGCACGAGAAAAACTTTGAGACAGGCTACCGGTAGGAGAAAAGTTCTACCGGTAGGAAGCTAATTTTTCTAGCAACACAACAACGTTCTACCGGTATAAAGGACGGGCCTACCGGTAGGAATCTGAAATTTGGCGATTTTTCATCAGATAACAGATTTTGATCCAGACCAAACTACAATCAATACCAGCTCAAACAAAGCATGGAAATACTCAAATAAGACATAAGAGAACCCAACTAACATATAAAGAGAGGTAGAATTTCCTACCTCGAGTATCCAAACCGAAATCAAGGAGATTGTGCAAACCCTAGCTTCCGGAATTCAAATCAAGCGAAAATACTCCGAACCAAACTTTGTCCAACACGATACAAGCTCGAATATGCAAATTAAAGATGGTTTGGGAGTTGATTGATATGGGTTTTTGAGTGGTTGGGTGAGAGAGTGAGAGAGATCGAGAGAGAGAGCCGGGAGAAAGATGAAAAGGAAAAGTAAAAAGGAAAAAAAAAATATCTTCCCCAGGTAATACACACACGGCACACACATGCACAAATTACACTAACACCCCATAACTTTCAACTCCTTACACAAAAGACCCCCACATTCATAATTAAACTATTTTCGCCCTTTTCTTTTCTTTTATTTTCTTTTACTACAAATATTAAAATTAAATAGAAAATTTATGGGTCTCTACATCCTACCCTCCTTAAAGAAATTTCGTCTTCGAAATTTTCCAAGCCAAAACTAGCTAACACACATATCACCTATGCATGCAAAACCTCAATCACAAATATTATGCAACATGCTAAATCATCAAAATACTTCAATCTTAAGTACTCACTTTGGGTTACTCTGGGAATAAATGCGGATACTTCTCTCTAACCTCATTTTCTCGTTCCCAAGTTTGATCCTTGCTACCCTGACTTCTCCATAAGACTCGTACTAACGGTATCGTCTTACCCCTCAACACTTGATCGCGCGAATCTAGGATACGGACCGGTTCTTCCCCATAAGACGCATCGGCCTCTAACTCGAGTTCGGACCACTCCAACACATGCGACGGATCCGGTTCGTACTTTCTCAACATAGACACGTGAAACACGTCATGTATGCCTGATAATCTCGGTGGCAAGGCCAAACGATACGCAACCTCCCCAATCTTCTCAATAATGTCGAACGGCCCGATGTAACGCGGCGATAGCTTCCCCTTTTTCCCAAAACGAGACAAACCTCTACGCGGCGATACTTTAAGGAATACGTGATCCCCTTCTTCAAAAGACAACGGGCGACAACGACGATCGGCATAATTCTTTTGTCGGCTTTGCGCGGTCAGCAATCTTTGGCGAATCACCTTCACTTGTTCGGTCGTTCTCTCTTGAGCTTCTTTAAGGCGCTGACGAACTACTTTCAAGCTCTCGGAGGTCTCCTTAACCATATCCGGTCCTACAAGCGTAGCCTCTCCCAATTCGGTCCAACACACAGGCGATCGACAAGGTCTTCCATACAAAGCCTCATATGGTGCCATTTCGATACTAGATTGATAGCTATTGTTGTACGCGAACTCAACTAATGGCAAGTGGTCCTCCCAACTACCCCGGAAATCCATCACACAAGCACGAAGCATGTCTTCCAAAATCTGAATCGTTCTCTCGGATTGCCCATCGGTTTGAGGATGATACGCGGTACTAAATAGAAGATTAGTGCCCAAAGCAGCTTGCAAACTCTGCCAAAAACGTGCGGTAAATCTCGGATCTCGATCGGACACGATGGATACGGGAATCCCATGAAGTCAGATAATCTCCCGAATATACAAACGGCTAAGCGCATCCACAGAATCGGTGACCTGAATGGGTAAGAAATGAGCGGTTTTAGTCAAACGGTCCACAACTACCCAAATAGCGTCATGCCCCCTCGGCGATCTCGGTAAACCCGTAACGAAATCCATAGTCACATTCTCCCACTTCCATTCGGCTACTGGCAATGGTTGCAACTCCCCCGCGGGTCGTTGATGTTCGGCTTTCACTTGTTGGCACGTGAGACACTTGGACACGAAATTCACAACGTCCTTCTTCATTCCGGACCACCAAAATTGTCTACGCAAGTCATGATACATTTTCGTTCCTCCCGGGTGAACGGCTAACGGAGAATGATGAAACTCTCGTAAGATTTCTTCCCGACACGAAACGGGTACGAACAACTTTCCTTGATAGCGCAAGCTTCGGTCGGCGTGAATCATCCACCCTTCTTGAGCGTTTCCACTAAGGAATCTAGCACGGAGTTCCTCTGCTTCCTCATCGTGTTGTTGAGCCTCAATTACTCTCGTTGATAAAGTTGATTGCACCGTCAAGTTGCACAATGTGACCCCTTCCCGAACTTCCTCAAAGTGCATAGCATAGGAGCTTAAATCGTTCATTGCTTTCCACTCATGAATCGCTAGGCTTGCTAGATGTGTCGGTTTTCTACTCAATGCGTCCGCCACGACGTTCGCTTTCCCGGGGTGGTATTGTAATTCAAAGTCATAATCCTCCAAATGCTCCATCCAACGACGTTGACGAAGGTTAAGCTCTTTTTGAGAAAACAAGTATTTCAAGCTCTTATGATCGGAAAAGACTTCAAATCTCTCACCGTACAAGTAATGGCACCAACTTTTCAAAGCAAATACCACGGCTGCAAGTTCTAAATCGTGTGTCGGGTAATTCCGCTCATGTGTTTTCAACTGTCGTGACCCATACGCTACCACTCGCCCCGTTTGCATCAACACGCATCCCAACCCTTCCTTAGACGCATCACAATACACGGAGTAGCCAACTCTACGTTCGGGCACAACCAAAACCGGTGCGGTAGTCAATCGCTTCTTTAACTCCTCAAAGGCTGTCTCACACGAGTCACTCCAAACGAATCGGGTCCCCTTACGTGTCAATCTAGTCATTGGTGCCGCTAAACGAGAGAAGTCTAAAACGAAACGGCGGTAGTACCCAGCCAAACCCAAGAAGCTTCGGATTTCGAATACGTTCTTTGGTCGCTGCCAATTCATAATCGACTCTATCTTTCCTGGATCAACAGACACTCCACCTTTCGAAACCACATGACCCAAGAATTTGACTTCGGATAACCAAAACTCACACTTACTAACTTTAGCGTATAGCTGGTGCTCTCTCAAGAGTTCAAGGACAATGGTGAGATGAGATTGGTGTTCCTCCTCAGTGGGTGAGTAAATCAAGATGTCATCCACAAAGACGACGACAAAACGATCAAGATAAGCACGGAAAATACGATTCATCAAGTCCATGAATGTAGCTGGAGCGTTCGTCAGTCCGAAAGGCATAACAACGAACTCATAATGGCCATAACGAGTGCGGAAAGCGGTTTTAGGAATATCCTCTCTACGAACCCTTAATTGGTGGTAACCGGATCTCAAATCAATTTTGGAAAAGCAAGTGGCACCCCGAAGTTGGTCAAACAAATCATCGATTCTAGGCATAGGATACTTGTTCTTAACGGTTACACGATTGAGCTTACGATAATCAATGCATAAACGGAGTGAACCATCCTTCTTTTGGGCAAACAAGGCTGGTGCTCCCCACGGAGACGTACTTGGATGAATGAATCCTATGTTCTCCAATTCCTGCAATTGAGTTTTTAGCTCTCTCAATTCGGCGGGTGCGAAACGATATGGAGGAATCGAAATAGGAGCTGTACCGGGAAGTAGATCAATGGTGAACTCAATCTCTCGCTCGGGAGGTAAACCAGGTAACTCTTCCGGGAATACATCCGGGAAGTCGCAAACCACTAAGGGTAACTCCCCACGCATGAAGGAATCCTCATCTAATGTCAAGCTCGCCAACAATGAATAAACCGACCCTAGCTCACGAGGCCCACATAAATACAGTTCCAATGGTTCCCGACGCTCCCCAAAGAATTCAAAACAATGACCTTCGGGAGGACAAATACGAACTCGACGCTTGAAACAATCGATGGTAGCATGAAATGTGGATAGCCAATCCATCCCCAAGATAAGGTCAAATCCCGACATTCCCAAAACGATGAAGTCGAACACGAAACGACGATCACGGATAACCAACTCACAATCTCGACAAATACGGTCAAGAGGTGTTCTACCCCCTAGAGGTGTTTCGACAAACAAAGGAGGACTAATAGTTTCCGATTCCAATTCCAAGGTACACACAAATGATGCAGCAATGAAAGAATGCGATGCTCCAGAATCAAAGAGTACTTTAGCAAA
The DNA here is from genome assembly GCA_019656835.1 of Rhododendron ovatum. Lineage (NCBI taxonomy): Eukaryota > Viridiplantae > Streptophyta > Magnoliopsida > Ericales > Ericaceae > Rhododendron > Rhododendron ovatum. The sequence goes on from CM033800.1 coordinate 28,777,766, forward strand.
TGAGTTGAACAAAAGAAAAGTACCCCTCACAACAGAAGTTTCCGGAGCCTGAGAAGTGGTAGGTGGGATAGTAGAAGTGATGTTGAAAACTCGTCCCTGGGTACCTTGACCCTGCATAAAACCTCCTCTCTGACCAGAACCCTGAGCAGGCGCGGAAGAACTCGCTCCCTTGTCAACCCCGGAACTCTGAACCGATGTAGTCTGACGGAAGTAAGGCTGCTGCTGCCTCTGAGTACCCCTAAACGACTGGCTCACATTACGCCCCGTTCCCGACTGCTGCACAGAACCTGACTCACTGCGCGCTCCCGACCCCTGAGGACAACTCCTTGCGAAATGATCCGTTTTACCACAAATATAACAAGTTTCCCCGAGGCGTGGACACTGAGCACGAACGTGTCCAGGCTGATTACACTTGTAGCACACAGTCGAAGGTCTAGACAAAGCACCCCGAGTCCCCAAAGAAGAAGGCGGCCTAAAGTTCGACGAACTACCCTGCGGTGTCTGAGATGGTTCTCTTGCCCTTTTCCTCCCTTGGCTTCCAAAGCTCCCCGATGAAGAACTCGTGTTCCCGGTTGGTTGTCGCGGTTCCCAAACTCCCCTATTACGTTGCGCCTCTTTCGGTATCTCAATGCTCCTCGCACACTCAACTACCTCAGCAAATTTAGTCTTGCGTTGCACCATTACCATTCTCCTCACGGTATTATGCAGTCCTTTCTCAAAGCGTCTACATTTCCTCTCTTCCGTCGCCACCAACTCTGGCGCAAAACGTGATAAGGATTGAAATTTCTGTGCGTACTCCGACACGGTCATGCTTCCTTGCTCTAACCTTTCGAATTGGTCCCTCAATTGCTCACGACTGGTTTCTGGAAAATACTGCTCCTCAAATAACGCCTCAAATTCAGCCCATGTCAAATTCTCAAAGTCTGGCTCATCTACTTGAGCCACGGTCCTTGCCGCTCTCCTTGCGTCTTTCCTGCTTTCAAGAACGGATTCCCACCATTCACCGGCCTCCCCAACTAGTTGCACCGCCACGATACCTACCCTAATGTTATCTTCTGTGATATTAAGAGCTCTGAAAAGTTTACGGATTTGGACTAGCCAATGGTCCGCTACCAATGGGTCGCTACTAGTCCCATCGAACACTGGAGGGTTTCTACGGCTAAACTCCCGCATCGCCACCATGGCTCGATCCTCAACATTCTCCCTAGGAGCTTGATTCAGAAGATTTGCAGCTGTAAGTGCTGCGACGAGATCCCTAGCGAACTGGTTTTGAACAAGAGGTACTCCTGCACCTCGACCGGCCCCAGCCCCCGGGTTCCCACCTGGGTTCTCCCCCTGCTGACTAACCTCATCCTCAAGAGGTACCCCACGGCCACGACCACGGCCTCGACCACCCCGAGTTCCAGCCCCAACTCGTCTGACACGGGTCTTCGGAGGCATCTTACTACACGATATAAGAAAAGAAACCATTAACCACAACATTATTACTATGAGGTCGAAGCCCTCAACTTCCTAACACGAGTTAATAACTCTACGACACTCTACGATAACGAAAATGCAATGCCAAGTAATCACGTGAATGTCAGTCACACAAGCATGCACAAGTTATGTTAGAAGGCGTGACATTTTGAACCCATGAGACAAAACGTCTCCCCATGGTCTCTAGGTGTTCTAAACCTATGCTCTGATACCAAGTTGTCACGTCCTCGATTTTAAACATAATTATAAAGGATTTACATAATAAAAATACTCACAATATCCGAACGGTACCCAAAAGATCACTGTGTCCCCATTCCTAAAGCAAATACTTCCAAGTCCATAAGGTTCCAAAATATTACAACATTGGCTCGACGGCCCCAAGTTATCATAAGTAGCGAAGTTTGAAAGAGAATTAGTGGTTACAATATTCCAAATCAAAAGAATTACAATTTAAGTTACGAATACATCTTTCAAAATAAATTTACAAAGATGAATAGGTAACTCCTTCGGTTAGCTTTCAAAAAATAATGATCACACTCCAAGCACGCCAAGCAATGCAAGTTAAGGTCCCGGGTTAGCACCTGAAAATAATATAAAGCTTGAGCTACACTAGCCCAGTAGAAAATTCTACGCAAACTCTATATGCAAATGAGCGAGACGAATGAACGAATGATAAAAGATCACAAGACAACGGAGGAAGCACAATTTTCATGAACAAGTGTCCCAAAATCTCAAATTTTTCTTTTATTCAACCCATAAGTCATATCCGTTCAATTCGTGTCTCAACATGTCGTGTCGTTTATGTGTCTGAGCCGAAGCTCCTGCCGGGCTAATTTTGGGACCCCGATATCCCCTGCCAAGCACCCACCTTGAAGGCTAGGCCTTGAAAAATTATTTTGAGCATTAGCTCCTGCCAGGCTAATTATGGGACCCTGATATCCCCTGCCAGGCACCCACCCGTCGATGGGCCCTGAATGTTCGCGCGTCATTCACAAGTTCAAGTGTATCGTTCGTTCGTACGTGAAATTCATGTTTATCCTTCCATATTTCCACCAATTTAAAATAATTCCCACGTTCATACTTATCACATGGCATATGAAGGCAATCATGGTTGCATGAATCCATGTTATGGATAAATGATGATGTATGCCCATGAAAAAGGTCAAGGCTTTAAGATGAAAGAATCTGCACCAACACAGGAGATTTCAACATTTGACTGGTGACCTACCGGTAGGGATTTGGATTCTACCGGTAGAAACCCAGAACAGAAGGTACAAAATTTTGATTCACAAGAATTCTACCGGTAGGAGGAAAAATGGTACCGGTAGGTTCCAAGAAATTTTTTATAATCCTACCGGTAGGGAACAATTCCTACCGGTACAAAAACTGATCAGAAAGGCCACCATTTTGCACGAGAAAAACTTTGAGACAGGCTACCGGTAGGAGAAAAGTTCTACCGGTAGGAAGCTAATTTTTCTAGCAACACAACAACGTTCTACCGGTATAAAGGACGGGCCTACCGGTAGGAATCTGAAATTTGGCGATTTTTCATCAGATAACAGATTTTGATCCAGACCAAACTACAATCAATACCAGCTCAAACAAAGCATGGAAATACTCAAATAAGACATAAGAGAACCCAACTAACATATAAAGAGAGGTAGAATTTCCTACCTCGAGTATCCAAACCGAAATCAAGGAGATTGTGCAAACCCTAGCTTCCGGAATTCAAATCAAGCGAAAATACTCCGAACCAAACTTTGTCCAACACGATACAAGCTCGAATATGCAAATTAAAGATGGTTTGGGAGTTGATTGGTATGGGTTTTTGAGTGGTTGGGTGAGAGAGTGAGAGAGATCGAGAGAGAGAGCCGGGAGAAAGATGAAAAGGAAAAGTGAAAAGGAAAAAAAAAATATCTTCCCCAGGTAATACACACACAGCACACACATGCACAAATTACACTAACACCCCATAACTTTCAACTCCTTACACAAAAGACCCCCACATTCATAATTAAACTATTTTCGCCCTTTTCTTTTCTTTTATTTTCTTTTACTACAAATATTAAAATTAAATAGAAAATTTATGGGTCTCTACACTCCTCCTTTTAGCGTTTTTCCCAGTCATACAAACGTCTTTTGAAAAGTAAATTCCAACTGCCATCCCCAGCCCCTTCCTTAACAGCAATGATCACTAGCTCCGCCTGAGAAGAAATTAAGAACAGTCTGGGATAAACATCCTTGAGTGCTATGTCCCCTAACCAAATATGGTCCCAAAATAGTATTTCTTGGCCAGACCCCACTTGCACTTTGAAGCCCTCTTGAATTATAGAACTAATATAGGAAGAGGCATTCCCTATGGAGCATATATCTTTCCATATATTTGTGACCTGACCAGAATTAGGGAGATGAGGAAGCCAACAGCCCTGAGCCAGATTGTACTTCCCTCTGAGGACCTTAACCCAAAGGGAATCCTTGTCTTTACTAAACCTCCACCACCATTTAGCAAGTAATGCTAGGTTTTGAATCTTCAGATTTTTCACTCCCAAACCTCCATTCTCTTTTTTCTTGGCAATCACATCCAATTTCACAAAATGGAGCTTCCTCTTATCCACAGAATCACCTCAGAAGAATTGTTTTTGCAATTTCTCTATTGACTTAGAAACAGCTACTGGCAATTTAAATAGAGACATAAAATAAATAGGCAGATGACCGAAATTAGAATTTAGCAAAGTGAGTTTGCCTCCCGCTGAGTTGAATCTACTTCTCCATACACTTAGCTTTTTACCCATTTTGTCCAAGACTGGTTCCCATGTGTTGAACACAAATTTCGAGTCTGCGAAAAAGACGAAAAAATGTAGAATAAGAGTCAATTTTATTGATGTATGAAATTAGGATCTACAATCTCTGATGTATTTTCTAATCAAAGAAAATAAAGTCTTCTGATTCTTCTCTTCAGTTGTTGAAACGAGGGCTTGATAGCTTGATCTTGATTTGAACAACGATATCCTCTGCGGTCTTTGCAAAGATGACGGCAACTTTGTTGGGCTTTGACTTGAGGGCTTTGAAGCTTCTACTCAAGTTGAATTGCTTGATCTTTTCCAATTTAGGTGAAAAAGATGACGGATTTGTGGATATTGACGTGAGGGCTTTGGAGCTTCTTTTCAAGTCGGTATTTGAGATCTTCTTCGATTTGGTTGAAGGAGATGCGGATTTGCAGATGTTAATTTGAGGGCTTCAGATCTTGGTCTCAAATCGGTATTTGAGATCTTCTTCTATTTGGTAGAAGGAGATTGATGATTGGTGGATTTGGCTTGAACGTTCTTCAGGGCTTGGATGCTTTGAACTGAAGAGCGTCTGGCTTGATGTGGACTTAAAATATTCTGAAGGGCCTTCGCAGCTTTGATCTTTAGAACTTCGGAAGCTTGCGTGTGATGGATGAATGCGAATTCTGAAGGGCTTGGAGGCGTTGATCTTCAGAGTTCTGGAGTTTGGATTTGATGATGGAGATTTGACTTGAGCGTTCTTTAGAGCTTTGAAGCTTTGATCTAAAGAACTGTCTAGTTTGATGTGGACTTGACTTGAATGTTCTTCGGAGTCAAAGCTTTGATCTGAAGAATCTGAAGAACCTTCTTGTCGGATGCAGACTTGAAGACTTCTAAAGGACTTAAAGGCTTCGATCTTCAAAGCTCTGGAGCTTTTGTGCTTCAATGTGCAGATGGGAAAAATATGAGAGGTAACACCTCTATTTATAAGGATTTTGGGTGGAGACTCCAACCCTAACTTTCCTTATTGATCTCTTTAATTATTTCCTTTGTTGAAAAAGGAATAATAATTATTTGATAATTACCTTTCCTTTCTTTTTATTTTAGAAAAGGTAATTATATATACAGAGATATATTATTATTCACCAATTAGCCTAATTTGATTGACCGGACTTGATAAAATAATAACTTTGTCATTTTGACACGTGGCACCATTTGATTGGTCCATTTACATGTCTCTGACTTTTGACCCCGGACACTTGGCATCACTTGATTGACCCGTTCATGAAACTTTGACTTTGACTTATAGGCACTTGGCGACATTTGATTGGCCAATTTGTATGCCTAACAACACGTGGCGATTTGTGATAGGCTAGAAATTTTACATGCCTACACCATGTCTTAATTCTTTTCGGATCTGCACCCAACAACAGCCCCAAGTATTTGATTGGCAACAACTTGACTTTACATCCCATCACCTGAGCAAGAGCATTAACATCTTGATGACAAATCTTAACTCCACACAGAGAGCTTTTTGAGTAATTAATTTTTAGGCCCGACATAAGTTGGAAACATCTCAAAACTCGTTTTATATTAGCCAGCTCCACTCGATCATTATTGCAAAAGAGTATTGTATCATCCGTAAATTGGAGGTGAGAGAGGATAACTCCATTTGCCCCAATCTTTGTACCCTTGATTATGTTTAACTCTTTGGCTCTTTCCAATAGAATATTTAGAGCTTCCACCACAATCTTAAAAAGGAAAGGGGATAGGGGACCTGGCCCGGCTCTAGCCCAATTTATTTGGGCTCCGGGCAGGCCTCCGTTGGTGCTGGCCCAGTTTGGGTCCGTTTTGATGCATTTTGGGTTGATTTCGGGGCTAAAAACAGCAACGATTCTTCCCACGGCGACGTCCAACTCGGCCTCAAGGCCCCTCACCGCCTTATTTCCTACAAAACTAACAAAGACACAAAAACAAAACAAAGCACGATATCAAGTGGAAAATGAGATAAAAACACGCCTCTAATGTGCTAACTTGCCCTACTTAGGCACTCATATCTACGATGTTGCGCGCCTGTCACACCCCCCAACTTGAGCGTTGCCAGTCTCGAGTAACGAATGAAAAGAAATATATCAAAACAAAGACCAACAAAACACAAACGGGGATACGAAGGTTATGCACGCTGTACAATAAATAGGCAGGGCAAAAGATTTTGCCTCCTCACTCTCCTGCAACTCAAATACAAGCATGCCTTGGCAAAAAGGTGAACACAATTAGCACCGAAAAGAAAGCAAAGATAAATGCCCCACGAAGGCAACGATGCTACACACGTTCACCGGAACACTCAAACATCTCATGAAAAAACTCTTTGCGAACTATGTTGGACCGAAACAAAGGCCATCACGTGGACCCTTAAAAAATATTTTAAATTTAATGAATGGCTTGGATTACTTTTGTGGGACTCGTAGTAGACCCCACTTTGCGATCAGTGCACGATTTGTGCATTGTTTATCTGTGTGGGTATCATTTCTGATAAAAACAATTGTGTGTGGTTGGCTTGACCGTTTTGAATGGGACAACACCAGTACTGACCCTACCCTCGACGATCAGTTCTATCCAACTCACATGCTCGTATGACCAAACAAATAGTTCTTGTCTTTCCTACACCTTTCGTCCACATGAGGAACTCCAAACCTGCCATTCAAAGCCCCAACAACCTAAACAAAAAACAGACTCAATAGTTCGATGCATAAAAATGATCGTACCTTTCCTTTAATATTTAGTACCTCTGATAGCGATGGTGATTAAGGTGTGAGGTCGAGGTTGGTATCCTACATTCTCTCTCTCTCTCTCTCTCTCTCTCTCTCTCTCTCAGTTTTGGAATTTTTTAATTTTTCCTTTTTTTTAGGGTAGTGATTTTGCCACACCCTTGTTTGATAATGCCACAACTTGCAAGTGTAGTTTTTGGTGCAAAAATACACGTGCATGGTGTGGCATTATCAAAAAATGGTGTGACAAAATTATTTCCCTTTTTTTAAGGTTTATATGCTAAAATGTGGAGAAATTTGGATTGGATTTGAATTTTCAGATAAGATATTGGGCCCTAAGATATTCGATTTTTTGGATTTGGATTACTTGTCGTATTTACTGAATTTGCATCTGATCGGATTTGAGCTATTTTCGAATTCGATTCGGCTCGAATTCGGATCCGTTTAATTAGGATCCATTGACAAGCATTGCATAAAGGGGTGCTCCTTTCAAATACACACTTTTGAAAAAGTTCTTACGAAGCGCTCTCTCTTTAGGCACATGTGTTTCGTGTCATGTGCAAATCATGTAGAAAAGAGGGGAGAAAAAAATTAGGGTGGCATTTTATTTATTTATTTGCTAAGCAAAAATAATTTATTAATCTTTATGAAGGATTACAAAGATTCAAAGGATCAAGAGCACACCAGCAAAAAGCCACCCGAGACCTAAAAGAAGACAAGACAAAACAACAAAGCCACTGAGACCTCTGCAAAAGACTACACCTCTATTTCTCCCTATCATGCAATGATTCCTCCACCAAAAGAAGTAGCCAAAAACAGAAACCAAAAAGCCACCGAGCAAATCCTTTAGATAGGTTGTGTTCAATGTTATATTCTTAGCCGTTAGATTAGAATTGGAGGATCCTCCAATTCCCAAGGATTGGAGAGGAGCCAAACTCAAGCAGAACACCCTATACCAGCCGACACCAAAAAAGCCGTTTCTTTGACAATAGAAATGAAATCTGAGTTTTTATTTGTTTTTGAAATCAAATAGTCTTTGAAAAAATGAAATCTGAGTTAAGTTGTAGTCTTTTCTATGTATACATTGCCACAAGTGGATACAAACACACGCGAATAAACATCTCAAAAAATATTATACCCTTCTGTTTTTCTTCAAAATTATTTATAAGAACAATTATTTTACAGTGTACAATGTTTCAACGTGTTATTCTATTTCTCATGCTACTTGATAGTAAAATAAATATAACAATAGCTATCAGTATCAGTTGCCAAATTAAGCAGTCGTCAATCTTGTTAGACTCTTCAATCTTGTTAGTCTCTTCAACGTGTTTTTCTTGGAATATAATAATATAAGATTGTTGAAGATTATCAGATAAGCAACTATCATATCGCAGCAGCAAACAATTGTAATGATATTCCACGTGGATTTATTCTTTCACTTTCCGTTCCCCAAAAAAAAGTACATGATGCAGATCAGATTGTTTATTCTTTCACAATTCCGTTTCCAACTTTTCCTACCTATTAGGCAACTAGGTAAGGTTTGTTTCCATATTTCAAGCTCCCCCAAACGATTGTAATGATATTCCACGTGGATTTCTTGACTTGTTATTTCACATTCTTGGTTTTGTTTTCAAACCGTACGATTGTTCAAATACATAGACTAGTGTTATATTTTTTTGTCAATTGATAAAAATAATCCGTATTATAATCACTACGATTTTTGAACATCAACGGGAGGCCTCGCTACAAGCCCAGTTCGAAATATTACCTTGCCAAGTCACAAGAGTCTCAATAAACATGACAAATTTGACTAGTACATGAGACACCCTTTTTCCGAAAAATGAGAACAAATTGACCTGTTAAAAGTTGATTACTATGGGATTGTTTGATAAAACTGAAAACTGAAACTGAAAGCTGAAAAATTAAGTACTGAAAGCTGAATGCTGAAATTTTTAAGCTAAAAAGCTGTTTGATAAATATATTAAGTACTGAATTAAAAAAATGATGAATTAATTTTGTTCCAATTTTCTTTTAATTTACTAACAGTCATAATATACTTATGGTAATGGTGGAGGAGTGGTGGTGGTGGAGTGGTGACGGTGATGGTGGCGAAGGTGGTGGAGTGGTGGAGGTGGTAGAATGGTGGTGGTGGTGGTGGAATGGTGTGGTGTGATGGAGTGGTACGTGGGAGTGGTGGTGGTGGTGTAGTGATGGTAGTGGTCGTGGAGTGGCGGAGGTGGTGGAGTGGTGGTGATGGTGGTGATGATGGTGGTGGAGTGGTGGTAGGAGCGGTGGTGGTGGAGTGGTGGTGGTGGTGGTGGTGGTGGTGGTAGAGTGGTGTAGGTGGTGGAATTGGTGCAGTGGTGGTAATGGTGGTGGGGGTGTAATGATGGTCGTGGTGGTGGTGGTAGTGGTGGAAATGGTGGTGGTGGAGTTGTGGTGGCGGTGGTATAATGGTTGAATATAAGTACACAAAAATTCAGCCAGAATTAAATAGCTTAAATCTACTTAATATTTTTCAACTTTTAACCTATATTTTAAGTGGTACTTAATTTGTTAAGTAATGTAAAATGTAGTTATCAAACCTACAGAATCACTTATTACTTAATTGATTCAGTTTTAAGTACTGAATTTAGGTTATCAAACAAGCCCATATGTATGTCTCTTTTGTTCTTTTCATGTTGGCAAGTACATGCATCGCATGACTTGGGATAAGGGATCCTAGTGTATAGTACTCCATTGAATTATATCTTGTTCGTCGGTGCAGTTGGCTTGAGCAGTGTTCTAAATGGCGGCCGCCGAGGCCACTTAGGCGCTTGGAGCCCTGCCGCCACGCCAATACCCCTTGGCGTTTGATTTGACGCCCAGGGAGGTTTAGCGGTGTTTGGCGGCCGCCAAGGCGGCCTTGGGGGCAATGGCGGTTTTGGCGGCCTTGGCGGTGTTGTCGGCGTCTTTGAAGGTCTTTGGCGGCCTAAAATGTATAGTATTAAACTAATGGAGATCAAGTTTTGGAAGGGTATGGAGGAAAAGAGTTAGAAGAAGGAGATGAACTTTGAACTTAGCATTAGTGCTTGACGATTTCTTGTCCTAAAATAATGGGTTGCCCCAAGCATAGGGCTGAAACCGATGTAGCATAATATTCGGTAAGTCTAGAGTCGAATCCACAGAGACGGTGATGTGTGCTGACTAAAAACTCAGGTTGTTACTTATTAAAACTGGCTCTTAGGTAGCCACACCTTGTTATTTGATTGAGATTAACTAAACTAAGAAATAAATTGTTCTTTTCAAATAATTAAAAGGAGGTACGGTCGTAGGGTTCATAGCACTCTAACCAGTCTGGATTAGCCTGCTTCATTCAGTGTTCTTAAAAATGTTCAATTTTAGATTGAAAAAGATACCCCGCAAGATGCGAACTCTAATGGTCGTCATTTACCCATGCGCAGCGGAAAATGAGTTTTGGACCCTGCTTAGCCTCCGAACCTCGCCTTCCAATAAGGTTGAAACACCCCAAGCGTAGGGCTAGGTTAAGTTGTAGTCTTTTCAACGTGTACATTGCCACGAGTGGATACAAACACACGCGAACAAACATCTCAAAAATATTATACCCTTCTGTTTTTCTGCAAAATTATTTATAAGAACAATTATTTTACAGTGTACAATGTTTCAAGTTAAAACAAACAGAGTCCATTTAAAAAAAAAAAAAAAAAAGTTTTTCAACGTGTTATTCTATTTCTCATGCTTCTTGATAGTAAAATAAATATAACAATAGCTATCAGTATCAGTTGCCAAATTAAGCAGCCGTCAATCTTGATAGACTCTTCAATCTTGTTAGTCTCTTCAACGTGTTTTTCTTAGAATATAATATAAGATTGTTGAAGATTATCAGATAAGCAGCTATCATACCACAGCAGCCCTCATTCTCCATGTGCTGCAAATCATAACGATTGGCTAGCTCCAATTTAACGCAGCCATGTTTGTGGACTTTCGAGCAAGGGCGGAGCCAGGATTCGACCGCGGAGGTGGCACCATTCAATGGAAATCTAGTTTCATGTTGTGCGAAAAAAAAATGAGGAAGAAAATGAATTGTAGAAAGCCTTAAAATTAAGTTTTGTCTTGGATTCTTTTTTCTGTGAAATAATATGATACTAATTTTTCTCAATCCGAACTAACCATTCTCTAAATTGCAATTTTTACAAGGTATTAATTAGTTTTTTTTCATACTCATAAATACCTAGTTGAACACATTCGTCTAAAGAAAAAATCATGTGTTGGAAAGTGCCAAATTTCAAACGGCTAAATTGAAAAGTTTTAGGAGTGCCGGAGGCAATGGAGAATCCCTCTTTCTCTCTTTGTGTTTAAAAGGTGTAATACGTAACTTATTCATACAGACGTGGAAAATCAACGTATTCCTGAATTTATTTTATATGTCCATTCACACACACCAATATTCATAAAGAAACATGCAGTAAAAATCGTACTATACTTGGAAAAAAATTTAATGTTCAAATAGGTCACGTGCCTATCCAATTAGTGAAAAATAACTTGTGGGAGTTTATGCAAAAAATATTCGAATCACAAAAAGTTTATGCAAAAATTTACACTGACAAAGGGAGCGCCGATAGTACCCCAAAAAGAAAAACCAAATTGCCGAAAAACAGAGAAAAACAGGATCAAAGAGAAAAATAAAATTACTTGATTGGGGAAATCGAACTCCACTGCTACAAGTCCTATACATGACACAGAAATTAACCAACTCTGCGAAAGTCAACTATAGGAAAACTTCTCTTATTTTTATATTTAACATCTTTCTCTGCAATTTTTTTTTTGGTTTATATTTTCGAAACGGGTGGCACATGCCACTCCCCTCCACCAAGTAGCTCTGCCCCGGCTTTGGAGCCCTCATTCACACCCAACTCGGTTCAAGCATGGACAAGTAATAGGGATTGATGTGGGATTGTTTTTCTTTGGCTTGATGCCATGTGCTTTAGATTTTTTTAATCTTTATAATTGGTTTTCAAAGGTTAATAAATTTTTTGTCTTTCAAAAAGAAAAAAAGTAATAGGGACTGATTTCTGCCTATATAGTGCTACATTTCAAACCTTGATTTTGTGCCAGAGAGAGTGGCTAGGGGTGAGTATGGTCCGGATTGGTTTGGTTTTATTGTAAACAAAGAATCAAATCAATATTTACGGATTATGAATTTAGAGCACCAAACCAACCCACAGAAGGCATTGAACCAAACCAATCCAAACCATTAAAATACGATTCAGTTTCCGTTTTAAACCACGGTTTGGAGAAGATAGAGGACTTATTGTTGGCTAAGCAAGATATGGATGCCCTTTAGGTTTACGACGATAGCTTTATATAGAATATGAATAGGTTTTCTTGTATAGAAAGTTAGGGTAATTAGTCTTGGGAGTGAAGGAATTATAGGAATAGGAATGAAATTAATTTACATGTATAGATATTAAGAGAAATTAAGGAACTGGACAGTGAAAGTTGACTGATCTGGTGATCCAACGTAATTTTTGTGTATAATATATTAATAATCATAGAAAATTAGGAATGGGTTGTGATATATAGAAGCTTAGTCTAAATTATCTTGGCAGGGAAGGAAAACTAAATGTTGTGGTGAATTTAATAGGATCAATAAATTATAAAAGTAGTTGACTAAGACTCTCATATTTATTTGGTGAATAACAAGTAAATTACATATACATATATAACTATATATATATATATATGTATTATACGGTTCGGATTAATTTGGAACCATAACCGTAGATGTGAATTCACAAACCAAACCATATATAGAACGTGGTTTTTATTTATTTTTTAAACTATACCACTAAAAAACCGAACCAAACTTTTCGGTTTGGACTGGATTCGTGGTTTAACGGATTTTTGCTCACCCCTAAGAGTAGCAATTGAGAGGGGTTTGGGTATACACTAGGGTTTGGTGAGTAATTTGTAGTTTCCTCCATTATAGTGAAATCTGCTGCCCGAGGAGTAGACAATTGCTGAACCAAGTAAATATTTCTCTCTGTGTTTGTTTGAGGTGTGTGTAAAAGTTCTGGGTTTTGGGGTTTTTCCTAACAAATGCGACCTTTTTGACTAAAGAGTTTTTATTTTTGCTTTTATCCCCTAAATTATGCCCATTTTTTTTTATACATAGTCTCTCTAAACTATTAATTTGACAATTTCATCACCTCAACTATCGTATTATTACCTACTTAGTCCAATCGACAACATAAATTAGGAATTTGGACGGAAAATACCACATAAGGGCCTGTTTGATACTCGCAAGAAATTGATGATTTTTTTACTTTTACGGGTCCCATTATGAGTCCTACAAAGATTATTCAAACCGCAAGTTATTCTTAAAATGTTTTTCTATGAGTTCCTGAAAAAAATTAGCTCAATCTAATATCTTAATGGGTGTTTCAGAATTTGTAGAAAGTTTGACCCGCAAAGATAAAGAAATTCATCAATTTCCAGTGAGTACCAAATAGGGTCTTACGTGGCATTTTCATGTTTCAAAAACCTCTTATTTCTTTGATTTTTGCGGGGCATATTAGGGAGGGGTTCTACAAATATGATTCAGACCGCAAGTTCTTTTTAAAATATTTTTTTATGGGTTCTTAAAAAAAATTAGTTCAATCCAATATCGATAAAGACTGTTTCATAATTTGTAGGGCGCTTACGAATTTCTAATCACCCTATGAATTTTAAAACGGCACTTACTGATATCGAATTGAGCTAATTTTTTCTCAAGAACCCATAAAAAAATATTTTAAAAATAATTTGGGGTTTGGATTATTTCTATAGAACCCATAATATCACACCCCACTCCAGCAGGTCTAATTAAGGCCCACCAAAAGTGACTTGACACCTGTCACAACCTTTGCAACTATAGGACTAGCGCACCAAACTAGGGTACATCGCCCATGTTTAGCTTAAGGACACATGCACGGTAAACCGAAGAGTTAGTTTTGGTTAGAGTTAGTCAAGTGTTTAATTAACAAACCCACAAAGAAAACCAAAGTGGATGTAGTTAGTCAGGTCAGTAATAAGTAGGCTCCAATTTTCTGACTTAATGCACCTCTTTACGTACCCATGCAATAAAGATGCTCTTTTGTAGGTTAGTACTGCCCAAAAAATATCTACAAAGTGATGAGTAGTAGTCGGACGACTCGGACACTAATGGACAGTATGGTTGAATGCAAGGTCGCAAAATTTATTTCAAATTAGATGGCCCTATCCCCCAAATGTGGACACGATAACCTAAAGAGTAAGGCTACAGTTCCCGATCGGGAACTCCCGACCGAAATCCCGACGCCGCGCCGGGCCCACTCCGGCCACCGGACGGCTGATCGGAGCCGACCAAAAATTCTAAAAAAAAAATCGAGTGGGTCTACGCGAGAATCAACGACATCCAATGTGTGTAGGTAGCCGATCCAAACACTCCATTTTTTTATATACACACAATACAAAAAAATGGAGTGTTTGGATCGGCTACCTACACACATCGGATGCCGTTGATTCTCGCGTAGACCCACTCGGTTTTTTTTTTTAGAATTTTTGGTCGGCTCCGATCAGTCGTCAGGTGGCCGGAGTGGGCCCGGCGCGGCGTCGGGATTTCGGTCGGGAGTTTCTGTCGGGAAGCTCAGACTTTCTGTAACCTAAACACAAGTCTGACATTTCGGTACAGACAATAACATCATCGTTGGTTGTTAGTTTTGAGATAAAAATGCTTTATAGGTTTGCGTAATTTTTCCCTCTTAAGTCAGTTTTTGTACTCTCTTCGTCCAAAATTATTTGTCCGGTCTGTAAAATGAGAACTAAAAAATAATGTATTTCTAAATTTAAAATTTTTTCATAAATTAAAAAAACTCATCGATATCTAGTAAATTGTTAAAAAAAATTTTAATTTTTCTTGCAAAAATTGTATTATTTTTACGTCTTTGTTTTGCAGACGGACAAACATTATGGAACGGAGGAAGTAACATTGTAACAAACTTTTTTAACTTTTCGAATAGAAGTATACTATATACATCTAAAAAAGTAAATAATAAGTAGTAAATTTGATAAGATTCGAGTGTAATAGTTATTGAATACTAAGTTTGTTTCAAACAAAATTGTACAATTTGCAAAACAGTAACTTAAAAATTAATAATGCATTTTTGTCAGAAAAAAAAAACCACAAACCTTTGGCCTTTAGGTACTAATGAGTTCTTGAAATTAATTAAAGCAGATTTAAATTTTTCTTGATAAAAGCAATTTTAGGAGTACTATTTTCCTTGGTGGGTCCCATTAATTAGGACTGCATGACCTAAGATGCATGGACGACTGACGACATGAGAATTTAGAGAGCCTCTATAAGTTGTGGCCCAAGCACTGGCCTAAATGCAGTACCCCATTAGCATTCCTTCTCTCTCTCTCTCTCTCTCTCTCTCTCTCTCTGTGCGCGCGCTATTACTGTGGTGGTGTTGGAAGATGAAGAAAGGGTCTTGTGCTTCACTACTGTGTGCCCTGGTCGTCGTGGTGGTGGTGCTAGCCAAAGCACGGGTGACCGAGGCGGTGACGTGCAACCCCTTGGAACTGAGGCCATGTCTAGGGGCATTCACGTCCGGGCAGCCGCCGTCAGCGGGTTGCTGTGACAAGGTGAGGGAGCAGAAGCCTTGCCTCTGTGGGTACATCAAGAACCCTAACCTCAAAAAATTTGTCAACTCTCCGAACACCAGGAAGGTTGCCGCCGGTTGTGGTGTCCCTTACCCAAAATGCTAGAATATTTACAAACCCCAAACAAAAGGAAAAATCAAGAGAGTATCATTATTAGCTAGCATGAAATTGAAAGAAAAATGTATCACTAGCTGTCTACTTGTTTATGACTAGTTTTACGAATACATATGAATAAAACTCTGCCGCTGGTGAGATTGAGTCGCCCGGAGAATCGTCGTTGTGTTTGTCATGTCTTTTTTTGCTAGCTAGTTGTGCCATCAACTACAAGTTATGTATTACGAGAAAATAATGGAAAACATGTGGTACGTACTACTCTTTTCTTAGTGTTTCAAGATCTCTGTCTAGTAATTTTGCTGGATACAAGAGCTAAAGGGCCTTTTTTTTTTGTCTTGGTGCAACGTAACAATCAAAAAGACTTGATTCATGGGTCAATCCGATCGTAGCCAATGCACTAAGGTAATCTAAGAACGATCTGTCACTAATCGTCTTTGATTCTACACTACATCACATTACACTGAAATTGCCCAAGCACGACCCATCTTCTCAAGCATAGACTATATCATTTCTCAATTATATATTTCTATGAAAATACTGAATGGCGTAATGTTCGAGATCATTTAAAAACTAACACCCGATCTTAGATACTCAATCAAATCATTTAACAAAATGAAAGATATATAGCCATACAATTAATTAATTGAACAAACCGAAAGAAACCAGAAATTAAATACGATAAGCAAAGTTACTTGGCCAGGATTCCATCTACATATAAAATGAACAAAATTGCTATCAAGACAGATTTCTTAAAACGAACAACACATACAGATGGATTTTGTACCCGTTTTGGGTTCGGCAAAGATGATCGGAGCCGCTCATTTTGTTCAAAATATCTTGTTTAAGGTCCCCGAAAAAAATCAGCTTATTTGGATATCGGTAAGAGGGTTTACGAAATACAAAACTTTGCTTTTAAAAAATAGGCTATTTTCTAAAGCAAAGTTGAGTGTTTCGTAAACCCCTTTACTGATATCCAAATGAGCTGAATTTTTATGGTGATCTTAAACAAGATGTTTTGAACAAAATAAACTGTTCCGATCATCTTTGTGAGATTCAAAACGAATCCAAAATTCATCTGTACGCGATGTCTGTTTGCGAAAATCTGTGCGTATAAGACGGTTCTAAAATGAAAGAGCATTGTTACAGATTTTGGAACCAAGGCAGAGCCTCTGCTCCCACGTACGATGAAGCACAGCTCCCTTTTCCCCTCACACGTACGATGAAGCACAGCTCCCTTCGTACGTACGATGAAGCACAGCGCCCTTTTCCCCTCACACGTACGATGAAGCACAGCACCCTTTTCCCCTCACATGGCCTTCCGCCGTCTTCCCCGACACTCCTTAACTCCAATATCTACCAAGTATACTCGCCATTAAGGGAGGCGGGGGGCTGCTGTCTCCGAATTTTGGGTCCATTTCGATCTTGCTCCGATGATCGGAAGCATTCACTTTGTAAAGCTTGTCGAGTAGAATAACTATGCAAAAAATCAACTTAGTTGGATATCATTAAATGTCTGATTGAAACATTTTTGTCTTGAAAAGAATGGATACAAAATACTGGATCAAATCCACTATAACCCATGGACCGAGAGTTATATGGGTTTCGATCAGGCACTTAATGATATCTAATTAAGCTGATTTTTTGTATATTTGTTTTACTCGACAAATTCTACAAAATGAACGCTTCCGATCATCGGAACGAGACCGAAGTGGGCCCAGAACTCGAGCACAACAGCCCACGCCTCCGCCCTTAAGGATCCACTCCAAAACAAAATGCTTGAGTACCGACACCCACTGCATTCACGTGGTGTTGCTGACGCGCGATGGTTGAGTTCCTCTTGACTGATTTTTAACGGTGTCTGATTGCGGTCCAATGATTTTTTGTTTTGACTTGGATTTTGTGATAACGATGTCGGCATCATTTCTTGTGTGTGTGCAAGTGGTCGAGTCAAATTTGTTGAGTTCAAAGAAATTATTTTGCTTTTATGTATTCAAAAGTGTTTTCTTTGTGAATTAGATATTAAAAGTTAAAAATAAAATTCAAATAACAGAAATAAAGCTAAAAAGAAATCTTATCAAAACAGTTATAGTTGTGCAAATTAAAAGATTTTAACCTTAATTTTGAGTAACATTTACAGAAACTAAAGCACAACTAAAGTCATTAAATATAGTAGAAGAGATGCAAGGTGTGTGGTCCGTTAATCCTTGGTCTAAGCTCCTCTTCAATTGATTCATGAGTTGTCTAGCCTTCTTGTCTAACCTGCATAATGAACGCATGACTAAAATCTGGCCGGGATTACCCGATAAGGCCCTCCGACGAGAGGATGAGAATGTACAAAAAGCGAAGCCAAAGACTAGAGTCTTTTGTGTGAGATTGTGGGTGTACCTCTTTAGGGCTGCTTCACTTGGTATTTATAGAGTCTGCTTGGCTTTCTCTCCAAGTACGGGCATGTGCCTTGCACGGGTCGGCTAATGTCATTGTGACATTATCAATAAGACCTGGTAACCGTTTTTGGTGTGAGCTGGCACCCCTTATGTGCGTCAATCATTATCTCTTGGCGTAATTGTTTCAGCGCGTGGGGTGGAGCGTGGTATTGAAGTGGGCTGAGCCCCATCTTCTATCAAGCCTACGGGCGGGTGGCTCGAAGAGGGGAGGAAGAGATGAAGTCATTGATCTAAGTCTTGACTTTGGCCGAACTGGAGAACTCACTTCTCGGTCGGGGCGTTGGGTAGGTGAGGTGGGACCCTTCCCCGAGCGCTGGTTATTGCCGAGCCTGGGCTTCAAGGGTATTGGGGTCCCCTTCGTTATAGCCTCGACCAGTATTTGCCGGACACGTAATCTGAACCATTTGGTTCGGCCTACTACACAAGGAGTTGTATATTGTCATACACCTAGATCCAACAAAAAAACATATAAAATTTTATTTACAAAATGAGCCTCCAAGATTCAAACGATAAACCTAACAATTTAAGCACAATGCAAAGACCACTGTTGTTAGAATTCGGAATAACTTATATATAATATATTAATGTCTTATATGGAAAATGAAATTCTGATTTTTCTCAATTTTAGAGGTCTAAAGCGGCCGCACCTCTTACTTCACCTCAGGGCCGGTTCTGGGAATACTACACACGTCTTGACTGCTAGGCAATTACGCCATGCACGTGCATGCAATGCGTTGGAATTTGAATTGCCTCCAACGGCGGTAAGATTGGAAAAACTCGCATGCCACCCCACCATGCACCTTGACCCAACCAATTTGATACACAAGCCCCCTGCTAGGAGGCAGGGTCCACATTAGTGCTATCCTGTTCTAAACTGTGTGAGATAGACGAGAGGCGGTGAGATCTCGGGTGAGAAATACTCAGAGAGGCGGTGAGAATCAGGGGTTGGTGTGAGATTTGTGAGAGAGAATATTATTTTCCTACTCTTTTTTTTGATAATCTCCCTAGTGATATCGCAAGATTTGGATCTACAAACATTTCGCTAAATATGGGAATATCAGAGATGTGCTCATTCCCAACAAGATGAGCAAGATTTCAAGTCAAAAATTTGGTTTCGTCGGATTTGGAAGCAAAAAGGAAGTAGATGAGGCCCACTTAATATTAAAATATTTATACGTGTTTAGCAGGTTTATGGAGGAAAGTCTGGCTACACGTGAGGGAGCGTGTTAAAGGTATAAATAATAAAGTTGTCCCTCTCTCTAACAGCTTAAGCTTTTAGATGAGTTGGTGGTTAACAATCTAATATTGTATCAGAGCAGACAATAAATCCTATGTTCGAACCTCACCGCCTACCTAATGTTAAAATATTTACACGTGTTTATCCCGCTTTGAAGGTATAAATAATGAAGTTGTCCCTCTCTTTAACAGCTTAAGCTTTTAGTTTTTAGATGAGTTGGTGGTTAACAATCTAATAGTACTCTAGGACTATAAGTTACTAGTCAAGTATGCCAGCTTTTCAAAAGTGACCAAGCAGCCTCATTACAATGAACATATTCAGGTATATAAATGAGGGTTTTGAGAGAAATCAAAGGAATCAAGGAAACATGCAACATAAAGGGCCAAAACTGAAGCAGCAAGTGAAGTTATACAAATTAAGCTCTCTCTGCCCCGAGTTAAACTGAAGCAGCAAGCGGATCCGAGAATCTGATGGAATCAGAACTTTGTACACAGAAATCAGAGTGCTGAACAGCAACCAGTTACGGAAAATCGGAGGAAGAAAGGCTATGGGCAATCAAATCAGAATCATCAATCCGAGAAATACAAGAGAAGGGGAAAAAGACCAGCTACTCAACCACAGAAAATGGTATGGAGGAAGAAATTTAGATGGTGTGGCTACTAAAAAACTTGGCAAACCCATATCAATCCAACCGATCAAAGTAATGCAAGTTGGGAATGAATGGCTCAGTAGAAGTGTAATTGCTAAACTCTCACTATTAAGGTCTATGGTGTACCTTCAAGATATGCTAAAAAAATTTGGTTTCCTTCACATTCAAGTTCGTCTGATGGGCGGAAATATGGTGGTAATGACATTCAGAGATATCACAGAAAGGGAAGCCATATACAAGGACAATGAAATGGCGTGGCTGAAAGATTGCTTTTCTGAAGTTCATAACTGGGAGGAAAACAGATGTTGCTCCTATTCCAGATTGGTCTGGTGAAATTGTTACGGGATTCCTCTCCATCTCTGGAATTTACATACTTCCCATAAAATTGGTGAAAAATGGAGAGAAGTGATTAATATCAGCGATGATAAAGCCAACTGTTTATTGATCTTTTGTTGTTGGCAAAGTTCTCATATCCACGAGCACCACTACAAGAAATTTTGTGTTCGGAGAGGAATTAAATCATCACAAAATGCATGTTTTTACTTGCCAATAAATAGTGTGTCACCTATTGGTGGTCTCCGAAAGTCATCTAGTGACAAAAATCTTGTTATTTCCTCACATATAGTAACTTGTGGTGATGAAAATCTTGCGGACAAGAGAAGTACTTTGCCAACAACAAAAGATAAACATTTGACTGTATCATCGCTAATATTAATCACTTCTCCCCATTTTTCACCAAATTTTTTGGAACCAATGAGGAACAAAATACTGGTAGTTGAAGATTAACTCTTTGTATAAGGAGGATGAACGGGGCCCAGGTTGGCTCATGCCTCGATCGGCCTTGTCGGCCGGTGATCAAAAGGTGTTGGAAGTTGAAGAAAAGAATAATGAGCAGCAGTTTGAAAACACGGCTGTGCTGGAATTAGGCCTGTTAATGGGCCGGATCTAACAAATTCGAATTCGATAAGAATCGAATCCGATATTGGTAATCCGGATCCGAAAACTTTTTTAATTCAAAAATTTTAGCAAAAAAAAAAAATGATTTTTTTCAAAAAAAAATTAAAATTTACAATAAAAATTCAACTTCTTAAACATTTTTTTTCAAAATAAAAATTTACAGTTTTTTTTAAAAAAATTTTAAAAAATTTTAAAAATATAATTTCGGATCGGATTGATAACGGATTTAATCAGATCCGATCCGAATATGTATTTCCATTACCAGATTCTGATTATCGAATCTACATTATCGAATTCGGATAGAATTTTTCAGATCGAATCCAGATCAGATCCGGTCCATTGATAGGTCTAACTGGACTCAAGAGTCTTCGACTCTTATGGGCTTTCTCATATATCGAGAATCTCAACAGGACCAGGGCCGGGGGTGGGTCAAGAAATAAATGAAGCCCAAAGCGCTGAGGCCCAGGTGGTACTGGTCAACCGCAGAGAAGATGTACTGTCCCATGTCTAACCCTCTAATCTTAAACGGCCCGGTAATTATTGGCTCAGAGAATAATATTAATTAGAGCTTCTCAACTGCATGGTATTGATTTACACGTGGAGCTACGTTCTGCGTTACAGAGAAAGCAAATTCGACGCCAAGTATTGAATCCGATCTCTGAGTAAATTAAGGAGCGAATGAATCGGAGTCTGAGAGTAGTATTCCTGGCATCAACAGACCTCTAAATGAGTTACAATCTAAAACTCGGGTTGGCACAAGCACGGCCAGCCCAGGCACAAAGTCCAAGAGGCTTAATCCTTGGACATTCAAAAAATTTCAAATTGTAGGGGACCTCTAATATTATTTGTAAATTAGTATATATATTATTTGTTCATATTATAACACTAATGTCTTTGTTAGCTCAGTGGTAAGTTGATTTTAGTCCGTATGGAGTGTTCGAGTTCGAATCTTTTGGGTAAATTTTTCTTTTGAAATATATTTTTCCCCAAAAATAATGCTATTGTAATTGCCAGATTTCAAAATTAAGTCAAGTAGAATTCAAACCAACCACTTTGGCCACTGGTGACAAAGCAATTAACATATATTATAAAGTCTAAAGTAGTTATATAAAGAAACTTTCTATCATTATTGTTTAATTCTAAAAATACGTAGGGCACCACCCCACAATTTAGCCTTGAGCATCCGAATCCTTTGGGTCGACCCTAGGCACAAGACTAGGGGTGGAGTTTTCCAGAAATCATTTCAAGGCCATGGCTAAGCTGATTGAAAAAGAAGTTTATGAGTATAACCTTCTATCAAGAACGTGACATTAGTACAAACAAAATGATGACGTAGTGATGGTGAGTAACACTTATATTGAATAGACCGTAGATCAAGTTTGTCCCGGTCAGGATTAAGAGTATAAACATAACAGGTGAACCCGAACACTCGTAAGGGTAAATAGTGGAAAAGGCGACCAAGAAATAAAATTGTATGGAGTATTTGACCGTCTAGGACACTAGATGGCATATGATTGATCAAGTAACAAACTGTAAGAACAACATAACTCCAGTAAAACTTAGGAACATGCATTTTGAAATAATAGTGCACGCATAACTTCTGATAAATGTATAATCTTGCATTCGACAACTACATTTTATTGTGGAGTCCGAGCGCAAGAAGATGAGTGAATTATACCATGATCATCAAGAAACTTAAAAAGAGAATTATGAAAATATTCACCGGCATTGTTAGAACGAAATATATGAATGCAAGTATCAAACTAGGTTTAGATTTCCATATAAAATGACTTAAAAATAGAAGACAACTCTGACCTCTCTTGAGATAAAGATACGTAACACGAGAGTAATCATCGACAAAGATAACATAATATTGAATGCCAAAAACATTAGAAACACGCATTAGACCCCAAATATCATAATGAACTAATTGAAAAGGACGGAACACACGACTCTCAACTCTAAGATAAAAAGACACTCAATGATGTTTACTAAACTCACAAACTTTACCGGGCAAAACATCAACACGACTACATGAAGGTACTTGGCGTTTAAGGTTCTGAAGGGGTGGATGACTAAGACAACAATGATGTTGATATGGTGACACCAAAGACTGAAGGGCAACAGAGCTAGTGTGAACATCGTTGGTAAAATAATACAGGTCACCACGTTCAATACCACCACCAATTTTCCTCTCCATCTTGAGATCCTGAAACACACAACCATCAGGAAAGAATGTGACAGAGCAATTTAAAGATTTGGTAAGTTTACTAACAAACATAAAATTTAGTGGAAAACGAGGAACATGTAATACGGAATTCAAAATCAATGAAGAATTGACAGTAACGAAACCGAAAATGGTATCCTTAGTGAAAGAGCCATCGGCTAAGGTAACACGAGATGGTTTATCAATATACTTATGGCTAGAGAGAATAGTAGAAGTACCAGAAATACGATTAGATGTACCAGAATCAATGACCCAAGGAACAAAAGA
The DNA here is from genome assembly GCA_019656835.1 of Rhododendron ovatum. Lineage (NCBI taxonomy): Eukaryota > Viridiplantae > Streptophyta > Magnoliopsida > Ericales > Ericaceae > Rhododendron > Rhododendron ovatum. The sequence continues at coordinate 28,801,355 of CM033800.1, forward strand.
AAAAGATGCAACACATGTAGCGGAAGAACTTGTTTGAGTTAGCATAGCAATGGAGGAACCTATCTAAAGTGACACAAGGCGTTGGTACTCTTCCACGGGCATAATCACTGTGGCAACAACAGAGTAAGTAATCGGCTGAGTAGAAGGCCAACCATGAAGGTCCCAACAATAATCAACTGTATGATTGGTACCATTACAATAAGTGCAATGTCAAGGAACAAAACCACTACTATGACTACCTCACCCTGTGTACAATCACCTCAACCAGAATCACGACAACCAAGAACATAGCAAAAACAACGAACATTGTACCTAGAATCACAGCCGCAACCATAACCACAGCTGAATGAAGAACTAAAAGCACCAAAAACCGTGGAAGTAGAATAAAATTTCATTGCAAATATATCACCATACAACCGATAGATCAACCAACCAAATACTGCACCAACGAGCAACCAATAAACAGGAAATAAGGAATTGATTGGCCGGGCCAACAACCAAGGGCACAACAACGCATGCATCCAACTAATTCAACAAAACCAAAGCAGCCATCGAACAACATAATCCCAATATCGAGCAACAACCAAGAGTTCATATGCCAACATAGACCAAATAACTCATCACAATCAAACAACCGAAATCAGACTTCACCATACCCAAAGTACCATCTATTAGAGAGTATAAACTATAGATGATTACCACATGCAAAGAACCAAAATCCAAATCCAAGTAAACTGTAGAGTGACCAAAATCCAACATTACTAGAACAACCAGTGCATAACAGTTATGGAACGATACCAAATTGCGATAACAATGATAATGAACAGTAGCATCGATGAACAATAATGTTGATGAACAATGTGCGATGAATAGTAACGACGAGGAATAATGCGCTATCAAACAGTAACGATAAGGAACAGTGCGCGATGAACATCGGTGAACAATACCAATGATGAACGGTAATCTGTGAATAGTACATGAGAAACAGTGATCGGTGAACAGTGATTAATGGCTATAGATTTCAGTTAAGTGTCTGATTTGGGATTTCAATGGGTGGGAGGGATTAGGGTTAAGACAGAGGCTAGGATTAAAGTTTTGATTTTAGGGATTATGAACAGAGGCTAGGGTTTAGGCTAGGGTTGTGGTGGTTTGGGATTAAGATTAAGATCTCGCTCTGATACCATGTTGTTTGGAAGGAGAGAGAATAAGAAAAGTATATAAGGTGTTAATTAATCCTAACACAAATAACTATTATTTATAATATGGGAGACGTAGTTACAATACTTGACTAAGTAATATGGGACTTAGACTAATAATATTCTAACAACCAGTTTAAGTATTTAGACTCAATTATCAGTAAAGATGTAGAGATTGCCAAAGATGTGACTCATAAGATCCAAGTAGGGTAGCTCAAGTGGAGGAGTGCTACTGGTGTACCATGTGACAAAAAGGTACCTACAAAATTGGAAAAAAAAATCTATAGAATTGCCATAAGACCGGCGATGCTTTACATTACAGAATATTGACCTATTAAAAAACAACAGGTGAGTAAGATGAGTATAACAGAGATAAGAATGTTGAGGTAGATGTGTGATAAGATTAGATAAAGCATGATTAGAAATGAAACAGTTTGTTAGTCGGAAGGTGTAACACCTATAGAGGGAAAGTTGAGAGAAAATAGGCCAAGGTACGTGATTTGGGCATGTCTATCGTAGACATGGAGATGCAGTAGTTATGAGAGCGAATATGATAGCTTTAGGTAGCAATGCTACTGGAAAGGGAAGACCTAAATTGACATTAGATGTTACGGTGCGTAAAGATATGAGTCTAATAGGTTTGAGTAAACACGTGGCACTTGGCAGAGCGCAATAGAAAAAAATGATTCATATAGCCAATCCCAATTGATTGGGACATATGGCTGAATTTGGTTTGATTTATTTTTGAAATGGAGTTGTGTTTTATTTATAATAATCACACTTTTACAGTTTGGTTTGTTTACTTTGTGCATCCTACATTTTTCACTTGCAAATTAATTTATTTATAGCGTTGTGCCCGTTTGATGTATGGAAAGGTAAAAAGTTCTCACTATTTTTTTCCATCAATATGCATCTAATGGACACAACATTATTTTGCTAATGTATGAATGTTTACATGAGCCTTGAGATGCAATCTTTCAATTCTACCAAATCATATGGTTGGGAGTGCAGGGGCAAGTTTTTAGGGGTGCAGAGGATCCTTGACTCTAACAAAAGAAATACCTGAAAAGCTTCAATCAAACAAGAAGTTAAAGTTGTAGGAAACAATCCATGCAGTGAACCAGTTGGCAAAAGTCGCAAGGCTTCCAGATGAAACCCCTTGGCTGTGTTCATTTTGCATTTTTTGGTATTTTAGTTTTGGTAGTGGGTGAAGAGAGAAATAACGTAATAATTGGAGAAATGAATAATGAGTAAAGAGAGATGGCAAAATTATAATTAAAGAAATAGGGTAATGATTGAAAGAGAAATAGGGTAATAATTAAAAGAGAAATAAGAGAATAATTAAAAAAACAAAAATAAAATGTGAAACGAACAAGACCCTTGTGTTTACAGAAAAATCTGAAAAACAAAAAACAAACTATATTCACTCTATGCACCAAAATAACTGTTCTCGTTTTGCTAAATTCCACGTAGAAAGTTTCACCCAAATAAACTTGTATCAACTTATATTTACCTCTGACATGGGAACATATGGTGTAGCATTCATGCCTGCTGAACAAGATGCAATGTATATCTGGATGCAGAATCATAATTGAATGAAATCAACAAACATACAACTCATTTGTAGGAACCAAAAGGTAATCTTGAAAGCAAAAAATAAATTCATCAAAGCTCGTGACAATTCTAATTAAAATTTCAGTATCTACGAAATAAACTCAAGAATTATGTGAAGTCTTAAGTAAAGGACAACAACCAGGGATTCGGGGATTTTTAGAGTTGAGCACATAGTCATTAATGAACACGTTTATATCAGATGTGATGAAAGAATACATAGGGACTTAACAAGTATCCTTCCATGAAGAGTCTTTTATTGAGGTCTATGAAGCGCGGATACTCCAAAGTATCTTTTGTAGTGGGCCGAACGTGATGGTTTAGTCAAGGTCAACATGCTCGGCTGAAGGCCAAGCTTAGCCGCTCGATTCTGTCTGATCTAATCAAATCATTGATCGGGTTGTTAGGCTAAGCCAACTCAATTTGCACTGATGACGATCGAATAAGCAGATTTAGACTCCAAACACAAACTTAAGGTCGACACTCAACTCTCAATGGTTCAAACATTGTGGTTCGATTAGCTCATACGTGCCAGCTCATCCACGTGTGCCTAACCGCCTTGCTGCATACATCAGTTGTGACATTATCTGAAACGGTTACGGTATAAGTTGGGCACAAGCACACATTAGTGACTGCTCATGCACATGCACAATAACTACCATATCCCATACATCAGGTGTGACGTCTGCCGAGGTGGTTACTAAGCGTGATGCTCACGCGCTATTGGGGCAAGGTTCTACATAAAGGAAAGAGATCAACCTAAAGGGGTACTAACCCTAATCGCCTCGTATTGTCCTTTCCTCACCTAAAGCACTTGCTTGCTTAACCATCGGAGTGCTAGCACTACAAGAAATCATGCTTTTTGCGAGGAAATTTTTAGTGAGGACTTCAATTTCCTCGCTAAAGGAAGAGTATTGGCGAGGAAATTACTGTTTCCTCGCTAACGGTCACTGGTGGTACGTCAGTGGCATTTTTTTTGCGTGGAAGACATATTTTCCTCGCTAATTCCTTGTCGCCAAAGAGTATTTGCGACAAATTTTCAAAATTCCTCGCTAATGTTGCCGCTAAAAAAGCGGCGGGAATTTCTTATTTAGGAGGGAAAAATGAATTTGCGAGGAAATACAAAAATTTGTCGCCAAAAATGTTGCAGTGATTTTTCGTGTCAAACTTATTTGGACGCTAAAGTTGTAAATATTTTGCGAGGAATTAAGTTTCTCGCTAAAACGTTGGTTATTTGCGAGGAAATAAGGAATTGGTCGCTCAAAGCCTCTACTTACTTTTTGTGGGGGATTTTGTTCCTCGCAAAAAAACGATAATTATTTACGAGGAAATTGTAAATTTGTCGCTATAAGCCTATACTTCATTTTTTGGCTAATTTAGTCGGGCCAAACAGTTGCATTTTGAGAGGAATTGACGTTGTTGCAAAAAGAAATTGATTCGTCCAAGAAAATTTATGTCATATGGTGCACCGCATGAGGCCTTTTTTTTGCAATCAGAATCATCTATGTTTTACGTAATATGGACAAAATCACTTTGTTTCAAGAATGAAGTTGAGCGCGTATTGTTAGACACTTGATCCGACATAAAAATTTCATGCCATTAACGAATTTGCATACCGATGAAGGGGTTTTCTAAACCTAATCGAGCCAAAAATTCACGTTAATGATTTAATCAACAAGCTGAAGGAAATCAATGGTACCGATTGTCATGGCTGTGTTGTAGTTGTGTGCCTCCTGTACATTCGCCTACAGCAGACGACTTAGTTTACTACTAAGTAAGTAAAACGTATAGATTCTAAAGGTCATTGTTGAGTCTATTCTTTTAATGGGCGATCTAAACCGTTAGAATTTTATATTTTACCAATTCAATCAATGTCACTTAAATCGGAGATCATTGGATATCAACAACTACTTGATCAGAAGACATTTAATGCGTTTGGAGATATTAAAGTCTCATAATGCACCACCTGAACACCACTTGAGGTATTTATTCGTGATCAAAACCGTCTATCTTTGTACCTTGTAGAGTAGATCATTCCTAGCGAAAATGAAATTTAACGGACACTCGTAACCACCTCATTGGAATAGTTTAGTCATGCCAAAAAATGATTAGACTCATCTAATTTTTTATTATATAAAAGTATTTCGATGATGTAGTTGCGGACGTCTGATCAATTCGAACTTTTGCATGGAGATTCAATTTGACGAGTCTTACAAAATGAATGGTTCGGATAGTCGAGTAGAAATTCAGACGTGACGAACTAATTGCACCGTTCATAAAACCGAACCATTTCATGTGTAATGTCCAATATTTCCTTTCCCCTCTTTCCACTACGGTGAATTAATTGCAAAGAGAATACGACATCGTTTAATGAAGACCCTCTATTTCCCTTTCCAAAACACACTTCAATCTCCCGCTGCCTAGGGCTGGAAAGTTTTCAAGTCTCGCGCGAGAAAATTTTCCCCTCCCTTCCAATCTCCCGCTATACCCTTCCTGGGGCTTATCGATCTGCTGCCTCTCTAGGGACTTGGAACATACTGTGAGCATCTCCAATAATCTCATCTTCTCCCCCATTTCGTCTCTTCCCCGAGCCAAACCCCTTAAAACCCAGCCTCATCTCCGACCTCGTCAACCGCACAACTGCTACAGTACCACGCCAGCCCTGGCGTGCTACCTCGCCATCTCTCTCTCTCTCTCTCTCTCTCTCTCTCTCTGTGGTCATGTTGTGTTTGTTGTTGAAGGCAAATCCAAATACGAGCAAAGAAGTCGAGGACGGCGACGGCACAGGTCTTGCATCCGAGGTAATTTCTTCTGGGCTTTCTTTTTTTAGACTCAATTTTTGATAGTTTCGATTGTGGGTTTAAGTGGTTTCGATTGTGGGTTTTGGTGGTTTGGATCGTGGGTTTTAAGAGAGAGAGAGAGAGAGAGAGAGAGAGAGAGAGAGAGAGAGAGAGAGAGAGAGAGAAGGGGCGACGGTGCTGGAGAAAGGGTTTCCGATTGTGGGTTTTCAAAGGGTTCGATTGTGGGTTTCTTCTGAGTTTTCTTTTTGGAGAATCGATTTCTGTATCAAACCCTAATTTTTATGTAGAATCGATTTCTGTAGATAGTAGATACCTGTGTAAAACCATAATTTTGATTTGGGTTTCCTAGCAAATTGTGGGTTTGTAAAACCCTCATTATAGTCTTGCTTTAGGTATTCAATTTAATTTAGGGCTTTTGGTTGGTGTCATGATTTACAGTTCTTCTCATGACTTATAGCTCTTCAAGAGTTAGCCACCATTGGATAAGCATGTTGTTTAGTCTCACTTAAAATATTCAAATGTATTTCACCCTTTTTAACTTCTTTTTATGCTATACTTCTTGTCAAGTTGTTTTAACACGCTATATTAATCAGAGTGCAGGATTTTTTTCCCTTCCCATTATGTTAAATGAAGTTAATGTCCGTTCAATTCGTGCTTGATGATTGGTATTCGCTAATTTATTTTGTTCTCCTATAGATAAGAAAAATGCCTGCTAGAGGATGAGGACGTCGTGGAATGACACCTCACGGAGTGACTGCTAGAGCAGTGCTTACTCCTGCCGTGTCATCCATGCCAAGTAATGATCTAGCCCAAAACTCATCTCCTGCTCCACATATATCTGAGTCTGCGCAACCAAATGTATCCTTGACATCTGGTACATGTTCTAACACCACCACTATGAATGCAAGGGTTTTTAGCTGAGTTTCATGAGAATCTATGTTCCATTTTTTCAGCAGATGCATCTGTAACTAAGAATGTACGTGGGAAAACTAAAGGTTTAGCACTAGCCAAGATTTGAGGGCGCGGAGAGAAGGTGAAATTGGTCTTTTCTAGAGCACTTAGACAACCAACCAGTGAAAACGATGATGACTTGACTAGGTTCACCATATAGAGATAGGTGTTATTCTTCGGCAATTTGCTCCTTTATGGGTAAAAAGTTGGGAGAAGGTGCCCTGAGATGCAATGGATATCTGTATTGCGCACATTTGAGTAAGTATTAGTAACATGACCTTGTTATTTGTCGGAGTAGTACGTTATAACATTTGTTGGGATTTTTTTTGGCCCTTTCGTATGACGTTGAGAATAATTGGATACTAGTTGAGAGAGTATATAATAATATTCTGATGCAGTTTTGAGTCTAAGTTGACATCTAAGTTGCTATCTTCATGTATGCAATTGACTGGATGAATTTGTGAGATATGTAGGAAAAATTTGATCTTCTTGAAGCAACTTGGTAGTTGGAATGATTCTATAGTTAGGACTGTTAATAACTTCATGCCTCAAACTCTTGTTACAAATTCTAATATGTAGCATGACTTTCTTTATCATATAGATGTTGTGGTACTCTTAATTGGTTAGTGAAAATGCAGACAAAGTGTAACAAGTGTAAGGATAATCGAAAAAAGCCTAGGGGTTTAGTCAACCACTGCAACAAAAAAAGGGGCTTTAATAGCATAAATTTATAGCGGTATTTCAAAAATGCTATTATATGGGGGCAATTAATAGCATTCCTTGAGTTAAAATAGAAGGACGCATACTGTTTGGACGCGGAAGAGTTTAACATAGCGTTCTTCTTTCTCTTCTACAGCGTGCCAATCTCTCATAACCTCTGAAATTTCAATCGATTTCGGGAGATGGCGCTATCTTACCCACTTCGCGCGATGCGGTGTTGGCTGATCGAGGATGGATCGATTGCAACTGTGCTAGGGTTTGTTCCTTCTCCTCTAGTTTTCAATAACCTTCACTGTAATGATCGACTAATCTTCTTGTTTTTCTGCTCCGGATCGGTTACTGTTGTGCTAGGGTTTCAATCCAGAGTTCGGTCTGTCTTCCACCCAAAGGTTTGTTTCTACTCCTCTATTTATCAAAAATCTGAACCTTCACACCTTACTATCTTTTTCGTTCCGTCTTCGTGATTCGGTTCTATAGTTTGCTCCACAGAATTTTTGGCTACTGTCTGCCATATATATATGATTCCTAAGTCTCGATTTTGAACAAACTTTTGTGCCCTAGGAGTACCCTTGGATATTTGGACAATAGGATCCAAAAAATATGATAGATGCAAATAGGGTACTCCTTGACGGAGAAGCAAAAAAAATATTTTATTTTGAAACTGCTTCGCAATATATCCAAATAGGGCTTGATTTTTCAGAGTGGTTGGTTTTTAATCTTCATTCATTAGGATTTGATAATGAATTTTGGGTTTGCACAGATTACATCCAACAGGAACAAGCTTTAGAAAGGCACAAGAGACTTGAGTCTAAACTTTAATTGTATTCTCACATGAAAAGTATCTTCCTTTTACTCTTCTCATCAGGTATGCAAATGAAGAAAAATGGCATCATCAGGTATGCTACTATTTGACAAATTAAATTATAGTTTCAACTTTCAAAGTGGCGATTCATGGCTTGTGCATACAATCTAACGACTCTTTGGCAGAGACATAAGGAAGCACTCTTTGGAGTACGATGATCATTTTGTCAAGGATATCCATGTCAAGGTACCTATTTCTACCCTTCCTTGTTTGCAAAAGATAACCATAGACTTGTTGAGATTAAGTTTGGTATACTACAACAGCTCTAAACGGCATAGAATATGAAGATGTGATTGTTATCTGTTGCAAGTACCTCACTCTATGAACTATTATTTCTCCAGCTAAGTGCTTCATGAATGTTGGGCATGAGTTTGAAGATAGTTGATTTAGAGACATATCATCATTACTACATGAAGTTTTACTTGTTTTATGCGTACATGTGAGCATTAATAGTTTGGTTCTGTCTACTTCTTGGGTGTGGTAATTTAAATTGTAAATGTGGAAGTCTGGTTTGCTAGTTATGTCTGAAGATATTGGAGTGATACTTCAAGGTGCAGTCTAATCATATCCTTTTCTGCTGTTACTTCTATGGAAACTATTACTGAAATTTGCAGCTAGTGTTTTTCTGTTCATGTTTGTTGCTGCTCTTTGTTATTGTTTAGGGTCGATGCTGCACTGGTGTTGCTCTGAAGATGGTTTTACTAGGACTGGTTATGGTGTTGTTGCCGCAATTTACTTGGCAATGAAAAGATGTTAGTTTGGCTAGCTAAATCTACTTGATCGATAACTTCTGTTTTATGGGTCTTTGAGTTTTTGTTTCTTACTCCTTGTTAGGAGCATAAGTAACGTTCTGTTATAGGTGTTGATGTTGTGCTAGAAAGATAAAGGAGTGTTTATTTTTTGTGAGTAGTATTGCTATTTGGGCTCAGGGACATACAAAAAAGAACGGTAACCCCGTAAACCAAATGTTGGTCAAACAATTGTATGGCCATCGCTCCTTGTTTATTCTACTATATGTCGCGACAGTCACCTTAATTTAATTTGTTTTTTATTATACAACTTTTAGAAGGAATTGAAAGAAGTTGACTGGATGCACCCGATTCATCTTCAACTAATCTACATTTTTTTGTTTCTGGAGAGGAACTAATCTGATAGAGGATGCTCTATATCGACAAAGTGACATGACCTATATCAACGAAGCTGTCGGAACTACCATTGCATGACCTGCTGACAAAGTTATTATGGACTCTTCGCCAAGGTAATGTACTTTTATTCCCTACTCCATTTCAAAGTATTCTCTCGGATGATAAATGTATGCCTGATAAATTTGCTGCTTTGTGACCTTTCAATGGAGAGATGCAAGTAGTACTATACTACTATTGGGTTTCAAATAAAATATTTTCCCCTACTGTCAGTGTCATGTTTCATGGGTGTGATTTTCTCTCTTGTCTGTTGGTTTCCATTGCAGTTGATGATGATTTAAGACTTTGCTCTTGGTAATAGTAACCTTGTTGGCTAAAATATAGTTTAGGTCTTGGATATTGGCTATCTTTCCTGCTTGCGTTACCAATTTTAAGATATCTTTGTTGTTTCTGACATTTTGGTGCAGTGACTAGAACTGTGTATAGATTGGTCCTCTTGACTCCTCGATATACTTTAGAGTTGATAATGTTATACGTGGGGCAGATTTGATTTCATATTGATAACCAACCTTTTACCCAAATTGTCATTGGCTGTTTGTTCTCTGATCTTGGTTCTGTTAAATACTTTCCTGTGCTCATGAAAGCTGTTCGTGAGGCTGACAAAATAAGTAGAATTTGGGGATTACAGTTTTTCCCTCGAGTTGTGTTTGATTAGATCAAGATGAAATTTTCTAGGTTTGGATTTTAAATCCATGTCCATAGGCCCTGCAGCTAGCAATGCACTTTTGGGAAATAATCGTCTTCAAAGTTATTTGTTATTAGCTTGTAGAGTATGTAGAAGATGACACATTATAACGGGTAAAAAATTCTATGAAATTAATGAGACATTTTTAACAGCGGGCAAAGGATGCTATCAAAGGTTTACCACAACGAGCAATAAACACTATAGAAAAGTTTACCACAGCGGGCAAAAAACGCTATAGAAAGGTCTACTACAGCAGGCAAAGAACGCTATAGAAGAGTTTACAACAGCAGGTAAAAAACGCTATAGAAAGGTCTACTACAGCAGGCAAAGAACGCTATAAAAGAGTTTACCACCGCGGGCAAAGGACGCTGTAGAAAGTGTAGACTTTTAATAATATGGGCTAATACAATGTTCCGAAGAACGCTGTGTATTGCATATTACAGCGTTTTTCGCACGCTGTGAAATGTGTTTTTTGTTGTAGTAAACCACCGTCAGTTTAAAGCAATTATACCAGTGGAAGCTAATATGTGAAACTCAGTTTGCTTGTAATTCCTAGCTCATCAACTAATTTAAGCCTTAAATATGCTGAATCTCAAACTCAGTTGTTAAACTTATGTTCTTGGACTATTGTTAAGAGACGGGTTTTAGAGCAACTCATTGTAGTTAGTGTTATCCGTTTAAGGACTCTATTGCTGCTTGATTTCTCATGGTTAAGTCATAATCTATGCGCTAAGCTACTAGGGATATTCATGTTTGGTAGTGATGACATATTGCAATCAATTATTACTCATGACTATAGTTTGTAAAGCTTTTTATTGTGTTACATGCAGATTGCTCAACAATCTATGGTGATCATTTGATAGATGAAGATACAATGTAGTAGGAGATATGAGATGAATGATGAAGATAAAGCTGCCTTTTGTCTTATTTTTGGGTACTTCTAGATGGAAGAAGGATGTCTTCAGTATTTGGAAGAAGGATTGTGGTTCTTGCCTCTGATACTTGATGTTATGTTCGGGGGTTTTTGGCTTTTGTTTTGGGCAATGAAGAAGATTAAGGTTATGATACCATATTTTGACTTGTGTGAACTGGTTTTAAGTTAATGTTATGCTATTGCCTGAGTTTGATGAATTATGCCTTTGAAATCATGACAAGAAGCAAAAAGAAAACATCTAGCGACTACTATTTTTGTGTGATGATTTAGTTTGTAGCAAAAAGAAATTTTTTTACCAAAAAAATTCCTCGCTATAAGAAATTTCTCTTTTGCGAGGAGCAAGTTTCCTTACAAAAGGATTCACTAGTTTGTCAAAAGAAATCGTTTTTGGCAAGGTATTTCTTCCTCGCTAAAAGAAATCGCTTTTTGCGACGAAAAATTTCCTTGCAAAAAGCAAGACCTATTTTGGCAAAAGAAATAGTCTTTTGCGAGGAACCTATTACTCGCCAAAAGATTTTTTTGCTTTAGCAAGAAAATACTTTGTTGGCAATGAGAGATTTTTTGCAAGGAACGGTATACCTTTGGCGACTAATTTGTTTAATATTAGCGTCCAATTATTTTCCTTGCTAAATGGTGTACTCAATTGCGACCAAGCTAATTTCTTGCAAAAGAAACTTTTTTGCGAGGGAAAAAAAAATTCCTCGCAAAAGAGAATCGGAGACTACATATTTGCGAGAAACCGACGACGAATGAAATTTCCTAGCAAAAGGCTTTTCGCGAGGAATATTTTGGATTTTGCGAGGGATTATAGTCCTCGCAAAAAGCCTGATTTCTTGTAGTGGCTTGACCGGTCGACTCCAACCAGCTTGAGCACTAACTGTGGGTTTCACCTATGCAAGATAAGACACGGAGCTAGGCTAACCCATCCATTGAACTAGAGGCTCAAGCAATGTAAACCAGATCAGATTAAAAACCCCACATCTTTTTGGACACGTATTGTATACCAATAGGCCCCAAAACCTACCACATACGGCAAAAAAGTATCCACTATTTACGTAAACTGTTCATAATATCGGATACCTTCATGCTACTTGCAGGATACTTATCGTATACGTCAAAATACTTTCATGATACAATGAGGTCAAATGAATTTTTTTTAACTATTTTAGAAATTGTCAAAGTGCAAATAAAACATAGATCGCACACATCAAGTGATTAGTCATAAGTCAATACATATTAAGAAAAGGTAAATGATATTGATACTCTAAAAATTGACGCAGGCACTCAAAAATCAGTGCAACTCCAAAACCTATTTTCTTGTATTTTGGAGTGTTTCCATCAATTTTTAGAGTGCCAATATCATTTTCCTAAGAAAAACCCAAGCCTGCATATCATCATTTTCTTAGCCTCTACACTCAGACGTCAGACCTCTCTGTTCCAAGTTCATTCATAGGTACCATATCTTTTTCTCAGACACATGCACACATATCAATTGTGGCAACCCGAATTTTTAACATTGCCTCAAATAAATACATCTCCAATAATTACAAGTCTCCATCAGAAGTATACATGGTGGGCCTAAAACCTCCAAAAAAATACAAATTTTCTAAATAATCTCTAGGACTAAATCATTTGAACATTTCAACTCGGGTCCTCACTGAAAAATATAAACGCCCGGGTAGTATATGCAATACAAGAAAAATAAACATGGCTAGCATTAAAGATATGTTCAATAAACGAGGATAACAAATCAAGTAGGGTCATTCTAAACGTTTTCATTTGTAGCTTTATACCTAGCTTGCCTCGGTAACATGCCAAACAGTACTCAAGTCTAAACTCTGTATAGCCACTTGGGACCCATAAACATTCTAGACTCCCCATAGGGAGTAGTCCATCGTACATCTTTCATAATTCTGTGACCCGGTGAGTTTGCACATGTACCAATCTGTTCCTTAGCTTTCAGCCAAATACATTTTGTGTCACAATACAAGTGACAATAACTGAATCAAGAAACTTAGACATCAAATGAGTACAAATATAAGAGAATCAAATAACACCATTTGCAAAGAGATTTAGCTAGGAATGCATTACACACTACCTGATACCTCAAAATCACGATCGTGATCGTAGAACATGTAGACTACACCTCCAAAGACAACATAAAGTGATCCCAACACCACCGAAATCAATCCCACTGTCTAACTTTGCTTTCTGGATGACTATTATTTTTAGTTTTCCTTCCCCCGTAATGATTCAAGCCTTCAAGGTTTAACTTATATAATAAGTGATGCTTAGTCAACAATTCAATTCACCAAGTTCACCTTATAAGCTCCACCTCCAGCTTAATTCTCCTATATAATTGCTCCTAAAATTAAGTGTCCAAATTACAAACACGAATACATGCATGCAACCCATGCTAACTCCACAACACACCACCGATTCACCATGTAGCTCAAAGTTTTCTTTTTCCCTTTTTTTTTGTTCCATATATGATGTCATTGTAGCACCTCAAATTTCTGACTAATACTTCTATTTTTGTTTCGAAATCTAAAAATAATGATACTTTTAAACATCAAAATTATGGGTCGTTACATCAATACTTCAAGCTTTCTTTTTGTTTTGGACTTTTTTCCGAAGCTCAATGCTTTGATAGTATTAGAAATTCAATGAATGCATTGTTTGTTTCTTTTGACTTTACTTTTCTACTTAATATCAAGACTGATAAATTATACTCTCTCCATCCCAAAAGATTGTCTGGTCTACAAAACAAAAATTTAAATAAAAATGCATTTTTGCAAAAAAATTGTCAATTTTTTTTCTTTTCTAAAAATTTAAAGAACCCATTGATATCTTCTAACTTGCGATAAAAATTAAATTCCTTTAATAAATTTTTTTAGTTCACATTTCTTGGAGCGAACGATCTTTTTTGGTCAGAGGTAGAAGAAAAATATAATTGTCTATCATCGACATAAACACTCTTTTTATGTTTTGGGTATTCCTATATTTATAAGGTATATTATTCTTATCTTGTGTGTGTATCTGTGCTTCATAGATTGAAATACTTACAAAGAAATTTTTTTGAACAAAATAAAAATAAGTCATTTACATGACATTACCAGTATGCCAAATAACACCAACATAGCACAGAGCTTGCGTGAGTAATGAAACCCTATCATGGCAAAGCATTATTTTAGATATAATCAATGAAACAAAAAAACAAAGCAAGCCAATACAACAAATAGCACATTCGGTGACGAAATAATAATTTGGTCACAAAAAGTAATAAAACAGACCAAATCAATAAAAATCGCAAAAAAATAAATTGGTTTGTCGGCGCGCTAAATAAATTTTTTTCGCCCAATGTCAGTATCCAGTTTCACCAACTAATATTCATATTAGTTGCCGACTCGCCGATACAACAATCAACCGAATATGTCCTTGACAAAACTCATTCATGAGAGCCTAAACTGTGTTTAATTGGGGAAGGTACAAATTTTCCGGCCAAAAGAAATTTTGATGAAATATTGGCGGGCTTTTCCAATTGATTTTCCGACCACCGTTTAGTCACCAAGTAAAAAACGCAAAGAAAAGACATGGTGTCATCATTGGGCAACTAGTATTTTAGCCGTGGAACACATCCGAACATGTCCCCAACCCTATCCGATCCCAATCTCCAAGTTATTATCTCTCTCATCCCCAGTACACACTGATCTCTCTCGTCCCTCTGTCACGGCCTCCTTAGTAAAAGAAGCATCATTTTCAGGAATTGGATACCTATTTTGGAAATGGATGGGTAACTTAAATAAGCCCATGAGTTTTGTTTAGTTTTGTTTTGTTTTGTTTTGTCCTTGAACAAACCTGAAAGAGGAATCCCAACCCAACAAGAATGTTTCCCAAGAATGTTCCTGCCACACAAACCTGCAAGCACTCGCATAATGGCTCATGGATCAACAAAAACCAAAAATTTCGAACAGAATTTTCACAAACTCACCATCAAAAGTGGTCGCCGGCCGGATTTATCCACAAAAAGAACATTCAAAGCAGTAAAGGGAATCTACAGAAAGGAAAACATATGTAATACTGTAGTACTTCAGAAGTTTCTTGAGCCATTAACAATCCTACATGAAATATATAGGATTTAGAACCTGAATAATAGCCATTGCTGTTGTCCCAACACTAGCTGAACAGCCTGCAATAAGCCATCGACAATCAACTTTATTTGCTAATTTCCTCTTAACTTCAAAGTTTCAAATAAATTACTTGACCAATGTGACTCATGACATACCGACAACTTCAAAAATTGAACTGGCGTAGTTGTTTCTCCACAAAAAGTGTTGAAACCAAATCGGCTTGGAATGCGAGGGCGTGCCAGGACAAGTCTGTCCAAATTGCTTTTAAGGCCTTCGTGCCTCAAAATCTGACTTCTATCGAGTGATCGTGCTTGGCCTAAAGGGTAAGGCCTCGTGATGGTTCGTTGGTTGCCTTGTCGGGCTAAGGACTTAAAGTATTTCCCAATCGTTGTTAGAACAATGGAAAGATAGACAATGCAACAAAAAGGATCAAACGAACTCCATTAATTGGTTTAATGAAGCTTGGGTACAAGAAATGGGATAAAGCTTAAACTACTTTGAAGTGAATACATGAAATGCTTGAAAGAAATGGGAATAAAAGTGCATAAGCTGTGAGCTTTGAGGTCGTGGACCCTTTGCAAGGCCTCAAAAACTGAGAATTATAGGGACTACAGGCCTTAAGCTGCTTCAAAATGTTCCAATGCATGGCTGCCAAGTGGCCTTCTAGCCAAGGCTTGGGTTTGAGCAGCTTCACAATGCTCCAATGAGGGGGCAGCCTCCTGAACAAAACGTGCCTTATACTCCAAGAATATGGCAAAGGCCTGAAGAGTCCTCCTTCTTTGTGCAAATCTTCTGACAAAAGGGATATGAAGTATTTCAGGCCCTGCAGCACCCAGACCATGTTGAGCTGCTTGTACACTCAAGCTGTTGCTTGCATGGCTACCTTTCGGGCCCACCATAGCTGCATGCTAAAAATACCCCAGGCCCCTTCACCATTTCATTGGGCCTTCAACTCCTTGTGGGTCCCAAAAACCCTTTGAACTTAATACTTTGCGGAAGAAGGATCGAGAAAAAGATCAAGCAGGCCTGGGAGAGCTGCTTGTGAGCAGCTTGCTGAGGTCTGCAGGAGTTTACTTACTGGGATCTCCAAGGGCTGCATGCATGCCACCTGTTGCTGGTCTCTGCATTATCCTGAAGGGGTCCCGCCACTACAGACCTTGAGCAGCTTGTGAGCAGCTTACCCAGTTTTGTTCAGCAAGAATATTCTAGGCCTTTGAGCAGCTTGTGAGCAGCTTCGAGGCCTTTAAGCAGCTTGTGAGCAGCTTCGAGGCCTTTAAGCAGCTTGTGAGCAGCTTCGAGGCCTTTAAGCAGCTCGTGAGCAGCTTCGAGGCCTTTAAGCAGCTTGTGAGCTTTGAGACCTTTGGGCTGCTTGTTGAAGGCTTTCTAAAGATGTTTTCTCAAATCAATGGGCCTTTTGCCCATGGTAAGCTTTCTGAGCCCAAGTCTGGCGAGAATGAACCAGGGTTTCTACCCTTTTGGGCTTTCTTCGTGGGTTTTAACACTTTCAGGCCCTTGGATTAGGCCTGGACGAGATATTTAAGCAAATGGATCAAATTGATCCTTAGCCCCCTTTAACTGACTTGGGCCTTGTTGGGTGACCCATCATCTCTTAAGAAGTAAACTTCATTCGGGAATGGCCGGTCGGAAGGCCTTCCAACCAGTAAATCTACTTCATGATTTTTGGCCAAAAATGGGTGTAAACATTGCCCCCCCACGCCTTGATTTTGTCTAAAAAATTCAAGGCGTGTACTCGTTCCATTTTGGCCTTCAAAGAGCTGTCTGGAAAAATCTAGACACAACAGTGGGATCTCCAAGTGCTCCCGTCGCACCTGATTATTTTCCAAGGAGCCTTGTTTTTTAAATCAGCCGCCCTTTTAAACTCTTGTCTTTCCTAGGCACCACTTCCGTTTTAGAATCAAAGAGTGAGAGAGAGAAATAAATCCTAGAAAAGAGGGATGATGATTACCCACATGGGCCTTCCCTTTTCCCGAGGATGAAGGAGTAGTGGGCGGTTATGAACTCCTTCCCACTAACTCTCTCCATAACTCCCAGTCTTTATTTTCTCAAAACCCACTCACCCTCTTCCTTCCCACGACTGAAAACAGTTACGGCTCCTCCGTGATCTCGCCCTCTCCTTCGTCTTCTTCGTTCCACCGTGAGAGAAACAGGAACCCTAACTTTTGCTAAGCTTTCCATGGCTCCCAAGAAAAGCCCAAAAGCAGCGAGTCTTGCTACCCAAGTGGCGCAGATCCTCGAAGGAGAAGAAACCCCTGTTCATACCGAGGTCCTGATTCCGCAAGAGGAAGCAAAATCGGGAATGGCCCTCGGCCCTGCTCTTGACAGTGAGTTTCCTCCTTCTCTATTTGCTTACTATCCCTTGGCTGAGGACTCATTGCCTTTTGATTCGGTGGAACCCCTCTGGGGCTGTTATCACAAACCCAACCCTAATCGGCTATGGCCTCGGCCTGATAAAGAATACATTGCTTGGTTGGACCGAGTTGCCGAGGCCAAGGGTGATTTGTGGGAAATAATAGGTATTTATGATGCCATTATGCTCAGTAGGTGTTCTATAAATATGGACAAAGCCCTTTTCTTTGCCGCGGCTCAGTTCTGGTCCATAACTTCTAATAGCTTTCACTTTAGAGTTGGGATGATGGGTCCAACTCTCCAAGATGTCTGTTTTCTTACTGGCCTCCGTGTTCACGGTGTCGAGGCCGATTGTTTCCTGAGCCAAGCGACTCCTGTCTTTGATTACCCTGCATCAGAACACTTGGCTTACACTCGCTTTGTTTCCCTCTTCCACGGAAAAGGGGAAGTCACTGACGAGGAGCACGTAGCCTTTTTAGTTTATTGGCTCAATAAATTTATCTTCTGTGTCTCTTCGAGTCGAATCACTAAAGACTTTACGGATTTGGCCAAAGCCTTGGCCTCGGGTAGAGAGGTAGCCATGGCCCCCCTGGTGTTGGCCTATGTTTATAGAGGCATGCATGACCTTTTAGAAAATCAATATGTCTTTGCTGCCGGGCCTCTATGGGTCATGACCTTGTGGTTGTGGGCCTACTTTCCATCCCTAGGCCCTATCCTGAACAAGATTCCCAATATCACTTGTTACGGCCTTCACTATCGTGACCTGTCCCCCCGAGATCATACTTTTGAGGCCTGCTTCAAGTACTTTTATTCTGACTTTGTCTCGATGGGCGAGGGCTGGATGCCCTTTGAGAGGGACACGGTACCTGCTTGGCTTAAGGCCTCCCCAGGAGAGGCCGAGGAGGGGGATAATGATCACAAGGAGATTTGGGCAAACTTTTTAACTTCTAGAGACCTTTTGTTTGGTTTGAGTGCCCAATCACGGAATGATAAGGTTGGAGTTGAATTCTATAACGCGGCCCAATTTGCACGACAATTCGGTCTACTTCAACTCATCCCTCTTCCTCCTTACAAATCACTCAACACCAACTTCACACCGAGGCCTGTTATTGACCTGAAACTCCTGGAGAAGGTGAAAAACGATTCTGATAAGGCCAAAGCTGATTTTGACTTCAAGCCATACTCCGAATTTCCCGAAAAATCAGACGAATTTGCTACCTGGTGGAAGGGCTACATCAAGCCTCTTCTGTCCAAGCCTGTGGGAAAAGTTTTGAAAGACCTTGCTCTTCCACCTCCTCCTGAATCGAAAAAAGGTATTTCCAAGGCCAAGACAACCTCGGCTACCTCCTCTAAAAGAAAAGGTAAGATTATGTTTGCATCGCCTTTGTCCATTTCTCTTGCTGGTTTGTTTACTGACCAGTTGCTTTTTACACAGATCTTGATGAAGATGAAGAGGTGGAACAAAAGCAAGCCTCCAAAAAGGCCAAGAAACCCCCCGTTCCAGCCCCGAAGGCTGCCGTTGGGAAACAACAACCTCCAAAGGTATCCTTTCTTCCCAGAGCTTTCATCTTTGTTGGTTTTCAGGCCTTGTACTTAAAGGGCCTATGGTGCTTTGCCTAGGTTGTCAAGGCCGCCATTGCTGATCGAACACGGGCTAGTGCGTCTAAATTTCAAGAAGAAGAGTCTCCATCCACGACGGTAACTCCTTACCCTTGTTGGCTTATAATCTGCCCCCCCGGTTGCATAATCGTGCGTAATTATGCCTTACCTTTTAATTTTCATTGAATCAGGCCTTGGGCAAGAGCAGCAGCAGCAAAGGCATGAAATCCGCCACTGGCAAGACAAAAAAGTTACAGGTAACTTTGGCTCGAAAGGCACAAAGCACTGCCTCTCTTGAGGGGACAGATTCTAGCACTCCTTTTGTTCATGTAAGGATTTATCCCACTTAGCCCTTTCATCGTGGCCGGGGCTAATATTGACCCTTCATTGGTCTTGGCAGGAACTTGATGGATCTGGTTCTTCAGGCGAGTCTGAGGGTTCTGAGCCTGATTCTAAAGCCTCTAGGGAGGTTAGGACTACCTCTCTTTCTTTGGGAACCCCAAAAACTCAGCCGTCTGTTGAAAAGAAACCTATCCTTCTAGACCTTGACGACGAGTCTTTCGACAAGTTCTTCCAATCCGTGGAAGAGTTAGTGAATCCTACTGCCTCAGGGACCTCTGGTAGCGGAATTGGGTCATCCACCCCAGTATCATTCCTACCCGAGGAGATTCAGCAAGCCAAAGAAAATCTGAAAACAGCCCTAGGCCTGGGTATTGAGTCCGCCTTCCACCCAGACCATTATCCTGCCATCCGTAAATCGGAGAATACTTTGGTCAAATCCCAGGCCTTAGGGGGAAGCACTGATCTTGTCTTACAAACTTTCCTCAAGGATCTCCCGAACCTAAAGAAGTCCTTTGAGTCTGCCACCGAGAAGCGTACACTCGTTGACTCCAAGCTTAGCAAGATCGATGCCCTGCAGCAAGAACTGAAGCAAGGGCTTGAGGCACGAAACCAACTCAAAACAGAGATTGGAGCGGCCAAAACAAGGCGCCAAGATCTTCTTTCAACCATCCAAGCCTTAGAACAACAGCTGGTCGACTCCCGTCAGCAATTAGCAGACCATGGACAGCACGAAGCACTGCTGGCCCAGAGGAGGCAGGAATTCGTCAATGCTGCTCAAGGCCCTCTTAACGCCCTTCAGGTTTTGATGGTCGAAAAGCCCACAATCGAGGCCTCGAGGGATCGAGCAGAGGTGGTGATTAATGATGCTGTCATGGCTTGGTCAAGCCTCAAGACCAGCCTGGAAAATGAACTTTAAACATCGTAATCATGTAATAACTGTAGTCCTGCACTTTTTAAACCTTGCCCGGGATAGCCTGGCCTAAACTATTTCTATCAGGCCTGTAGCTAGTCTGTTTTGTTTTTGGTGTGGCCTACTACTTACTAGGCCTTTTTGACTGTGTTTTGGCCGGCGACTCTCTTTTTACCAGGCCTTTTGCTTAGTTCTAAATGCGGCCGAAGGGCTTCACCTTCGGCCTTTTAGCTTTTCTGCTCATGCGCTTATGTTTGTGATGGCAACTTCTCATTAAAATCCCCCATCTCCCATATGGTAGGATAATAATGTTTTAAGAACCTACCATTAATAGTGTGTTTATGGATTTTACCATCCAAGTCCGTAAGGAGATACACGTTACCCCTAAAGACCTGGCAGATTTGGAAGGGCCCCTCCCACGTTGGAGACCATTTCCCATACTTGGAAGTCTTCGTACCTAAAGGTAACACGGTTTGCCAGACCAAATCTCCTTCTGCGAAGCTTTTCCTTCTGACCCTTTTGTCGTAGGCCCTGGCCACCCGTTTTTTTTGGACCACCATACGGTCGAAGGCTGCTAACCTTACTTCGTCTAAGTCTTCCAATTCCATGAGCATGGCCTGGGAATATTCTGCTGGGGTAAGGCCATTCTGGTAAGCCCACCTTGTTGACCTAACGGTGACCTCCATCGGCAATATTGCGTCATGGCCATACACTAACATATAAGGAGTGACGTTAGTGGCCTCCCTCTTGGATGTCCTATAGGCCCACAAGGCCTCAGACAAGAGCTCATGCCATACTCTTGGTTTCTCCTCAACCATTTTTTCTACTATCCCGATCAAGGTCTTGTTTGTAGATTCCGCTTGTCCGTTTCCTTGAGCATAATAGGGGGTGGAATGGGATAGGTTAATGTGGTATTGGCTACAAAAAGCCTGGACCTCCTTTCCGAAGAAAACCGATCCTCTATCGGCCACCAAGTGTTGAGGAATGCCGAATCGATGAATGATCCTTTCCCTTATAGCCTTGATGACATCCTGCTGGTTCACAGACTTTAATGGGATGGCCTCGGCCCATTTAGTAAAGTAATCCGTGGCCACTAAAATAAAAGTATGGTTTTTGGACGACGGCGGGTGTATCATCCCTATTAGATCCATTGCCCATCCCCTAAAAGGCCATGGCTTAATTACGGCCTGGAAGTTGGCCGCTGGCACGTGCTGAATCTGGCCATGGGCCTGGCAGGCCTGGCATCCTTTTGAATACCGGATGCAATCTTCAAGGATCCTAGGCCAATAATACCCATACCTCCTAATCAACCATCTCATTTTGACACCTGATTGGTGAGCACCACAAACACCCTCGTGCACCTCACCCATCACCCTCATCGTTTCCACTCCGTCAAGGCATTTAAGGAGTAAATCGTCCTCTAGACTCTTTTTGTACAGGTCATCCCCTATCAACAGATAACTAATGGCCCTTCTCCTCGTCTTCTTTGTTACCTTGGTACATGGATTTTTAAGGAACGAAATGATGGGATCACGCCAACCACCCTGTTGTAGCTCATCTTCTCGTTGAGTATCCTCAATCGCTGGCCCGAGAGGCTCTACTATAAATGCTGGCAGACCTAACCCTCTCCTTCGGACAGAGGGCAATAATTTCCTCTGGACCGTCACGGCCCTTGACAAGGTGCCTGGAGAAAGCTTCAGGCCTGTTGAGGCCTGCGCTAAACTATTAGCCTCCTCGTTCATTCTTCTTGGCACATGCCTTACCGTCACATCGTCAAAATCTTGTACAAGCTGCATTGCGGCCATATAGTACGGTGCCAATTCTTCGCTATAACATTTGAACGTGCCTGCTATATGGTTTATTACAAGGCTTGAATCCCCTATTACTTCAATGGTTCCAGCCCCTAATTCTCTCAGAATTTCAAGGCCTATCACCACTGCCTCATATTCGGCCTGATTATTGGTGCACTGAAAATCGAATTGGAAGGAACATTCAGTTTTCAGGCCTTCAGGAGAAATTATTACAATCCCACAGCCTGACACTTCCTGCGTCTTGGATCCGTCAAAAAGTAACCTCCAAGGCTTTACAGACACTTCCATTGCATCCAGGCCTGAGCTGATTTCATTATTGACCTCCAAACATGGGTGATCAACCAGGAAATCTGCCAAGGCCTGGCCTTTCACTGCTTTTTGTGGAACGTAACAAAAACTAAATTCCATTAAGGCCAAGGACCACTTGCCAATCCGGCCTCTTAAGATAGGCCGAGTTAGCAAGTATTTGATCAAGTCCGTTTTACTCATGATGTAAACAGAAACGGGCAACATGTAGTGCCTCAATTTTATTGCTGAAAAGTACAAGGCAAGACATAATTTTTCGATAGGAGAATATCGTTTTTCACAGGGAGTCAACAATCTACTCAGATAATAAACTGCTTGTTCCATGCCTTGCTCATTGTCTTGGGCCAGCAAACTTCCAATTGAATCCTCAGCCGCAGAAATATATAATTTCAATGGCCTGCCCTTAATTGGAGGCATCAACACCGGGGTCCGCGCTAGATATCCTTTAATTGCTTCGAAGGCCTCGTGATGACAGGCCTCCCAAACGAAATTCTCTTGGTCCTTTATCTTCAATAACGGAGAAAAAGCCTTGACTCTCCCCGCTAAGTTTGAAATAAACCTCCTCAAGTAATTTAGGGATCCGAGGAGCTGCTGCAACTCCTTCTTTGTTGACGGAGGTTTTGCTTCCATCAAGGCCTTCGTCTTGTTCTTGTCGACCTCGATTCCCCGCTGATGAACCAAAAATCCGAGAAAGTTTCCCGCGGATACCCCAAAGGCACATTTCAAAGGGTTCATCTTTAAATCGAACTCTTTCAGTCTTTGAAAAGCCTTCCGGAGATGTCCCAAATGCTCCTCGTAGGATTGAGATTTAACTACCACGTCATCAATGTAGACCTCCATGAAATGGCCGATAAAGTCATGGAAAATAGCGTTCATGGCCCGCTGATACGTGGCTCCCGCATTTTTCAGGCCGAATGCCATCACAACCCATTCAAATGTCCCTAAAGCCCCTGGACATCTAAATGCTGTTTTGGCGGTATCGGCCTCGTTGATGAAGATCTGGTTGTAACCCGAATGCCCATCCATAAAAGACAAAAACTTATGCTTTGCCGCTCCATCCACCATCAAGTCGGCCAACGGCATCGGGTATTCATCTTTTGGCGAAGCAAGGTTCAAATTTCTAAAATCTATGCAAACTCGAATCTTGCCATTCTTTTTGACCACTGGGACAATATTAGAAAGCCAAGTCACGTACCTTGCCGTTCGAATGAAGCCGGCCTTAAGAAGCCTCTCGATTTCCTCTTTTACTTTAAGCTCCACTTCACTTGACATTCTCCTTGGTGGTTGCTTGAACGGCATGAATCCCGGTTGTATTGGCAGCTTGTGCTCGACCAAATCCCTTGGGAGGCCTGGCATCTCATCATAATCCCATGCAAAGCAAACTTTGAACTCCGTCACGAGTCGAATGAGTTTTTCTTTTACCTCATCGGGCCAGAGCTGGTTGATATATACAGGCCTGGGATTCTCTGAATCCCCCAAATTGATTTCTTGCAAAGGATCCTGAACGTCGGCCTTCAAATCGTCCATCTTAGCTGGGGCTGCGTCTAAATCCTCCATTTGTATCACGTCAGGGCCTTTTGCAAGGCCTTCGTCTTCATAGATGAATTCCGCTGCTCCTATTGGCGATGGCTCTTCTTCCTCACACGACTTATACATTCTTTCCTCCATTAAGTAAGAACTGAATCGTGCAATCATGGCCTGAAGGGCCATGTCTTCCTCTTGTTCAATCGGTCGTACTGACATTTGAAATGGCTTGAGTCATGGGAGCAATCGGCCTGTGATTATCCGGGCCGACCAGCTCTTGGAACAGCTTTCTTAACTCATCCACGGAGTCTTGTGGGGATATGGAAACTGTTTTGTGGCGGCCATACTTGTCCAGGCCTGCTACCTTCATGGGGCCAACATCCGGGTCATACAACATTGCCTCCGCATGGTTCGTGGAGGCAAGAAAAGGCCTACGATCTGCCCATACTACCTCGACGTCACCTTGGTTCCAGAACACTATGCATTGATGTAGGGTCGAAGGGACTGCCATGCAGGCGTGGATCCAGTCTCTCCCCAACAGGACGTTGTACGATGCCCGAGAATCGACCACAAAGAAAGGAGTGGTGAGCGTCTTGGACCCAATTGTCAACTTCATGATCAAGATGCCTTGGCAAGTGGTGACGCCTCCGGTGAAGTCAGTCAAGCTTGCACTGGAAGCGATGAGGTCTTGATCAGTCTTTCCTAACTTGTACATCATGGACTTAGGCATTAAGTTGGCAGCCGAACCATTATCTACAAGCAAACGATTAACCGGCATCCCATCCAAACATCCTGAGATGTACAAGGGTTTAATGTGGTTAGCCGCCTTTGAAGTTGGTTTTTCAAAGATAGCACAAGCGGCCTTTTCGGCCTGCTCCTTCTCAGCCTTCTCTTTCAATATAATCACCGATGAGACAGCTTCCACAGGTCTGGGAGACTGCCCCAAGATTTGTGCCGTCTCTCCTAATTCCTCTATGTCACCTTCCATGACGGACACTTGGTGCTCCTTGGCCATCGCCTCTTCTGGTAGAATGAAAACCATGTTGCAAGGCTTCGAAAGGCCTTGAGAGGGCCTAAATTCTTTGGCTAATGGGTTCAAGGCTCGCTTGCCCTCCGAGGCCGATCGATCACCCAGCTTCGGAATAGGAGCATTGGCTACCTGTGCAGCCCTTTGAAGGATTCTTACTTGGCGTGGAGGCTCAGTAGGATCCTCCTTTACCATTCTTTCCTTAGGCTTGCGTTCTCTTCTAGGCCGAGACGCCTCGTCCTCCTCAGAACAAGAAAGACTCCTTTGAAACAGGACCTTCTCCTTGCCCTTTTACTGCTCTCGAGACCTTCCTCTCCTCTAACAACCACTTCCATGTCACCTTGCTTCAAAGCTTCCAAGTCTTCTAAAGGAACTCCCTCAGGCCTATCCCCCAAATCCATTCCTTCTTCTGCCCTCCGGGTGGCCTGCCTATACCTCTGGTAACGTCGCTTCTGCGACCTGGACAAAGGTGACCTTTCTGCAGGAAACTTAGGATGTTCAACTTTGGACCACTCGTTCAGAGGAGTGTTTTTGGGTTTCACGGCCCTAGGCCTTCTCTCTTCCGAGGAAAAGGCCTCAAATTCATAGCCGCGCCTCGCCCCACCTCCGTGGTCAGATCGAAGACGTGAGAAAACGGATGAACGCTTGTGCATTTCTAGTCTGTGATCAGGCCTATACTCTGGAGGCCTCACCACCATGCTTTTCAGCTGTGGTCTGGATGGCTCGACTGTCTGTCCGCACTCGTTACAAATCAGCGAGCACTTTGGTGAGAAGAACTTCTTGATTTCTGACGCAGGCCTGCTCCACCGGGATGGCCGCTGTTCAGTCGGCTTCACTCGACGAGGCCTTTTGGCATCCTCCTCAGAAGACAGATCTTCATAAGTAGGCCTTCGTGCTTGCCTAGATGGTTCTCCTAGGCTGACCTTAGGCCTTGGTGAACTATTCGGCATGCCCCTCATGTTGAAGGACACCATGTTGGTACTCAGGCCCGTTGGGAATGGATTTGCATCCACACCCATGGCCTTCTTATCTTTCGACTCAAACTTGAACTCTCCTCGTTCGATCTTATCCTGAATATCATTTCGGAAGACCATACAGTTGTTGGTGGTGTGGCTCCACGAATTATGATATTTGCAATATTCTCTGCCCTTCAAATCCTCCGTTGGAGGGAGCTTATGGCCTGGATGAAGTTTCACAAGCTTGTCGGTCATGAGCTGGTCGAAGATTGCCTCGGCCTTGGTAATGTCGAATGTGTAGACCCGGTTCGACTTGCCTGAAGGTGATGCAAAGTCTGCCTTTTCCAACCTGCCAGCTTTCAAGAAATAAGGCTTCTTGTTAATCAACTCCGCGACAGCCACCTCTGCTTCGTACCCAGGCTCCATAGCGGCCACCTCATAATTGGGGTCCCTATAGTAGGTTCCCTTTGAGGCGGCCATGCGGTCTTGTTCCTGCCTCAAGATCCGCTCATATCTTGCTGCTTTGGCTGATAATTCAAAAAGATCCCTGAACTCCGCCTCGTAGAACTTCTTTTTCAACTCAAAGCTTAGGCCATTCAATGCCAAGCTCACGTATTCCTTCTCGGGCAGGGAGACCTTGCACTTAAATCGAGCCTTCTTGAATCTAGCCAAATAAGTTTCCACTCCTTCGTCTGGGAGCTGGCATAAGCTTGAAAGGTCGGCCATTGTGACCTCTGGCTCCACCCTATAAAACTGTTGGTGGAATGCATCCTCCATCTGTCGCCAGGTCTGGATGGAGTTGGGAGACAGATTGATGTACCACGTAAAGGCGGTGGCAGTCAAGGAGTTGGGAAACAACCTTAACTTCCACTCGTCCTTAGTCCCTGCCTCCCCACATTGGACTTGGAATCGGGCTACATGTTCCACCGTTGATTCCTTTGCGTCTTCCCCAGAAAAAGTATGGAACTCTGGTACTCGAAAGCCTTTCGGGAAAAGTAGCTGGTCAACCTCGTCTGAATGAGGCTTAGTATAGATAGGCCTCCCCATAGGCCTAAATTCTGGCCCTAGCTGCTCCTGGAGCAGCGCTATGATTTGGTCTCTACCGGGTACTTGTTCGAGGGGGGGAGGCCTTGCATACTCCTGGGGCGGCGGCCTGACTTGTTCAGCGTTAGCTGGCTGTCGCTGGCCGTGCCATGCCCCCCGAGTGTCTTGCTGTACGAACCCCATGTGGGGCGCCACGTGGGGAATATGGCCCCCTCCCATCGGATGGGGCCCGCCATTTTGGTTCCCAAAAGTAGGACGTGGAGTGGGGCTGCCCCCCATCATGAAACGCCTATCCAAATTCTCGACAGGCCTTAGCGGGTTTTGGCCTGTCGGGCCTTGAGTTTGGTGATGTGCTCCGCCTTGGGCCCATCCTCCTCCTGAACTAGAAGCCTGGAATCCATGTGGTTGTGGCGAAGCATAACTCCCGTGGGGTGGACGTTCAGCAAAACCATTAAACACCCCAAAGTGCGGCACCAAAGGTGTTTGAGGGGAAAGGTCAGGAAGGCCTTTTTCCTTCCTCTCTTCCTTCATCATTGCAACCAAGTCACCCACGGATGCGGACACCGCATTTACGTTGGTTGTGAGTGATCCCATAGAAGCTGCAAGGTGCAGGTTTGAATCTCGAATCTCTGTCATTGCTGAACCAACATATTGAGAAATTTCCTGTGACATCTCGCGGTTGGTCTCCAGCATATAATTCCGTACACTGCCCATAGACCCGTTCAGGTCTTGGACGCTGAGGAGAGGCTGTTCAAGGCCTCTGCCTAGCTCGTCATGAGTGGGTTGTTGGAGGATTTGGTCCTCCGGAGGATCAGAAGCTGAAACGCCTTTCTGGTTGTCTTTCTTCGCCATGGTCACCCTTTAACGATAAGAGGTCCCACCGGGCGTGCCAAATGTTTCTCCACAAAAAGTGTTGAAACCAAATCGGCTTGGAATGCGAGGGCGTGCCAGGACAAGTCTGTCCAAATTGCTTTTAAGGCCTTCGTGCCTCAAAATCTGACTTCTATCGAGTGATCGTGCTTGGCCTAAAGGGTAAGGCCTCGTGATGGTTCGTTGGTTGCCTTGTCGGGCTAAGGACTTAAAGTATTTCCCAATCGTTGTTAGAACAATGGAAAGATAGACAATGCAACAAAAAGGATCAAACGAACTCCATTAATTGGTTTAATGAAGCTTGGGTACAAGAAATGGGATAAAGCTTAAACTACTTTGAAGTGAATACATGAAATGCTTGAAAGAAATGGGAATAAAAGTGCATAAGCTGTGAGCTTTGAGGTCGTGGACCCTTTGCAAGGCCTCAAAAACTGAGAATTATAGGGACTACAGGCCTTAAGCTGCTTCAAAATGTTCCAATGCATGGCTGCCAAGTGGCCTTCTAGCCAAGGCTTGGGTTTGAGCAGCTTCACAATGCTCCAATGAGGGGGCAGCCTCCTGAACAAAACGTGCCTTATACTCCAAGAATATGGCAAAGGCCTGAAGAGTCCTCCTTCTTTGTGCAAATCTTCTGACAAAAGGGATATGAAGTATTTCAGGCCCTGCAGCACCCAGACCATGTTGAGCTGCTTGTACACTCAAGCTGTTGCTTGCATGGCTACCTTTCGGGCCCACCATAGCTGCATGCTAAAAATACCCCAGGCCCCTTCACCATTTCATTGGGCCTTCAACTCCTTGTGGGTCCCAAAAACCCTTTGAACTTAATACTTTGCGGAAGAAGGATCGAGAAAAAGATCAAGCAGGCCTGGGAGAGCTGCTTGTGAGCAGCTTGCTGAGGTCTGCAGGAGTTTACTTACTGGGATCTCCAAGGGCTGCATGCATGCCACCTGTTGCTGGTCTCTGCATTATCCTGAAGGGGTCCCGCCACTACAGACCTTGAGCAGCTTGTGAGCAGCTTACCCAGTTTTGTTCAGCAAGAATATTCTAGACCTTTGAGCAGCTTGTGAGCAGCTTCGAGGCCTTTAAGCAGCTTGTGAGCAGCTTCGAGGCCTTTGAGCAGCTTGTGAGCAGCTTCGAGGCCTTTAAGCAGCTCGTGAGCAGCTTCGAGGCCTTTAAGCAGCTTGTGAGCTTTGAGACCTTTGGGCTGCTTGTTGAAGGCTTTCTAAAGATGTTTTCTCAAATCAATGGGCCTTTTGCCCATGGTAAGCTTTCTGAGCCCAAGTCTGGCGAGAATGAACCAGGGTTTCTACCCTTTTGGGCTTTCTTCGTGGGTTTTAACACTTTCAGGCCCTTGGATTAGGCCTGGACGAGATATTTAAGCAAATGGATCAAATTGATCCTTAGCCCCCTTTAACTGACTTGGGCCTTGTTGGGTGACCCATCATCTCTTAAGAAGCAAACTTCATTCGGGAATGGCCGGTCGGAAGGCCTTCCAACCAGTAAATCTACTTCATGATTTTTGGCCAAAAATGGGTGTAAACAGTAGTACAAAATTCCGTTGCACCCTCCAAATTATAGCAGTAACATTATTCCAACTCCAATTAATCTAAAGGGATATTTATATGTTCACTGGAGATCAGGATGGCCTTCAAAAGGTAGCATGTGAAATTTTGATTTGTTGTAATTTATGCCCTTACAGTAAGCGTATGAGCATATCTTCACTCAAACAAGTTTAGAATGCTCGTTTTGGAGAGCTATTCAAAAGTTTTCGTATAGTCCTGTAATACCACCCAAAAAAGAATAGTTACAATGCCAATATTCACAAATCTTCAATTGACACTAGATGTTGGGGATTATCCTGATCTCAGCCACTTCTGAAAAAATATCAGCATTCTTCCCGCTAAGACGTCGTAAAGTATCTTCCAACTCTTTTTCTCGACCAATCTTTGCATGTATACATTTACATCTTCTATTGAGAATTCTAAGAGATCGCCTTGTATGTGCCAATGTTCTAAAAATCGCTAGGTGCTAGTCAAGCAGAAAAGGGCTGCCTAGTGCCTAGGCAGGGACTAGGCACCAACTAGTCAGCTTCCTAATCTAGACGTTGGACCACTGCCTAGTGCCTAGCACCTAGGCGGGGACTAGACAGCCTAGGCAGCTAACTTTTAGAACACTAGTATGTGCACATGTGCATACGTGGTTACAGCTTATTAGGAGAGGATGCAAGTGAACCCCCTGGGTGTCAGAAGAAAACAACCATTTTTTATTAAATGCGCTACTGTTTCACATTACCCAAAATTGAATATCGACACTTGTTTTCCAATTAACCCTCTAGCAGCACCCAAAAAAAGAAGTTGAAACACCTCAATTTCAGTTTATCCAATTTCTTTTTTGCAAAACAATGGTAGTAGTATTAATTTATGACACTTCCCTTTTTTTTCTATGCATCGTAAAGTTTATTTTGAGATCCTAGATTTACTGACATAGACAATAGTATGAATGCCACCACCGACTGAAATTCATAGGAGCCCCCCTTACGCTCCCGCCCATTATCTCAAGTGCTCAGACATAATCAAGAATAATCCGACTACATTTTGCTTTGAAATGCTTTCAGTCCAAAACCATAGAGGAAAAGCAAAAGCAATCAACAGCAGAAAAATGGAACGGGCCTTTAGCCAAATAGTACATATTTCAAAGCTTTCTTTGACGAGCTAATATAGGAATGCAACAGTATAAGTGTATGTTTCGACAAAAGCTTGAAGACCTCAAAAATTAACTTTAACGAGAAACAATGCAAGTAAAATTAGAACTCACAAACCATCTTGGAGACTCTGGCATGAAGAACATGCCTACAGATTGTAGGAAGCATGGAACCAGTCCTGCAAGAATAACAAAAATCAAAGCCAATAAGATGGAACTGCTTTTAGGCAATGGTGAGAGGTGTCTGGGCAACTCAAGAGTTACCAGTTATAGCCATGGTGCACCATGTCAAGACATTTCCCATGAAAAACATTAAGGATACACCAGCACATAGCACGAGCTGTAAAATCAGCAACATATGGACCTAGTAAACAAAGGGTCGATTCTTTAACCCAAGTCTCCTATGTTTGGATTTTACCATGTTAGCTGCTGTAAATCCTCCTCGAATTTCCTTAGGTGTGACCGTGTGATTTCAGCAACATATACAGATGCCTGTTTGGAAATGGAAATCAAGATCAGGTCATGCTTTACAGCCTTACAAAGGGATACTTACATAAGTAACCCACATAGAAAGTTCTGATCTTGCAGAAAAACTGGGAAGTACATAGACACGGAATACTGATTAAAATTTTGAACAGGAATGACGGGTCGTGCACTGTTTTTCTCATTTCATCATGCATAGTACATATCCAATATCGTAAGATACTTCAAGGTTTAAAAAACTAGTTATACCCAGTATAAAATACAAAAATCAATTAGATATATTAAAAATGAACTTTGAAGACATAAAATTTCATGTCTTCAACTATGTAGCACAATCTACTAAGAAAAGTATCTTGGATCGCATCATGGATCGTTTTGTAGCGCAAGATTTCTTTTGAATTATACAACTTGTTTAAAAGTGGGGTGCTGGAGGCCACTTCAAAAATCTGAGGCACGCATCTGTTTTTTTAGCATATGCAGATTGGTCCATAGAAAACTTCACCCAAATGATCTAATGATGGCATTGTTCCATTTAGAACCCCTCTAACTCGTTATTTTGTTTCAAAGTGAAAGGACATAGTTTTCTCAACGTACCCGTTATCTCTTCTTACACCAAACTTGTGAAAGCACAACCCCACATGCGGAGAGAGGTGGGTGTTCAAAGAAAAAAGAAGTTGTGCTTTCAGAAACACTGCTTGAGCACATCAGTTGTATATGATTATATATAACTTTTGGAAATAGCCAACACCACCCTTAAAGTGGTGAACAATGTGTAAAAGGTACATTGACATCCGAGAATAGTACACTATATCCGTGAATGTGTATAAACTATGAATAGGTAAATCCTTCTTTTTTTTTTTGCTGTTCAGAAAAAAAAAGGCGTGAACTGTGTGTTGAAATTTTAACTTACTTGGCAATTATATGCACATAATCCATCGCCTAGGCAGTGTTTTGCAAGACTAATAATCCTTTTGGTAGGTATGGCATTACAAAAGTGAAACGTGAATGCTTACCACATAGGTATGAATGCCCACACCAAATCCCATTGTCAATCTTCCAAGGTCGAGCCACCAAACACCCTTTTAAAAGCATAAAACAACTAATAGTAACGGGTCCAATAAATTAACATGAACAGACAATAATGAAAACCCCTAACCTTCATAACTTGATTTCTTCGTGAAATTCAACTAACATTTCTCTTAAGTTTTGCAGTTCTGTTTATACTCATATGCAGCAAAAAATAGTACAAATCTAAAGAACTTAAGAAAAAGAATCTTCCAACCTGCAGTGTAATGATTAGCAGTCCTGCTTCAATCATCTTTTAGCTCAAAACAAGATCCTAACATAGCATAAGGGGGAGGAAGGAAATAATTTGCAGAAAAAAAACCTTTGCAAAAAGTATTGCAAGCCACCCCATGACGTAAAATATGTCACAAAGCCAGGTTGCCTGCATTAATACGAGTTAAACCGTAAACATAGAACAATCAGAAACCACATTTGGCTTGGAGAGATCCAATGTATAAGCAAAAAAACACCTTTCTACTGCAAATGAGATCTGCTATTTTGCCACTTACGGTGGCACCCAACATTGCTCCAAACGTGTATATTGAAGCAAAAACCGAGTACTGTGTGAGGGGGAGGAACATTGAACAAAGTTAGCCCAAGGGAGAATTTTTTTCTGAAACAACTGGGCAAGTATGACCGTCATAGTCCCATTTTGCAACAGTGTATAACTTCTAGGATTATACAATTGCAATGCTTAGAAGCTTGATCAGTGGAGCTTAGGATCAACAGTTCATATGGAAACTGCTCGTGACATTCATTTAAGGGGCTGTTTAGTTTCTGAAAAATAATTAACATTTGAAATTAACCATATAAAAATCTTCTCGTTCACAAATAAGTCCATTCAAGTGTATTGTAGGTGGTGAGCACAACAATAATCCGAATCTCACAACTTGACACTAGGCTTTAGATGGTTCACTTTCAAACCATCAGTCTCCAAAGGTTTTAGATGGTTCACTTTCAAACCAAAATACCAAATACATCTTCTAGTGGTTTGATGGGTTCATGGCACGAAACAAAGAGATATACCACCTACAAAATGCCTATTTATCATGTATACAATCCCAAAGTGAAGAGTTGTGTCCCTTGCATACATACCCTACCCTTAGCATCCCCCTCCCTCTGAGGACAGCGTGGAGATGGTGGCTGACTCAGCTGCATTTTATGCTAAGTCTGCTGCCAATAATACTGAGATTGAAAAGCTAGCTGTTACCAAGGAAAATACTCAAGTGCATGCTTTATCCAATTTGCTGGTTACGAGATATTCTTCTCAGCACACAAAAACTGCATGGTGAACTGGAAGAGGCCAGGTGAATGTCAATATTTCGAACTTCAACTTGGGCCAACAGTTTGGACCAAAAATAAGGTGGCCCATTTCGAAATACCAAGATCCATATCTCTTAATGGACCTATTCACAACAACCTGGATCATGATTCAGTTCAGAGAATTGTTCCCTATAACAATAACCGACTAAATAATCAAACAAAGGAGGGAGAAACAAGGGTGCAGCAACCGAACACTTCAAACAACAAGAGCAAGGAAGTAGGCGTGGGTAATAAGGAAGCAGGTTCAAGCAAAAGGAAGCTGAAATCCATTGAGCAGATTCTGGGCATTCCAAAAACAGTTGCTGGGAACAAAAAAGGACGAAGAAGAAACAAACAGAAATGTGTGGTGTTTAGATCGGCTATGGCAGCTGTGGCATTATCTGTATCCACGGAGGGCATTAACAAATAACAACAGGAACAGAATTTTACTGAATGAGGCAGAGGCAGTGCTAACTGTAACAAAGATCATGGAGGAGGACTACTTGGGCAACGAAGAAGAAATCATCAGTAAAATAATGGTGACGGATGAAGAAGATGAAGAAAGGGCTAGAATATTGGCCAAGGCTGACCTTGGATGAGAACATTTTCAGGAATTTAGCTACAAAGGGGGTCTCATTGGTTTGCAGGAACAATGAAAATTATGTCTTGGAATGCGAGGGGTCTGGGTAAAAGGAAAAGAGAGCAAGCTCAAGCAACTCATCAAGCAAAGGAAGGTGGAAGTCTTACTTATTCAAGAAACAAAACAGTAGGAAATTTCTAAAAACTTCATCAATTCCATACGGGGGAAACTGAATGTGAGTTTGCTGAAGTTGATGCAAATGGATCAGTTGCTGGATTACTGTGCATATGCAAACATCCCCCGCTGATGGCAAGATTATTCTATGGATGATCTTATATTCACACTTAGCAATGTGGCCTCTCTTTAGTTCTTTTTGGGGTTCTGTTCTGGATTTGGGGGGTGGGTCTGCACGTCTGGGGTTTTTGGGTTTTGGTGTGGGCCTTTTCTTGGGGCATTTTGGCTGGTTTTGAGGTGAGGGGTGAGGTATCTATCTTGGGGTCTTGTGGTGTTTTTCTGGTGTGGGGGGTCTTACTTGTCCTTTATCATTGTACTGACTGATAGTGGTTGGTTCTGGTGAGGCTGCTCGTAGTGGGGAGGTCAGGCCGTTCTTCGGGTAGTAACAACGGCTCGTTTCGTTTTTCGGGTTTCGGTGACGGTGGTGGTAGTGGTCCGTCTCACTCCAAGTGGCTGCGGTGGGTGGTGGTGTAGGGTTGCTATTTTAGGCTGGTCTATATTGTCTATGAGTTGGTTTCTGGCTTGGCCTATATTATCTATGAATGATGCCTTTTAGTTTTTGGATTAGGATTTCTATATCTTGGGTTTCTTGTTGTATTTGGGTTATGGGTTCTTGTGGACTTTAATATTATATTTACACCAGTCTAGACCCTTTTGGTGATCTGGGCTTTGTCCATTGGGGGTTCTCTTTGTTGGCTTCTTGCCAACAAGATCTTGTTTTATAATCATTTTTCTTATCAATAAAATTTTTGCTTTGCCGTTCAAAAATAGTTTAAAATTGTAAACTGATACATTGATATAGTTTACAATTGCCTCAAAATTCGTGACATGTTGTGGGTTATATTGACAAAGACAATACTACTTTTAAAATTGTGAATAATTAATAAAG
This sequence comes from Rhododendron ovatum, assembly GCA_019656835.1. NCBI lineage: Eukaryota > Viridiplantae > Streptophyta > Magnoliopsida > Ericales > Ericaceae > Rhododendron > Rhododendron ovatum. The sequence goes on from CM033800.1 coordinate 28,836,456, forward strand.
TATAATGGATATAACTCAGTTTAGTCACTTACAAATTGTGGGTTGTAATAAAATTGTGAGGTTTTAATAAAAAGTTATTTTTTGAAAGGCATTTGAAATAAAAAGTTGAGAATGAAGCAATACACAAGATGTACTAAAATGATTAAACAAAAAATTTTTAAGAAGACAATATATAAGAAAACATACAAAATATGGGAAAAATAAAGTATTCAGTGGGCGCCCGTTAAATGGGCAAAGGAGCATTAAATCAAGAGAGCATAAAACACACATCGGATCAAGCTAATTTAGATCTAAAAACTCATAAAAATATTTTAAGAATAATGAGCGGCTTGAATCATTTTTGTGGAGACTAATTTAAAAATTAATAAATCAATAATCTAAATTAAGTATGCCATCTCTATAAATTCTGAAAAAGTCTTTATCAATATTGGATTGAGATAATTTTTTGTAGGACTAATAAAAAAACATATTAAGAATAAGGAACGGTTCGAATCTTTTTGAAGGGATCCGAAATGGGCCTCACAAAAGAATAATAAATCATTAATCTAAAATTGAATGAACAAATACTCAATTTTAAATTACTAATTGATTACTTTTTGTGGTTTCCATTTCGAATCTCAAAAAGAAGATTTAAGTCACTCGATAGCTTTAAAATATGGTTTCATTGGTTCTAATATTCTCTATTCGATACTGATAAATGGTTTTTCAAAATTCATAAGGTGTCTATGAACACCTTACGAATTCTAAAAAAATTCTTTTCGATATTAAATTGAGCTAATTTTTTACAAGACACATAAAAACATTTTAAATTAAAAATTAAATAACTGTGTTACAAGATTTTTTTCTAATTTCTTACTAGTAGTTTGCATCAAAGTAAATATCTTGATTAGTTCTTTAATTTAAAGTGAAAAAATTCAAATGATTATGAACTGAAATACTTTAATTTTTTTTATTGTAACACATCCATACAATTTAGTAATAAATTATATTTTTTGGTAAAGTATGTTTACCCATTTTCTTTTGTTCGTGTTGACAAGAAGTTCAATATATATGATTTTTTATTCACGATACGGGCAAGATGTTTTTTGGGGGAATTACGGTTCAGTGGAGAATTGGGCAAATAAGTCCCAACACATGGGACACTTTTTGGAAATTAAAAACCCATGGAAAGAGGAAAAATAATGCCAAACTCATGGTATTCATAATTTACTCAGACAAAAGTGTCCATCTCTATTGTAACACACACTTAAGGAGCAATGAACATACATTCAGAGAGCAATGTACACCCACTCAGGGAGCAGTATTATATGATTGAAAGAGCAATATAATTTAATTAAAAGTGTAATATTATGTGATTAAAAGAGCAGTAAAGTTACGTCTACCGATTCCCAAGTCGATGAACTTCCACCGATACCTTATACACTACGCCGTTTTGGATTATTATTTTTTTGGTGTTGAAACATTTGGTTTTATCCTTCTCTTAGGACTCTTCAACGAGAGCCCTTGAGCTAAAAATTAATTATGAACCTTTTGGATAAAATGATCAGAAAAATAATATCTTTGCACCGGTTCAAATAGATTGAAAATCGGAAAGCTTAATTTTTTTCATTTGGTTTTATGGTTCTCTTGGCTTTTCAACGAGAGCCCTAGAGTTAAAAATTAATTAAGAACATATTATTCTAAAGGATCTTAATTAAATTTTGTTTCTAGAACTGCTCTTTATTTAGAATCTTGTGGAGTAGAAACATGATTATTAGAGCCTTAAAGACAAAAGTTAATTATATCTTTTTAAAATAATATGTTCAGAATAATAAGATATTCGCACTTGTTCAAATGGATTAAAAATTAGAGCACTTAATTTTTTTTAGACTGTTTATATATTAAAAATACAGTTTAAAAAATTATCTGCTCCAATTTTCAATCCGTTTGAACTAGTGTGAAGATCTTATTATTCTGATCATATTATTCTAAAGAGACATAATTAAATTTTATCTTTAAGGCTCTTATAATCACGTTTCTGCTTTATAAGATTGCAAATAGGAAGCCTAAAATCTAAGTTGTCCCTTCTATGGACTTAAGTTATCCCTTCTATAAATTTAAGTTGTCTATTTTATGAACCTAAATTACCCCTTATATGAGATCATGAGTTGATATGTAATTGAATATGGGTTTGAACCTAAGTTGCCCCTTCTATGGATCTAAGTTGCCCCTTCTATGGATCTTAGTTGAATTTAGGTTTGGACTTAAGTTGCCCATTCTATGTACTTAAGTTACCCCTTCTATAAATCTAAGTTGCCCCTTCTATGAACCTAGTTTGCTCCTTCTATAAGATCATGAGTCGATATGTAGTTGAATTTGGGTTTACACCTAAATTGCCCTTTCTATGAATTTAAGTTGTCCCTTCTATGGGCCTAAGTTAAATATGGGTTTGGACCTAAGTTGCCCCTTCTATGAACCTAAATTGCCCCTTCTATAAACCTAAGTTGTTCATTGTATGAGATCATGAGTCAATATGTAGTTGAATTTGGGTTTAGACCTAAATTGCTCATTCTATAAATCTAAGTTGTCCCTTCTATGAATCTAAGTTGAATATGGATTTGGATTTTTTTTTGTTTAAACATTTAGTTTTATCCTTCTCTTGGGCTCTTCAACTAGAACCGTAGAGGTAAAAATTAATTATGATCATTTTTGATAAAATGATCAAAAAAATAAGATTTTTGCATTTGGTTTTGTGGTTCTCTTAGAGCTTTTCAACGAGAGCCATAGAGTTAAAAATTAATTATGATTATTTAAGAAAAAAAATTGATTTTATTTTTTTAATCATTTTATCTTAAAGGATCATAATTAATTTTTAACTCTAGGGCTCTGGTTGAAGAGCCTTAAGAAAATCATAAAACCAAATGAAATAAAATAAGAGTGTTCTAATTTTTCAATCATTTTAAACTGGTGCAAAGATCTTATTTTTCTTATCATTTTATCTTAAAGGATCATAATTAATTTTTAACTCTAGGGCTCTCGTTGAAAAGTCAAGAGAACCATAAAACCAAATGAAAAAAATTAAGCGTTTCGATTTTCAATCCGTTTGAACCGGTGCAAAGATATTATTTTTCTGATCATTTTATCCAAAAGGTTCATAATTAATTTTTAGCTCAAGGGTTCTCGTTGAAGAGTCCTAAGAGAAGGATAAAACCAAATGTTTCAACACCAAAAAAATAATAATCCAAAACGGCGTCGCGTATAAGGTATCGGTGAAAGTTCATCGACTTGGGAATCGGTAGACGTAGCTTCACTGCTCTTTTAATCACATAGTATTGCACTTTTAATTAAATTATATTGCTCTTTCAATCATATAATACTGCTTCCTAAGTGTGTGTACATTGCTCTCTGAATGTGTGTTCATTGCTCATTGAGTGTGTGTTACAATAGAGAGGGATACTTTTGTCTGAGTAAATTATGAATACCATGAGCTGGACATTATTTTTCCTCTTTCCATGGGTTTTAATTCCCAAAAAGTGTCCCATGTGTTGAGAGTTATTTGCCCCACTCGAACAGTAATTCCCCCATGTTTTTTTCCTTTCAAAAAAACCCCGCAAGTCGTTTTTGGAGTCAAGCCACTCATAACCAGGGCATTCATCAAATCAGACAAAAGGCCAAGGATCTATATCAGACGAACACAAGAGCCGTGATAACCACACAGATTTTTATGCATAGTTTGTGCACAGATTTTGATGTGGGGTTCACTGCACATCTCACATATATAATCCAAGCCGTTCATTAAATGTAAAATATTTTTTCAAGGATCCATGCAAAGAATCAGCTCAATCCAATACTTATAAAGACTCGATCCAATCATCTATCTTTTTATTTGGATTTCAGGATAATAAAAAGTTTGATGATTGGATCGAGCATCTATATGTGTCGGATTGAACTGATTTTTTGCAAATGCCCTTGAAAAAATATTTTAAATTTCATGAACAGTTTGGATCATTGGTGTGGAATCCGTAATGGATCCTATATAATGATCTGTGCATGATATGTGTATTAAAAATCTTTGTAAACAAACTTTCTGCGTACACAAAGGGCCCAACGCGGGCCGCTAACTGTCTGCCACTAGAGTTTTGGAGCAACTTTCTACTCTTTCTAGAGAAATCATTTTGCCATTTTCTATTTTGTTAACGTCACTCTCTTATAAGTGTATTTTTGGTGTAAAAATAAACTTATAAGGGAGTTACGTTAACAATAAAGAGAGTCGCAAAATCAGCTGCCTCTTTTTATCCCAATTTCATAATTCCTAGTTCTACTCTAATTAAATAAAAATTAGCTACATCTTTAAATTGATAATAAATTTTATATTTATCATGAATTTTGTTTTGATAGATGTCAATTAGTTCTATGATATAGTATTTTTAAAATCACGTAAAACATTACGAATTATAAAATATAATCAATTGAAAAATGTCACAAACTCCCAAAATAGACTATTAAATTGAGACAGAGGGACTCATTGAATTGTTGATCCCATGCATCCCTCTGTAATAGTGTGTGTACATATTCTCTGCACAAATCTATATCATTTTCATATAAGAATTTTTGTACAATCACCACAACCACAAATATATAAATATGCTCATATTCGCATGGAGACCAACACACACTACACATTCAGTGAGTATGGGATCCATAAATAAATGTAAATAATGCGTGTATATTTGTCCGTGTGATGAGTTTGTGACTGTAGACTTTTTATTTATATTGCCAATGGCAGTATGTTAAATATGAAGAAAGTGCTACATAGCTCTCTGGCTCTTACTAATATATATAGAGAGAAAGTCATTCTCAAAATTGATGTTCATATCATAAAGCAGGCCTATCAATATACGAGATTAACTTGGATCCGAGATATGCAAAATATGCAAAACCCGGATCCCATAACGCCAATCCAAACTCATTACATTATTTCCATTATATTTTTGAAAAATACAGAATCATGTAAATAAAATGTAGGACCAAAAATCTGAATCAAATTATCCGACTAACCATCAGATTGGATATATCAAATTCCAATGCAGTAATAATCCGATCCTAACTTTGTTTTGTTTAAAGATGATCAATGGGGCCCACACATAGTAGTATGTATGGAGCCTACATGTATATGAGAGGTTGTATTTGAATTGTTGTGTGAATATCAATTTTGTTTAAAGAAACCAAAACCTATGCTAAACGAAAAGTCTATGGTTCCCGACCAATTAAAGGGATCCCGATCGGATCCCGACGGCCCGCCGGGCCCACTCGGGCCACTGGACGGCCGATCCAAGCCATCAAAAAATTTTATACATATATATAGATATATATATATATATATGTATATATATACAAAAACATGGAGTGTTTGGATTGAACACCTACACACATCGGATGTCGTTGATTCTCGCACAGGCCCACTCATGTTTTTTTTATAGAATTTTTGAACTGCTCAGATCGACCGTCCGGTGGACGGAGTGGGCCTGGCAGGGCATCGGGATTCGATCGGGATCCCTTTGGGGTCGGAAACTATAGCACCGCTCTATGCTAAAGTACCGGCAAATTGAATTTGTACTACTTACTTGAAGCTACGTATCAAGTACTTGAGCATCTTTAACGCAGTAGGAAGTTGAGAATAGCCTTAAATTGAACAATAGATAAATAAAAACATTTTTTTACAAATACTCTATTAACCAATTATAAAGGATACAAAGACTAAATGAACAATAACAAATGACATCAGAACGGGAGAAAAGAAATTCCTAACTAAGTTGGCACCCTACCCCGATGATCATATGTGATATGTCAATCAATTCCCTATCAAACTCTCATACTCTTATGACCAAACAAATCATTCTTGTAATTCCTAAACCTTTCGTCCATACGACTACACGAGGTCCTCCAAAAAATGAGAACAAATTGACCTGTTAAAAGTTGATTACTATGGCTATGTTTGGTAACATTGTCACTTTTTTGTTTCCTATTTCCTATTTGTTAAAATCAGTTTCTACTTTTCCTAAAAAAAAGTGAAAGCGAAAACATGTTTGTGTAAACTTGTTTTCCAAAAAAACAAAAAACAAATTACGTGAACATGGTTGACATTAATAAAAGAAGACTTCCATTGCCACTACCAGTCTACCATAGACATTTCTACCTGAACCCGTAAGGCCACAACTACTCTCTTCGAAGAATTGAAACCCATTATCTAATGGAAATCCTATGGCTATGAAAAGAAGCTCAAATAAGTAAAAAAAAGGATGGATAAGCTGTAATAAGAGTTCGCAAAATCGCATCTTCTGACAGAGCTTTAATCAGATTGAGAGAGAGAATCCAAGCCTTGTATGGAGTTCGTCACCTTGTATGGAGTTCGTCAATTAGATCGAGAGTGAGAACCACAACTCTTTGTAGATTTCTTTCAACCAGATTGGAGAGAGAGAGAGAGAGAGAGAGAGAGAGAGAGAGAGAGAGAGAGAGAGAGAACCTTGGCCTGGGTTTGAGACCCGGGGAAAAAAAAAGAAAGAAGTTCCTCCGGCCAAGTCTGTGTCTGGCGTGGGTAAGGTGCACAATTGGCACTGTAGTGGAAGATGGCAGCCTGTTTTTACTTTTGCAAAAAATGAAAGCGTGGTTTTTTAACTTCCAGAAATTTTGCAAATAGTGAAAGTAATTACCAAAATTTGAAAGTGAAAGTAGTGCATCAAACAAACTTTCAAGGTTAATTTTTTAAAATTCTGAAAATGAAAACAGAAAACAGAAAATAAAATGGTTACCAAACATAACCTATATATGTCTCTTTTGTTCTTTTCGTTTTGGCGAGTACATGCATGACTTAATTGGCATAGGGGATCCTAGTGTTTAGTACTCTATTGGATTATACCTTGTTCATCGTTGTGGTTGGCTTGACCCTCTTTAATTTCAATGAATTAATGTGTGGAAATTAGAATCTTTCAATTTTCTCAACATTGTTGTCCAAGTCCTAGGTCTATGGGGATCGGATCATTGTCGAAAATACGTGGTCTTTAGACTCCGCAAACGCGAAGTTAAAGCTAATAAAAAATTATGTGTGGTTGATTTACCGTTTTGAACGGGACAGCACCAATGCTGATCCTACCCCTGACGATCATATGCCCATTAGTTACTATCCAACTCTCATATATTCTCTTATGACCAAACAAATCGTTCTTGTTTTTACTACACCTTTCGACATCGTACGTCCACACGAGGACCTCCAAGCCTGCCATTCAAAAGTCCCAACAACCTAAACAAAAACAAACACAATAATTCGATGCACAAAAAAGATTATAATTAGACGGCCCTACCACCCAAAAGATTACAATAACATGATTGAGTGTTCGATAAAAATAATAGAGTGTAACTGTTACAAAATTTTATATTGGTTTCAAAATGATTGCAAGACGATAACTTAAAATAATGCTTTTTTTTTCCAGAAAAAAGAAAAAAAAACCTCAAACCTTTTGCCTTTAGGTACGTACTAATTATTGAGTTCTTGTAATTTATTGAAACAAATTTAGAGCATGTACACCAAAGGTTAGTCCAAATGGCAAGTGAACAGTGCGAAAAATGTATTTTTGCTACCTCCTTTTGACTTTCACACCACACTAATCCTATGTATAATCCTCTCTATCTATTAAAATATTATATTATATGACATTTATGGTATTATAAAATACTAACCCAGTACAGAAAGAAGAAAAACCGAGCAACAAGGAGGAATGGGAGAGGAGAGAATATGTGTCAATTGTGGAAAAAGATAATAATTAAAGTAAACAATACGGAGTGAGCAGTACTTAGCTATTTCTATCAAACCATTTCAAGAAATGTATTTTACCTTTGAATTTAGCTAATCTGCTGCACTACTTTTTTGGGGCTCTACTTCTTTACTTTACCTAAACTTATGCATATACCTACTCTGATGATGTTGATGCTTTATACTTTTCTTGATCAAAGTTCTTTTACTACTTTTCTTGATCACGGGTCCCATTTGCACTGACCTATGGATTAGGTCCGGCCTCTATAAATTGTGCCCCAAGCACTGGCCAAAAATGCAGTATCTCATTAGCATTCCTTCTCTCTCTCTCTCTGATATTACTGTGGTGGTGGTGGAAGATGAAGAAAGGGTCTTGTGCTTCACTACTGTGTGCTCTGGTTGTGGTGGTGGTGGTGCTAGCGGAAGCATGGGTGACCGAGGCGGTGACGTGCAATCCCTTGGAGCTGAGGCCATGTCTAGGGGCATTCACATCGGGGCAGCCGCCGTCGGCGGATTGCTGTGACAAGGTGAGGGAGCAGAAGCCTTGCCTCTGTGGGTACATCAAGAACCCTAACCTCAAGCAGTTTGTCAACTCTCCGAACACTCGAAAGGTTGGCGCCGCTTGTGGTGTCCCTTTCCCAACTTGCTAGAATATTTTCAAATCCCAAAACCGGAAGGAAAAATTAAGAGAATTTCACTTTGGCACGAAAGTGAAAAAAAAAAAAGGATCACTGCATGTCTCTATGCATGTTTTTGAACTAGTGTTAAGAATATCTAATAATACGACTTTGCAAGTGACATTGAGTCACCGACAGAGTTGTTGTTGTGTTTGTCATGCCTTTTTTTCTAGCAAGTTGTGTCATCTACTAGAAGTTATGTATTTTCTTTTTATTGGCAATTGATGAAATTTTATTAAAAACGGGAAAAAGAAAAAGGAATCCAACAAAAAGTTAAATGAAACACCTTAAGAACAAAACCCAAAAGACCCAAAAGTCTACAAGGGTCCAACGACAACCCAAAGGTCTATAAGGGTCCAACGACAAATAAACAAGATAGAACAACCTAACACCTAAATAAAACAGATCAAAGCCCAAAACACCCAAACCCAGTCCAACCAAGGACCGGCCCACCCAATCCAACACCCAAAACCCTAAATGCTTTAGACTCCACCGCTGCACAAACCACCGGAAAATCAGCCTCATCGTTAAGCCAAGCCGGCCCCTCCCAGATATAGAGACTGATAGCAGAAACCGGCCTACGACAATGAAGAACACAACACTCAAGGCAAGGGAGCACACCACAACCAAACAGCCTGCCCCAACCAAACCCCAGCACCTCCGGCGAAACCAAACAGTAGCAACAAACCAGAATGATGAAACGCCAGCCTCGCATCTGGAGTAGAACTCAGAATGGCCACCGACCAGACTTCGGCACACAAAATGAACCTCACCACCAGATTGAAAACCACCACCGATCAACACCGCCATCTTCACCGATCGTTTTGAATAAAACCTACAAACCAAAGATTAGAAAAACAAACCTAACGGGACACCACCCCACCACTGCACCATCACCCTCTGCCTACAAACACCAGATCCTAACCAACCGCCACCAAACAACAATTGAGGTACCCATGCCGCTAAGCATTCCGGTAGAACCAAGGGACCACCAGTGGAGGCGAAACGCTGCACCCTCCCTCGCTGGGGAGGGCGGACCCCATTGAGAACGAAGGAGAGAAAAAGAGGTGCGATCCGAAAGAGGAGAGAATAGGAGAGAGAGAGAGAGAAGGGGAAGAGAGGAGATCGGACCTGGGAGAAGGAGGGAAGGAGGGCACCTCCCCAGGTACGCAGCGGTGGCTGAGAAGAAACTAGGGGGGCTCCAAAATCGCCTGGAGAGGAGAGAGGGAGAGACTTTTTTCC